>VNJR01006191.1:0-10558 GCA_008042585.1 Drosophila punjabiensis | reverse complement strand
TTTTTTATTCAATATTTATTATAATAGGTAGGGGAGGATAAATTACAACAAGGGGGGGGTGGGGGTATAGACGGCTTTAACAATAACAAGGACAGGGCTTACGCGGTACGGCCGCAAAGCAATGCTTCGCAAAAGCAAGGCCCTCGTTAGCCGCCGCTCCTAAGGCGCTCATCCGTCCTGAGCTGGCACATCACAGCCGCAGCGAAGTTGCTCACGGCCTGCCAGTTGTCCTCACTGGCTACCATCAGCGTGGTCAAGTTGTCCACGCTGACCTCGGCGCCGAGATGCGTCTCCAGTTGCCTCCGCTCTCTGACGAATCTCCCGCAGGCGAACACTACGTGCTCGGCGGTCTCCTCGAGTTCGTCGGCACACAAAGTGCAGGCAGCGCTGTCCGTGTACCCCAGTCTGTGGAGGTAACCTCTGAAGCACCCATGCCCGCTGAGTACTTGGGTCAGGTAGAAATTAACATGGCCGTGTTTTCTACCAAGCCACTCCTCCAACCTAGGGATGAGCCGGTGGTCCATCGAACCTTCGGCGAAGCTTCCCAGCGGGATTGCGAGGTTGAAAGGGTGGCCGTCTTGGCAGCAGAGCGTACCAGCTTCTTCTCAGCCAGCGAGAGGGCTCTATCGTGAAGTTGCTCAAAAAGGGTGGCCTGTTCCTTGGCGAGGAGATCCAGCGGGGGGGTACCGGCTAGGAACAGAGCCGCCTGGTCAGACACCGTACGGAACGCGCTGCAAACTCGCAAAGCGGCGAGCCGGTGCGTGGCGTTCATTCCCCTGCTATACGAGGGTGTCTCCATTGCATGCGCCCATACAGGGGCAGCATACAGCAGAGTTGCTCTCGTCACGCTCGTAAGAAGGAGTCTGCTAGCCTGCTTGGGTCCTCTGCGGTTCAGCATTATCCGGGATAGAGCTCTGAGTGATGTTGATGCCTTCTGGCTGGCATACGCGAGGTGCTCACGGAAAGAGAGCCTGGTGTCCAGCATCACTCCTAGGTATTTAATCGATCTAGACGAACTAATCGATGCGTCGCCTACCCTAATCGTAGCGGTCTCGATCTTCTTGCGGCTACTCACGAGTACGGCTTCAGTCTTCTGCGGCGCAAGTTCCAGGCCCACGCTGGACAGCCACGAGCTAATGGCCTCGATGCACGAGTTACAGGTAGCTTCGGCAACAGAGAGCTCCTTGTCAACAACGACCACCGCAATGTCGTCGGCGAAACCCACTAGCTCGGTCCGACCGGGCAGAGAGAGGCGCAGCACCCCGTCGTACATCGCGTTCCAGAGTAGTGGAGCCAGAACGGATCCTTGAGGAACTCCACATGAGAGCTCCACCGCTTCCGAACCCTCGGTAGTGGCGAATTCCAGCGTGCGGTCCGAGAAGTAGCTGCGCATCATCCTCAGGAGGTAAGGGGCGACTCCGAAACTGGTTAGAGCCTCCATGATGGAGTCCCATCTAGCCGTGTTAAAGGCATTGCGGATGTTCGAGTGACAACCAGGCAATACTCTTTTGAACCGCCGTTCCAACGCTTGCCAGCGATTGCCAATTTTGCAATGTCGACCACCTTAGCAATGGCGTCGACCGTCGATTTCGCCTTACGAAAGCCAAATTGTGTTTCCGAAAGGTCGCCTGCCGCACGGATCGCCTTCTCAAGGCGGGTGCCGATTAGGTGTTCTAACACCTTGCCGACGCCGTCGATGAGGCAGATTGGTCTAAACGACGCAGGGTCATCCGGGGGCTTTCCGGGTTTCGGCAGCAGCACAAGACGCTGCAGTTTCCATCTGCGCGGAAAGACGCCTTCGAGCAGGCATCTGGAGAACGATTCCGCTCAGGTCGAAGGGACAGCGCGAGCCTTAAGACCCTGTTGGGGATGTTATCAGGGCCCGCGGCCTTCGACACCTTGACCCTTGCGGCTGCCTTCAGAACCTCAGACACCGTAACCGTAGCAAAGCCAGTCAAGGAGACTCCGATATGGGGGAACGATGGGACGTCCATCCTAGGGAACAGGTTGTCCACTATCCTCTTTAGGCTCTCGGTCGCTAGCGGAGCAAGCTGTCTGGAGCAGTTTATGCGCTTGACAACCGTCTTGTAGGCGCTGCCCACGGGTCGTGGTCCGCCGAGTCGCAAAGTTCGAGGAAGTACCTGGATTTACTAGCCCGGAAAGCCGCTTTCAGTGCTCAGCGGCAGGCTTGATACTCCAGCCTTTTATCCAGGAAGGACGGGGTTCCATACGACGCTGGGGACGTGATGGAAGCGGAAGGTGGGGAGCCAGGTCGGAGAATATGGCGGCATGATCGCTGGCAGTGTAGACCTCGCTGAGCTCCCAAGTGCACTGTGAGGCTTTTGAGCCGCTCACAAACGTGAGGTCGACAACTGAGCTTACACCGGCCCGGGAGAACGTATGTTGATCTCCAGTATTGAGGAGCGCGACATCGAGCAAAGGCAAAGACCTCCAGCAGGGATCTGCCTTTGGCGTTGGTGCAGGTGCTGCCCTAGTCCACCGCCCAGGCATTGAAATCGCCCGCAATCAATACCGGGTGTCGACCTCTCGCATCCGAGGCCAGACGGTCCACCCTATCGCAGAACGCTGGCAACGAAAGGCTAGGAGCCAGGTATACGCTGTAGACCCACCAGTTGCCTACCATCCCTCGTACAAACCCGCTCGAGGCGAGTACGTGGGACAAGCGGGTGGCTCCTGCGCCACACGTCCATAGGGCGGCTTTGCCCGTGGTATCTGCTGCCCAATTAGGGCTAGACCCGACCCTGTATGGCTCGCTTAACGCCGCGAGATTGACTCTCTCGTTGTCTGCGACAGCAGGTCTTGTGCTGCCGCACAGTGGTTCAGGTTTAACTGAACCACTTTCATACCTTGGATGCAGGGCCATCTCTGCCGCAAGCCACCAATGGGCAGCTGCGGCTACCGGCCATGTGGTTGGCGTCCTTCTTCGTGGCGTTGGTGCATCCAAAGCATCTAGCAGGATTAGAGCACTCTGCGATTTTGTGCCCGTCTTGGCCGCACTTGAAGCATGCCTTGCTCCTGTCCAGCGAGCTCGTGCACCTACTGGCGATGTGACCCACCTCGAAGCATTTAAAGCACTTCGGCCGTGCGTCCACTTCCTTTAACGTGCATTTGCACCACCCGATCTTAACCTTACCCAATTTCGTGAGCAGGGTCGCCTGGCTGGTCGGTACCGATACCGTCGCCGTCTGCGTCTTGAAGCGTCCAGGCCTGAAGCTTCTGACCGTCACCGAGTCAATCGGGAGTCCCGACTGCTCCGCAAGCGCCTCCGCGAGTTTCTCGCCAGAGGCCAGCTCGTCGAGGTCCCGCACCACGAATAGGGACTGGGGTGTGGCTGCTCGGATGGAGATCTTGTCGCCCAGTACACTGCCGATGTCCTCCATGAGCTTACGGGCGTCATAGTCTGCGCCTGTCAGCTCTAATAGGTGGTCGCCCTTGGCTGTCCTTCTGGTCGAGGAGACCATCTCGGCAATCTTCTTCATCCTGTCATCCTGGGAACGGGTCACCAGGCACAGAACCTCTCCGTAGGATGCGCCTGAGGATGGGGTCAGTATCAGCGCATCCCTTTTTGTCCGTTGGCGATGGGACCGCCGCTTGCTCCGCTCGGGAGCCGACCGAGGCAAGGGGACATGTTTGTCCCCGCTAGGGTTTTTCCCTGGCCTAGGGGGCTTGGTCCTGGCCGTCTGCCGTTTTTTTTGCCCTCCTGCGCTCGTCACTACTCCGTAGCTCGGCTTCAGGGGCTTATCACGGGGCAGGGGGGACATTTGGCAGCTCCTCTCAGACGAGGTGACCTTCAGAGGACTCCTCGGGGACGACTGGCAGCCCTGGTTTCTAGGCTTCTTATTGCCAGTGTCCACCGTCGTGGTTGCCTGTTGCTGGACTGCCAGCTGGAGTTCCTTTAGCCTGGCCAGAGCGTTCCTCATCGCCTGAAAGCCACTCCTCGTCTTCGTGAGCAGGTCGTCCAGGATGGTTCCCATCTCCTCGATTAGGGGGGCGGTAGCCTTGACCCGTTTGATCGGGTGCGCGGGGCCTGTAGGGCTAGGAGAGTCCCTAGTCCTTTTCGGAGTGGCGGCGCCTGGATCTGTCTCGCATCTTGCGGGGTTCCGGGCAGTCTTCGGCGTGAGGGCGGGCGTTGGCGGGCCGCCTCCCGGCGGTGTACGTTGGAGCTTAGAGCCTTTTTGAAAGGTCATAAGCTCGGTGTTGCTCCTGTCACTTGTCGCTGATAATGGGGCGTCGGCCAAGTGGGCCGCCGGCGCTGCCATGTTGGGGGGAATGTGGGTTAGGGCCTACAGAATCTGTGCCCTAGCCGCGGCGTTAACAGCGGGTGGATTTCCACTTTTGTGGCTGCCACCTGGAGTAATTATGTTCTTACTCGACATTCCTGTTTGGAGCATTTTGGCCCAATGCGAGGGACTGCATTTTATACCTTCTGCCAGGTGGGTTAAAACTGCCTGTCACTATGACTTAGACGCAGATCACGTAGCCGCCCATTATGGGAGAGACACTACGTGGAAGGACGAGGTGGGACAGGCGTGTGCAGGTGGGAGTTTTACCGCTCCAGCTCGGTCGCCAGAGCCCCGTCTTATGGTGTACCCCGTCGCGGTGGGGTTGGCAAATGGGTCGGCTCCTTGACCTTTACCACCAATTTATCCCCTTATGCCAAGGAACAGCAGCAGCAGCCCAAAAAGGTATACTACCTCCTGCGCTTGAAGATCGCATGTGCGTGTCGTGCCCTCTAGCTTCTGTCAGCAGTGGGAGCTTGACACGGCCTCGACAGCGCCACCTACCGGTCGAATACATACGGCCACCAATAGGGGCTAGGGAGCTGCCAGATCGATGGGAATCCGAGCATTAACCATCACTGGCACACAGCTGATCGGTCTATCAGCTGACGTGACTGGCATTTGATGCGGGGCAGCCATATTTAAACCGCTAGAGAAATCATCCCGAGCAGAGGCAACAACAAGGATGAAGGTATCTAGAGGAATTTCTCTCACCACTCTCTCCACCGGCGCGAAAACCTATGTTGGAGGATTGGAGTCACCGGGTCATCCGTGGGCCGCAAGGGCCAGCCGCTGCAGGTAAGCACACTCGGCACAGCCTCCGCAGGCCGGCAAACACCCGGAGTCGCGAGGGGCCTTGCCACAACCCTCTCGAAACGCGAAATTCTCGGGAGCACCGCTGCGGTGCAACCGTACTCGGCGCTTTCTCTCACACTAGGGTTAAGCCCATTAATATGTTTTCCAAATTTGTGATGACGATTCTATTTTTTGCTAAGATGATTTCCAAAAGGTGTGTTTCTTTATCTGTCTCGACTTTCTGAATTTTAATTCATAGCGTTCCCGAATTCGTTTAGACGTTCTTGAAACTTGAAATTCAGTTCTGTCTGTGGAACTTAAGGGTAGCTACCAACTTGCGTATATGCCGAGGTCCGTCCTTATGACCGGTATCTGGTGGTCGTCAGTGAATGTCTTAGTTAAGGTCTCCGTCTGGTCCGCGTAGTCTTCGTATGTCGTCATGTTCGTCGCGTGCTGTAGGTACCCATAGGACTCCCACACTATGATGTTACCGTCCTCTATTGGTATGTGGTCTGCGTTCGTATAGTCGTTCAGTCTTACAGTCGCGTCCGTTCTAACCGCCGTTAGAGTCAAAAGTAGGATGTACTTTCTTAACCTAGAGAAATGTAAAAAATATAAAAAAATTTAAAAATTAGGTTGGGGAATCTAGCGAAGATGATTAGCGCAGGTTATCCTTATGGACCACTCTCCCCTTAATTAGGACCGTTGTCCACAGGTCCTCTTCAACAACCTCTTCCGAACAAAGTGGTGAGAGCTTGTTACCTAGGCGTCTGTTTGTTTTCAAAGAAACTTTCTCGCCGACCTGATAAGTTTTGTGGGTTCTGTCTTTGTTCACCTGGTCCAGGCTCTTTTCCTGAGCTTGTTGGATTTTCTTGTTAATTTCCCTCGCAAATTTTAAGGGCTTTGAATGAACTATCTCCATTGGCTTCCTGTCGGTTACTGAGTGGATTGAGCTATTGTATTTATTTGTTGCGAGAAGGATTAATTCAACTGCATCGTTTAAGTTGCCTCCCAGTTTCAGGCATCTGGCTATTTCTGCCAGAGTGCTATGAAACCTCTTTGTTGGCTCATTTCAGTTTAATTTGAATTTGTTTTGTTCTTTGAAGTCTAGTGTAAGTTAGTGTAGGGCGAAGGCGGGAGCACAATAAAGCTCTCTCTCGCTCATTGCGAATTCGCCCCGCCTTCGCCAACCGTCGTCAAGCTAGGCTTTAAGTTCTCTTGTATAAAATATAAGAATTGTCGAAAAATTGAGATCAAATCGAGCGCACGTCTTTCGTTTTCGTCTTGCCAAATAAAATAATTTCTTGCCACTAAAGTTGTTTTCGGTTTTTGAATTCTAAAAAACTATTTAGAAATTTCACTCTTTACCTGCCCATTTGAGGTGCTATGCAGAGGTGGAGCGTTTAAGACTGTTATATTGAAGTGGTTCAGAAGAAAAGACTTAATGGTTTCGGAATTTAGTGACTTTTCGGTGTCACAGTAGATTGTTTTGGTTTTTGGGAAAAATTAATTATGTGCAGTAGAGGAGCTTTAATGTCCACAATATCCCTTGATGCGATCTTCGCGTACTTGAGTGAAGTGCTAGGAAATAACTTTACTAGCTGGTGTTGAATGAACGCTAGAGTTGGTAATGACCAATGCATAGCGTTCACTACCTCTGCATTCACAGCATCCTGTAGGGCCTTCAGCAGGTTGTCGCGATTTTGTATTCTGATCACGTGCCTTACATTGCTCCTAAACAAGATGAACGTGTCAACCGAAAAGCTGTTCCCTTCTTCAATTATTTGATTTCGGAAGCAGTTTACGGGATTGTCGGTTGAGTCAATCGTGTAAGTTAGCGATTGTTCGCTATGCACGGTAGCTACGTCCGATTCCTGCCCGTCCCGGAGGGCGTTTATGTTTTGGCGGGACAGTGCGTCCGCCACGAGGTTTTCCTTCCCTGGCTTGTAAACTAGTTTTGCGCCATGGTCATCGATTATTCCTTTCCAGCGTTTTAGCTTTGCATTAAGATTTTTTTCGGAGACGGCGAAGAATAATGACTGGTGATCGGTGAAGATTTTTATGTCTTTTAATCCGTAGAGGTAATTCCGGAGATTTTTTAATGCCCATACGATAGCGAGAAGTTCCAGTTCGTTGGTTGCATAATTTTTTCGCAATCACGCAAGGCGCGTGATATCATAGTGATTGGGCGGCCGTCTTGGGATAGCACTGCCCCCAGACCAAAGCCTGACGCATCCTTTGTTAGATCGAAAGGCTCTTAAAGTCTGGATACGAGAGGAGAACGTCTTCTGATGCTAAGATTTCTTTCAGTCTGTCAAAAGATTCCTTTTGCTCCTTTATCAAATTTATGTCAATTTTTCTTGACTGATATTTGCTGGCTTTTCCATTTTTATCTTTAAGAATGTTTGTCAAAGGTCTTGCGATTGTCGCGAAGTTTCTTATAAAACACCTGTAGTAGCTCGCTAACCCTAGGAATGACCTGAGGTCGAAGAGCGATTTGGGTGGGAGAAATTCCTTTATGGCTTTTACCTTTTCAGGTGATGTTTTAAGCCCCCCATGCGACACAATGAATCCCAAGTATTCAGCGCTGTCATGCCTGCCTCCAAGAGTTTATTGAGTACCCAGTCTACGTCTTTTACATGGTCTTCTTTTGTTTTGGAGAATATTATGACGTCATCTACATACACGTAGCATAGTTTAGAGATTCCTTCTCTCAGCACGTCATCAATGGCCCTCTGAAAGATGCTAGGGGCATTTTTTAGTCCGAATGGCATCGTACAGAATTCGTATTTGCCGTTGTTTATGGAGAAAGCAGTTTTTTCTCTGTCTTTTTCCGCCAATTCTATCTGGTGGAATCCGGACTTTAGGTCGAGTGTTGTGAAAAATTGCGACTCGCCCATGTTCGACAGTATCGTAGGGATGGGATACCTATCCTCCACGGTTTTTTGATTCAGTTTTCTGAAGTCGATGACTAATCGCTTCTTTTTTACCCCGTTTTGGTCTGTGCCTTTTTTGTCTACAACCTACGTAGGGTTGTTATACGGGGACCTGGATAGTTTGATTACGCCGTCCACAAGAAGTTGTTTAACCTCTGCATTGACGAATACAGTTACACCCATGGGGTGGGGGTATGACTTTGAGTATACTGGCTCCCCGTCAGTTTTGATTATAGCAATAGTATTTATGTTAAATGGCAGGGCCTCGTCCGGTTCATCATTTTATCATTTTATCAAAAGTGGCTTTAATTGCCACGGGAACGTCTTCGTCATCAATTTTTATAAAGTTGACGTTTTTTGCTTTAGTAAATTGGATACTTTCGTTTCCATTACTTGTCTGCAAGACATTGTTGGTAAAATCCAGTGTCGCATTCACTTGTTTAAGCAAGTCAAAGTCCTTGAAATTATTTAATATAAAAAAGTGTGTTTTTACGTTGAACACCGAAACTAAAATTTTTTTGTCGATTTTAGTAGAGCCATGGATTGACTTTACCGTAAAAGGTTTCTCCGCTGCCACAATGCCTTTCAGCCCCGGGAGTGGAGTAATGAAATTTTTAGAAGTACCCGTATCTAGTAATATTCTTATTTCCCTTCCTGCCACCTTACAGGTAATGTATGGGAGCAGGAACTTTATCCTAAAAAATTGCAGGAGTCCTCTGCGTCTAGGTCGTCTTCTATTTCGGCGGCGGAAGCTTGAGCGACTGAGTCGTAGTCCTCATTGTCGGCATGAAGTTAATTTTTTGTGGGAATCGATTCGACTGCCCTTTTTGCCAAGCTGTACGTTGCTTGAACCGAGAGGATGTGTCAACATCCATTGGCTCTTTCGCTGGTTGTTTAGTTTCCGCGCTATTACGCGGTCTTTGTCGGAATGAACCGCTTTGGTTATTGTATTTCTGGGTCTTGACATAGTGAGGGTTCTCTTTTATTGCCCCTAAATTTTGATTTTGCTCGTAGGTTTTCCAGCCGGTTTGCCGCTGGTTATTTGGCCTGAACGTTTTCTCCTCTGTGTGCCGGGCAAAGCTGACTGCGAAGAGAGTTCTTTCATTGCTTGATTCAGCTTCTTGCGCTAGCGCTAATGCTGACGGCAAGTCTCGTGGCTATTTTCAAAGACTTTTTTAAGCCAGATACAAACGAATGTAAAGCGTCTTCTCTGTGCTGTCCGTTCAGGACGGCCTCTGCGGCCGCATCGTGAGTCGTGATGGTTTTGTTAGTTAGAAGCGTTAACTTCCGCTCTATTTCATCATAGTATTTGAGCAAGGGAAGTTTTCCTTGCCTAGACAAGCTTAAATCTTGTTTAATTACATGCGTCGGAGTTTTGTCCGCGTATGTGAAGTCTAAACGCGCCAATATGGCATTGAAATTAAATACAGTATTAAAGGAGGCCAGGGCGGCGGCTGCTGGGCCGGTTATTTTATTTTTTATTATTCCTACGGCCTGGTAGTGCCGGCTGCTGCCCTGGTGTTTTTCAAAAACTTTGTATGCCGCACAGGCAGCTTGTCTCCAGGAAACATAATTTTCTTGTTTCCCGTCAAATACCGGGACTGACTTCACCATGTCGAGTGGTTCGTCACAAGGTATTTCTGGCTTAAGCTCAATTTCTGTATATGTTTTTATATTTGGGACATTGCCCCTAATTTTCAGTGAGTCTAACTCCTGTTGAACTTGGGCTAATTTTTCCCGCTTGTCCCGCTTCGGGGTGTGCGTTTTCCTGATTTGCCTCCATTCTTCTCCTAATTTCCTCAAGAACTTCCTCGTCTGAAGGAACTTCTTCGTTGTGGAGTTCCCTATTCATAAATCTGTATTTTCTTTACGAGAGATTTGTGGTTTACCCACCCTCCAATTGCTGTAAGAGTGATCGATAAAAAAATGTAAAACAATTTATTGTTCGCCCACCCTCCAATTCCTGTAAGAGTGGTAGAGGTCGGAAGTTTTAAGAATCTTTTTTTTATTTAATTTTGTAATTAATTGTCATTAATTAAAATAGCATCGTCGTCACAATTGGATTTTTCCTCGCAAATGGAAAGTTATATTAAAAAAATTAATTCTTGGTTAAATATAAAAAGTGTAAAAATAAGTCCACTGTATTTATTTCGTACACAGGAAATTTTTAGATTTCAATAAAATATTCTTGATTTTGTTTATTTTGATTCAATTTAATTTAATAAAATTAATTAATTGTAATTTTCAATAAAATACTCTTGACTTTACTTATTTTCAATTTCACGTGGGACAAATATAAATATGCCCACTGTAACGGCAAACTGAGCTTGATTCTGATTGGCGAAGAAAAGAAGCCTATTCATATTTCTTATATTTATTCGCCGTCTTCGTCGCTGCTACCGTCGCTGCTGTCGTCGGTGCTCTTGTTGCTGGGCTTTGCGGAATGGCTCTGCCCTTTGTTGATTTAAATTTTAATTTTGGCTATGCGGAATGGCTCTGCCAATTTTTTGTTGATTATATTTTTGC
>VNJR01006190.1:0-61278 GCA_008042585.1 Drosophila punjabiensis | reverse complement strand
CCCACACACTCAGTGACTATAAATAGAAGCACCATCCTTGCACCTCCCTCAGTCCGTCGGAGGCTTTCCAGTTGTTTGGATCAATAGTGACAGTGACCAAAAATGCGACTCGACCTTAACATTAGTTAGAGATTACTCTAAACTCATCTGGATAACTCAAAGCAGCCTCTCATCACTATAACAATGTAAATCCTAAGAAGTCCTGGAATACTCTAAGAACACAACTTTGCCCTCGAAGGTAGTAATCAACGATGAATACCAGCCCAGTCAACAGATTGGAATAGAATGATTACTTTCTGTCTTGTAAAGTAAGTACCAGCAAAGACTATTATATCTTAGATATAGCTTTCATAGCAACGATCGGGAAAGAAAAACTCGGTTGAATCGATTCAATTCCAAACTGCAAGGGCATAAAAGCTGCGGCTTTCCGAAGTTGTTTTCCTTTCTAGTCTCAGCATAATATAAAGCACTTTAAGAAAAGTGCAATCATAATAAAGCTCTTGAATTATACACGAAAAACCCTATAATTTTCCTTTAAGTTACAATGGGTCACCAGATCTAGTCAGATATATGATTGGATATACGAGGCCCATTGTCTTGTGCCTTGATTACACCATATTTTGAAGCATTATTGTGATAAGAAATTGGGTTAAATGAGGCTTAAAATGCGCTCTCTTGAAGAAAACCGTTTCAGTTTCATTGGGAAAAGTAAGGCAGCAGGTATTTTCCTTTTAGATTGACATGCATGTGAGCTTCAGTAGAAAGCCCATACGTACCTGTGGTGCCACCGCCCGGTGGATCGCTGGATATAACACCGGGGAAGCGCAGGCACCGGAAGTCCAGGCCAAATTTGTGGTAATAATATTCGCCCATCAGTTCGGCGTGCACCTTGGAAACGCCATAAATAGTGCGGGGTCGCTGAATCTGGAAAGCAAAATCCAACACAAATCAGTATCGAACAAACTTTGCTATGGAAAGAGGAGGAGAACGTGTCCTACCGTAACATTCGGCGTGGGGTTCCGGGGACTTTCGGGGCCAAAGGCTCCAATGGTGCTGGGCACGAAAATGCGAAGTTTGTACTGCTTAGCCAGCTCAATGACATTATGCACACCCTCAATGTTGACCCTGCAAGGGGAATATAAGGAATTCAGTTTAAAACAATTTGGGATTTTAAGAACTTGCATTTTTTAAAATTTAAAATCTCACCTCACTGCCAAGGGCACATTCTGCTCACCCACGGCACTGAGCAGGGCCGAGAAATGGATCAGCCAGTCAATGCGATGGTCCACAACTATCTTTTGCAGGCCTTTGAAGTCCAGAATATCCGCAAAGATGTACGGTCCATTCTCCAGTATCGCCTGGCTGGGCTTTACGATGTCCGAGAGGATTACATTCTGGCTGCCGTACTGCGAGCGCATTAGCTTAGCGCACTCTATGCCCAGCTGGCCAAGCCCACCTAGAAAATCATAAGTAAACAATATTTATATAAAGAACTTTTTTTTTTATTATAATAAATATGGTATTCTCCAGCTACACAACTACATTATATTCTTAAATATTAAGGATAATATTCCAGATTGAAGATTAGACCTGGAATTTTCAAGTAGTTGTTGATTTTGAGAACCAATCAGTAAAATGTAATAAAGACTCTTCCTACCCAGCCTTTTGACAAAAGATTTTATAGTTTATATATTAATACAACAAAATAATAAAACTATTATTTTTTTAGTATTCACACACTTTTAAAAATCAAATTAGACCAGAAAATAAAAGAAAACTCAGAAGTTCATTGAGTTCATATGGATTTCTTTCGACCAGCTGTTGGTCGTCTGACCAATCAGCCTTGGAACGCTTCAAATCGTATTGCTAGGCGGCGTATCTATACGTTCTACTATATAAATACACCCGGAGACACGTGGAGCAGTCGACTGAGGACTTAACTGACCTGTGATGAGAATTTTGGGTGGTCTACCCTGGAGGGGCACCTGGTGGACACTGCGTCGCTGGACCAGCTGACTAGCGGCAGGAGTAATAATCCCTGTGATCCTTGGGATCGCGACGGTAAGCGAAGACGGAGTCGCGACGGGGCCCAGGGCCAGGCTGGCAAGGCATTTGCGGAACATTTTCCGGATCTCTCTGATCTCAGCGAGCGACGGTGTTCAACTGATTTCGAAATTTGCAAAATATTTCTCACGAGGCCCTCAGAATTACTGCGACGACGACTAATTTACCCGTTATATGTTTTCGCACATATAGCGCATCGCGTGAGCGCACTCTCAGATCCCGTCGTGTGGCTGACTATAGTCGCTCGCCTTTGGTTTAGTCAGTATTAGTTATTGTTGGCAGCCATTCAAATTCATTATGAGCTCTATGAGGAGCTGCTGTGCTGCTGCTGCTGGGGCAACTGTCGCCATGGCGGGCGCTGGTTTTGTTTCGGGCCCCCAAGTTGAGTGATTCAATAAAAAACGAAAGCTGGTGCGCCGAGGAGGAGGCCTGGCAATTGACAACAACAACCTCCCAGAGATGGAATTGGATGGACGGATGGGTTTCCTTTTCGACGGTGGCGCGAGTCTAAATCGGTTCGAATACCTCATATATACAAGTGTGTTTATTATATAGTTTGCGTCGACATTGGGCTATGATTATGTAATGGCGATTGTGTGCCAAACAGGGTGCTTTTTAGCTGGGCTCTCGGGGCAGGCCCCCATTTTCGAGGGGGTGTGTCTGGACAGCTTTCCATCTTCTTTTCTTCCTGAGAATCTCTTTGTTTTATCGATGTTTTTTTCTGAAAATAAAGTCTTTTTTGTTTGGTTAGTATTTAAAGAAGTTATTCAATATGTTTATGTCCGAATTGGCTTTAAAAATTACTCCCTATTTCAGATATTATATAATCGATTATATAATATAACTTATAATAAAACTTACAATATAGAAAACTTTTTCTATAAGATTAATAAATATAAATTAAATCATTAACTTGAGTAACCAAATTATGAATTATGTGGAAGTGCGGCAAAAATCAATAGAGGTTTATAACCACATAAAAGACTTACCAAAAATTAATAAATACAATTTTTTAGGTAAAAAATTCAGTGTTATTTAGTTTGTGGAAGACGGATTAAAAGGTATATCAAACATTTACAAATGTATGTATTTAAAATATTTGTCAAACATAAATTACGTTTACTATTTATATTTCAAATACAATTGTAAAGGTTTTGATACTTAAGATTAATTTAAAAAAATTTTAACTTATGGGTCTAAAAAGGGAAATTTTTGTTAAAGTTACAAAACTGTGAGTCAATTATGTTATGGTAATGTTCACTGATTATTTTAATTTTACTAAGAATTCTGTAGTTTAGGCATCACGTGTTTGGAATATTTAAATTAAATAATGACTAAACAGAAAAAATCAGTGAAATTCATACCATCCCGTGATTAATACTAATTTATCCCTCTATATAGCGCAAATCGGATTAACCTTGAGGGCGAAATTCAATTTCGTTGACAATGAACTTCATTACCTCGGGGGTCAGTGTGATATGGATTCAAATTAGAGGGTTACTAACTTAATCCGAATCCAGATCGGCCACGTGTAGTGTCTAGATAGTCAAGTGCAATGAATTTGCACTATAAATAATGAAAAGGCTGATGTGGGGTCTGATCTGCCACAGATCTTATCATCTGGGGGCGGCGGTGGCCTTGACAACCTCATTCTCTCAAGTGCATGACGTCGGTGGATTGCAAGTAAATATTGTGCACATAGAACTAAAAATATTATTATTTGCTTGCCAGCAGGAAGAAGCAACAAAACAGCTGAGAATTTCCCTCTCTCTCTATATATATTTTTCTGAGATATTTCAAAATAAATGTGAAATTGGAGGGAAAGTGGAAAAAGAGAAGCCAACCGACGACGGGGCCTTATGTCACATTGCATACAGCAATTTGTGCGCTTAATGAGGACTTTAATTTAATTTTTTCAAAGCTAACCGAAATCCATGAAGCCGAAATGATTTCCTCTAGGAAGTGTAACAGATTTTTAAACAGAAAGTTAGAGATTAAATATGTGTGCATTATTTTTCTTCCCGAAAACATAGATAAGCCGGCTTTTTTATATGGTATTTCGACATGAATTAAATAACGACAAATATGTATTAAAAAGATTTTAAATGTATTTTAGCTTAATGGAGCTGCTATGTCAACTTGATGGACTTAACTTTTTCTTTTCAGGCTTCATTTTGTACTCTTAAATATGAAAATCTAATAAAAAACACATATTTATACCCTTTCATCGTTTCAAATTATTAACTTAAAAAAGTAAATTTAATCTAAATCACAACTAACACCGATGTCACCTCAGCTGTTAATGTACGCAGGTAAACCGACCAATTAAATGAAAACCCGAAAATTGCTCTTGGCCTTCGTTTGCACAGCTATTTCCTGTCATAATTCTTATAATTTCACTTGCAATTTCATTATGCCTTCGAGTGCCAAAAATAAACGAATAAACGACTCAACTTGGCCCGGACCCAGGGCCCATCTCGAGGGAGGGAGAGTAGAGGGACCGACCTCTGATCCGTGGTCACAGATCGCCTCACCCGCGTTCCACAATGGAGTCCACTCCCCAGCGAGAGAATCAGCCAAGTGTGGCGCCTGCCGTTGGAACCCAACTCAGACTTCGACTCCAACTCCGACTGCAGCTGGCAGGAAGCCGACATTTCTGGTAGAGATCTTGAGTAATCCGCTGGGCTGTAACATTATTCGAGCAACAGTTTCTGCGTGCACTCCAAACGAGGCGGTTCGTCCAAACAGAAGGCTCGGAAAGCCCATCGAATCGAGTCGTTTACAGTACTTGGATTAAGTAAATAAATAATTAAATGGCAATAGCAAGAGTGAATTTGAAAGTGAAGTGAATTAAAAATAAATATATTAGGAGCTTAAAAGCTTTATTTAACCAATAAGCAAGTGTGTTGATGATTGTTAAAATTATAAACAAAAAGTTATAGCAAAATATACAACGGATTGAAACTAACTTGAATTTGTCACAGGAGTCAGAGATAGTATTTATTGGATTAATCTGCTTTTGAGTAAGTTTAAGAATTAAAAACATCATGAGAAAATACATAAAACTAAGTCTCGAAAAGCCTAGAAAACATCCCTACTCCCAGTCAGATTTCCCCACTTTCGAAAGGTTTTATTTAGTTTTCCTAATTTTTCATAACTCACCAACATCTGAACTCAAAATCTACATTTCTTAAAGAACCGTTCGATGTAGAACTAAACAGTTACTTAATTATAAGGAGAAAAGAAATCAGAGCAGGTGAAATTGTCGCGGGAGATGGAAATAGACAGATACATACATGTGTATGTAGGGGAATAGAAAGGGGACCCAGCACAGGAGGGTCTTGGGGATGGGGTCTTCACTTAGTGTGACTTCAAGGCGTGCAAAATGCAAGAAATTACACACAGCTACAGCTCCAGCTCCGGGTACTGTCAGATACAGATACATACAGAGCGCCAGCAATAGATGCAGATACTTGGAGCCGAACAATGATGAAAACGACAATAATTTCAAGGTTCGTTTGATGTAAACTCCGCTGCGCGTGCGTAGAAACGCGCCAGAAGATAACACAAAAAGCTATATAAACCGAACCCCCGAAGCGGCGGTTTAGCGTTTTCACTCTATTCCAAAGTTTTGCAGCTGCTTCTGCTGCTGTTTTTCTGTCTTTCAGTTTTTCTGTTATTTTTTTTTTCTTTTCGTTAAATGATTACAAAATTTTCGTTGAAAAGCCATGTTACGCTTCTCGGCGCAAAGAGTTTCTTTTTGGAGTTGCGCAGTTGCATGGATAGAGGGTGGGATGGTTATAGTTATAGCCAAGCCACGGAAAGGTATAATGTCTATACGTTATGAAGACGAGACGAGACGAGTCTCGGGGCTATTGCACAAGACAGCGTACGTACGACTTCCTGTCGTACGTCTGTCGAGGCCTTAAGCAAAAGAAGGGTTTATAAGGCGTTAGAAGTGCATTTGAAGATGAAAGTATTAAAGATATAGATAAAATAAATGTGTAAGATAATATATAGTAATTCAATTTGTATAAGGACAATAAATAGGAACATTAGTGGTTGGAAATACCTTTAACTGGTGCCTATAAATATGCTAGATATATGGCATCTCAAACAAATTGTTCCATACTTCTTGAAGCCTTTTTGAAGTCTTCCAAAAACTTAGATAAAGCCTTTCAAGTATAGGGGACTCACAATCGGCAACCAAGACTAATCTGATCTCAAAGAAAAATCAAAACTTTACAACCCAAAAGAAATTTAAAAGGTTCCACCTGGCATTGCCTCAAATAACAAATCTAATCTCAGTCGCTTCAAAGCAAATTCTATTAAAATGTTGACTTGTGATTAAAACAAATCAAAACCAAACCAATAGTCATTAATCGTGTTCAAAATTTGGATTCATGTTAATCAAGGTTTCTGACTTTTTAATTTAAATGTAAAAACTCGATGGGAAAACAAAGGCCAGACAGCTGAAGGAGTGATTAATAACTGACCATTACCTTACGTTTGGTGTCATTATCTAATCGAACTAAGCGCACCAATAAATTCAAATAAATATATAGCTTCCATTAAGTCTAACACATTCGCCTGTCTTGGAACTGTCCTAACAGTATTTTGATAAGATGACCATCAAAAGTATTGCAATGCAGGTTACTTTTTGTGTTTTCCTTCCGAAAAATTTCCGTTTCATTTCGTTAAAGTATAGAATTACTTAACAAAATCTCTTTGAACAAAATAAACCTTTAAATTACTGCAGTTCGTGTAGCTTTATTGGCTTACTTTCCTTAACGACCTTCGTAGGCATTGATGCGCTCGATGATCGGATCGTTGACCAGCTCCTTCATGTTCCTAGCAATAATAAAGTCCAGATGGTTGAAGCTCTGCACGGGCACACGGTAGTCCTCCACGAGATGGGTGAACTCCGAGACCAGGGTGTTCACGTCCTCGGGTCCGCACAGGGCATCATTGGTGCTAGAGTACGAGTGAGTGGGAGCAGTGATCTTGCTGAGGTCGTAGTCTGGAGGCAGATCCTGGCCATAAAGCTCGTTGTTCTTCTTGGTGCCCCAATCGTACTGACGGAACTCGTGCGACTTGTACAGCTGCAGGTAATGGATGCCCTGGTTGCTGGAAGAGCCACCCGGATGGGTCTCAATCAGGACGCCCATAGAGCTCTGAAAAAGAAGATTGGTTTCAAATTAATATTCCCAAAAGAATAGAGATATATTCCCTTTCCCACTCACGGCATTGGCATTCTCGTAGCCTCCGTTGGCGAACATGATGAAGGCGTTGTTGCAAATCGTGTTGGACATGTGGCAGCTATTATCCACCAGCCGGTTGACCAGATTATTGTGTGGAATCAGTTCAGTGTCCACCAGCAGCTGGTTCCAAATGCCACCGGGTGTGCCCACCAACGGACCCATAGCGTTGAAGATGAAGGATCGGCCGTGCTCGAAGAAGGCGCAAGGGGCCAGCAGATGTCCGGACTTGATCTTCTTATTGTAATCCGGGCGCTCTGAGAGCATCACCAGGTAGACGGTTGTGCCCTGCGAGTGTCCGGCATAGTGCAACTGGGTGAAGTCGGTCTCGTCGAGGATGTAGTCAATCATGGCGGGAATGTCGATGGTTCCAATTTCATGCCAGTCAAAGTGCCAGAACTTGTGGCTGTTCAGCGAGATGAGGTTGTTCTCCCGCGAGTAAATGTTGCCGCGAGCATTGCCCAGCCAGACATCGTAGCCGGCATCAGCGAGAAGGTAGGCCAGCGAGTTGTCCGGACCCGAGGAGAGCCAGCAGTCCGAGTTGCTGAACAGACCGTGCTGCAGGAGGACCGGCGGACGCTTCTTGTCCTGGTTCTGCAGCTTGTGCGAGTACGGAATGCGGAATAGGGTCAGCACATAGCCGTCATCAGTGACCACCTGGTGGGCTTCGGCCGGGTAGCCGTGCGAGCGGATCCGCTCGTCCGACTTGACGATCTCACTCAGACAGTAGTCCGACTTCTCGGCGACGGCTAGACCCGCCACCAAACTGAACAGTAGGGCGTAAGCAATAGGACCCATGGTGGAATAACTTGATTGCTGGCCAAACTGGCGGTGGGGCCTTCTTTATATAGTCAGGCGAGTCTTATCTAGAGGTAGAATAGCCGCCGATTTACAGGTTCGCTGATTTATGAAGATACTCTTAACGAGTACACTCTAAGAATAATAAAATAATATAATTTATTAAAGATTTGATATAAATTAAAAAGGCACCAAAGAGTATGTAATAAAATATATTGAAGGGGAAATTATAATAAATATATATAAATATTTCCCATGTTTCCAAACAATTGCATAAACCTTAGCTATCAAGAACCTTTTAATTATCAATAATCAGAGTTCTAAGTAAAAGCATATAATTTATTGCATCTATGCAGGACTTTCGAATCTAAATCATTATTTTTCGAGTGCAGGAATGTCCCGCAATCTTGAATGACGAGCACCTGGCTGGCCAAGTTTGATAGGACGGAGTTAATCCCATCGAGGGGGTCTGGTCTACGCTTCGGCGGAACTCTCTCTCTTCACTATAATAAAACATAATTTATTTTTAATTCAATCTATTCCGCCTGCTAAATATTGTGATTGATATATGATGGGAGAAGGGTGTGTTCTAATGGCACAAGTGTTCCTATGACGTTTGTTTTGATTTTTGCACGGTTGCAATCTATTTTTAGTCATTGAGAGTTCTAGTTTCTTTGATAATATATAGTAATGAAATCCAGAATGAAGGAAACGTTTATATTTTGTAATTAAGGTGCGTTTAACTAAATGTTTTACAAGGTTTTCATATTTTTTTGGGGTCTTAAATACTATTTTCTTTGAAATATTATAATTATTCATGTATTTATATATTATTTTCCTCAGCTATGTGCCCAGTTGGCCACAATCAACTTGCTCCACCCTTAAAATCTATGGTTTAGCTCATTGCCAAGATGCTGCTTACCATTTTTCTACTGCTCTGTGCTGGCCTTAATCTGATAAGGGCCGAAAGCTGTCCTCCCTCACAGGCCATTCTGCCGTGCCGCTGTTCCCTGAGGGGAAAGGAAATTCAGATATGGTGAGTTTGAATGATAATTTCGATTAAATTCTAAATTAAAAATAATATATCCTTCCTCACAGGTGCTCCCACAGCAATCTGCCGCAGATTATGGACGGTCTAAAGGCCGTGGAACGGAATATCAAGGGAAGGATCGATGAGCTGGTGCTGGAGAATAACCAGTTGCCGGCGCTACCGGGACGTTTCTTTGGCAGTCTGCAGATTGTGCGTTTGATGCTTCGTCACAACAGCATCGAGCGGGTGTCCAACGGTTGGCTAAACGAGCTGGAGAACGGCCTGGTGGAGATATTCGTGGTGGAGCCGCAGCTGCGCAGTATTCCCGCGGAGAGTCTGAACGGGATGATCAACATGCTGGCCATCACCATCCAGAGCGATGAGTTGAAGCACTTGCCCGACTTCTCGGGACTGCTGAGCCTTACCTACTTGAGTGTCCAGACAGGAGCGTTGCAGGAGTTGCCGTCTCACCTATTTCGGCACCTGCCCAAGTTGCAGCACATCCATATCACCGGCGGTGCAGGACTCACGCGCCTGGAGGCGGGTCTCTTCGACGGCCTGATCTCGCTGAAGAATCTGGATCTATCGCACAACGGCCTTAACTGGATACATTTGCGTGCTCTCTCCCGGTTGCCCAACCTGGTGAGTCTGAAGCTGTCACACAACCAAATCAGCGACGTTGGCATGGTCGGTCGTATTGTCAAGGATCTGGAGCACCTGAAGAAGCTGCGGCTGGATCACAATCTCATTAGCGTCATCGAGGACGGTTCGTTTGTGGATCTGCCCAATCTCTCGGAGTTGCATCTGAATGATAACAGGATCACGGAGCTGCAGTACGGAGCCTTTCTGCGCACGCCACAACTAAAGACGATCTACCTGCAGAACAATCTCATACGGCGTATCCACCCGGAATCGCTGCTCCAGGCAAGTGGCAGCGGCGTGGAGGCTGTGCACATCTACAACAATGAGATTGGCCATGTGGAGGCCCTGCGGGCTCTTCTTGACGCTCTGCCCAGCCTTCGGTACCTGGATATGAGTGGGAATTTGCTGAGCGAACTACCCTACGGAGCTCTCAGGGGTCACGGCACTCTGGAGCAGCTCCATCTTAATCACAACCAGCTGAGGCTCATTGAACGGGACGCTCTGATGGCCATGCCGGCGCTGAGGGAGCTCCGGATGAGAAACAACAGTTTGTCGTCGGACCTGCCTTTGCCTTTTTGGAATCTGCCTGGACTCAAGGGCCTTGATCTGGCGCAGAATCAGTTCACCAGGGTGGACTCACAGCTGCTGGCGGGTCTTCCCTCGCTGCGGAGGCTAGATCTCAGTGAGAATGGTTTGAGCGAGCTGGCGCCCAATAGTTTCCGGCACAATCCCCTCCTGGAAACCCTTAACATATCCTCCAACGAGCTGACCAAAATCCACTCTTCCACGCTGCTGCATTTGGAAAGACTCTTTGAGGTGGACGCCAGTTACAATCAGCTGAAGGCGGTCATCGGAGGACTTCCCCGGATTGTGGAGCGCATCTCTCTGAAGGGCAACCACATCTCGGCTCTCCCAGCAGCCGCTAGCAAGGATCTGCAGTTGCCCAATCTGCGCATGCTGGATCTTAGCCAGAATCGGATAGAGCAGCTGCCAAGACACGGTTTCCAGGGGGCAGCCGAGCTGAGGGTCTTGAGTCTGGCTCAGAATGACATTCGCCAGCTGGAGGACACCTCCTTCATTGGAATCCAACGCCTGGAACTGCTACACCTACAGGAGAACCAACTGGGTGAGGCGGATGAGAGAGCTCTGCTGCCGCTGGCGGAGCTGAGGAACCTGAATCTTCAATCCAACAAACTGGAGGCCATCACGGATAACTTCTTCTCGAACAACAGCAGGCTGGAGCAGTTGGACCTGTCCAGGAACCTAATACGCAGCATCTCGCCCACCGCCTTCGATGCCCAGAGGTCTCTTGAATACCTGGATCTGTCGGGCAACGCACTGCTGGACATATCCGTGGGACTGGGAAACCTGAACAGCCTGCGGGACATCGATCTCAGCTACAACCAGATCTCCCGCATCCAATCCGATGCTATTGGCGGCTGGCGCAATGTCGTGGAGATCCGTTTGTCCAATAATCTCATCGTGGAACTGCAGCAGGGCACCTTCCGGAATCTGCCAAAGCTTCAGTATCTCGACCTCAGCAGCAATGAAATCAGGAACGTGGAACCGGGTGCCCTAAAGGGTCTCGACGAGCTTCAGGAATTCGTTCTGGCCGACAACAAGTTGGTGGAGCTCAAGGATCACGTGTTTGAGGAGCTACCAAGCCTCCTGGCCTCCCACTTTCAATACAACAAACTGCGTTACATCTCGCCGGAAAGCTTCCACAATGCCAACTCATTGGTGTTCCTCAATCTGTCCAATAACCACTTCAGGAACATGGAGAATATAGGTCTACGCAGCATGCGCAACTTGGAGGTCCTGGACCTGTCCACCAATGGCGTCAAGTTGGTGTCCACAATGCCGCTGAAGGCCCTCAACTGGCTGGTGGAGCTCAAAATGGACAACAATCAGATATGTCGGATTCAGGTGAGATTTAAGTACTGAAATTATGAACGTGAATATGAAATGGATTTAATGATTCATTTTGTAAGATTTTTAAAAGTTGCATACTTTTCTCCGCCTTTCTAATCTATCTCGAACTCAGCTATTTCTGTGGCATTCCTTATAAATTATTAATATCGTTACAGTATATAAGTAAACCCTTTTTATATATTATCTGCTTTAATTCTAGGGTTCCCCTTTCGAGACAATGCCCCGCTTGCGAGTATTATCCATGCGAAACAACCAACTGAGGAGCATCAAGGAGAGAACTTTCCGAAACCTTCGAGGGAATATAGCCATCTTGGATGTGGATGGTAAGATCTCTTTTTAAAACTTAAATATCATAACACATAAATCTCCAAATTACCAACTCATTTCCAAACCAGGAAATCCCATCGATTGCAACTGTGAGATGCAGTGGCTCTCCGTTTGGCTGCAGGAGACCAACTTCCCCTATCCGGGGCCCAAGTGCCAGGATGGACGCCTCCTTAGAGCAGCTCGCATGGAGAGGAGTCTGTGTGTGGGCACGGATGTCTTTGGAAACGAACGGAACAACGATGGCAACCAGTTGCCACTGCTCAACGAGCATGGTGATGTTTTCCAGCGGGACTTGCCCGAGGATTTCAACGATGAATGCGAGGCGTTCGAGGGCACGAGGCTGCCAGGCGATCGACCTCTAGTCGGTGAGAGCGAGTACTTCTACGATCAGTATGTGGACGCCACCGAATCTCCAGACACCACCAACTCCGTGGTCAGCACCTCCCAGCGGCCGAAGCCTACTCCAACGCTGAACAGCAATCTAGATCTGAACAATACGATCCTGCACACCAAGTACTTCAATCGGAAGCCGCAGCCCGGCTCCGGATCTCCCTTCACCTTCTTCGGCTATCCACTGCCCAGTGTGAGCCTGGGTCGCTTCTTTGGCTTCGGGGATCGGGGACGGAAGCAACGAACTGATGGCAGTGATGAGATGCCCGCCACCCATCGCATGGCCCACATAAGCTTGCCCAGCGGCGGCCAGCGTGGCAAGACCAGGATGTATCAGCCGAATAGTGCAGAGTTTGAGAAGTATTTGAAGGACCAGCAGCAGCAGCAGCAGGAGAAGCAGAGTGTGGCCAGGAATCGCTATGTGGACACAGAATCCACCACGTCTTCGCTGGAGGATGCCCAGAGCAACGAGAGCGGGAGTGCAGCCACCACAGTGGGTGTCTTTCGCACCACCTTCAGGGAGCCTTCGAGCATCGAACGAGGTGGTTTTCGTCCAATAGTACCTGTCCACGTGGGTGGCTTTATGCCAGTGCACGATCCCCAGCAACGGCGTGGCACTGTGGAGGCGGTAAATATTACGGGAAAGCAGCAGCCGGATGCAGTGGCACAAACCAAAGAAAAGCGCACTTTTGTGCCCATCCCTGTTCAGACGAGACCCAAGCCCACTGTGAGCAATGGAGAAAGTGCGGAGACAGCTACCTACGATGTTACGGAAACCACACCAGATTTTACTACCACAACGCCTCTGATGCCGAGCAATAGGATGACCACTAGTACAACCAGAGCCACCACAACCACAGCGCGGACAGCGCCTACTACCAGCTCCCAGGCACCTCCTACATATGACGCATCATCGTCCAGCAGCGAACAGGCACAGGAGTCGCAGTACGATGACGATGATCTGGAGGCACAGTCCGTGACCTTGCTGCGCCCTCCGCCTCTAGTGCATACAACCACAGCGGAGACGATCCTATTGATTCCACCCGCCGAAGAGCATGTCGCGCAGATAAAGAGCCGAACCTGGGCGACGACCACCACAACAACGCCCCAGAGCCCGAGAGACTATCAGGCCACTACTGCGCGTCCCACTAGCTCAGTGGGGCCACCTCCTTCCCAGCCAATACGCGGCGGAGGACGTTCCACCATCACCAAGGTGTACACTCCCCACCTGCAGCAGCCGGTGGCTCAGCCAACGGCGGAGGAGTACCAACGCACCACGCCCAGTGCCGACAACGAGGGCTTGGCCAGCGAGCATCAGCTCACAGCCAATGCCCAAAAACGCACAGAGGTGGAGCTTCTCCAGGTCGATCGAGTGGATCGCAAGGATGGCATGGATTGGTACTATGAGAGCTTCAAGAAGAAGCGAGACTTCAATGGCGGTGCTGCTGTGCGAAAAACAGCCCAAAAAGAGGTGTTCTTTGATGGAATAGGAGCAGGTGGTTCGTCCAGTTGGAGTCGATTGAGCAAGAAGGAGACTATCTTCCTCAGCCTGTTATTGTTGTGGGGAGCAGCGTGTTAAACAGTTTTGTAAGATCTTAAAATATTTTATTATGTATGTTTTTTAAAATAAAGACTTTATTTTATATATTGTAAGTGAAGATTTTATTACCTCAGCATCTGGAAGTGAAAAAAAGAATTGGTATTTATGATGTTTTCAAACGTAGGTAAACGTAGTTGATCTTAAATTTTAAGTCAGATGGTGATGCATGTTAAATAGATTTCAACATTATTTCTCTGTTTTTGGGTATGATAGGTGTCATCAGTTTGGGGATTTTGTTTAAATTTTAATTATAGAAGCATTTAAATTACCTCTTGATAGTTTTAGTGATTGTAGACACACAGTGAAAAACATTTTCGTCTGCCTGCAAAAAAAAAGAAATTATGCTTAGTAATTCCTTTTTAATTTTTCAAAAGTAAATAAATGAATTTTATTCAGATGGTGATGCATGTTAAACAGATTTCAACATAATTTCTCTGAGTTGGGTATGAGTTTATCATCAATTGGGACTAAAAAATATAAGATTTTAATTAATATATCAAGAAATTACCTTTAAGTGGACCCAATTGGACATACGAAAAGTTAAGATCTCTCATTTTTTACAGGAAACTATTCCATCTGTAAAAATAAACCAAAAATTAGTATAATACTCTCAATTTCTTGCATAAAATTACAATTCTTTAACAACTCAATCAGATGGTGATGCATGTAAAGTATTTTTCAACATAATTTCTCTGCATTGGGTATGTTAGATGTCATCATTCGAGTTGTTAAAGCTAATTAAGTGTGCCTTATATTGATATATACCTCAGAAATAGAAACATTTCATCCTGTCCCCAAAGTGTCTCACTTGCAACACGTGGAGTTTGGTTCACAATTGGTTATCCCATTTATTTTCAACAATTTCAACTTATTGTGGCCTGTTGAATATCTGTTTTCAGGCACAATATATTGCCCAAAAGTGATACATCAGTTGTGTTGAATATCTTATGGATTTCTTCCATTATATCAGTATTATTTAATCCTTTAAGCGCGCCGACAACCGCACGCAACGAAATTTTAGAACGAAAGAGGGAATAGGGTTGCCGTATGGACAGAAAGCTGATATCACATGGAGCTGCCAGATGTTACAAAGTCCAACTATCTGGCCACTAAAAAATTTGGTAATTTTGAAAATATCGTTGAGAAAGAAAACAACGACAATTAAAATGAAATAAAACCATCGAATTTAAATAAAAAATATTATTTACACGATTAACATGGGAACAGTCGTGTTTCGAATGAAACAAGTCTACGGATCACTGCCAACTGAAAGAATTTGATCTTCTAGCGAGTGTTATAGGCAAAACTAGCATCACATTTCATATACTCCGCTGTAAGGGTATTTAGTTGCAATATCGATTCACTTGCGATAGTTTTGGCGCTCAGCGCCCACCACCAAAGCGTGCTGCCACCTTGTGCGAATTGGCGCAATTTAAACAAAAACAAGTAAAAATCACAGTTGCATTCGCCTGGAGGGACGCCAAAAGATAATTCCACTCGATCCCAAGTTCCAGGAAGTTATACAAACCGCCAGCGCAATAAATCGGTGATTCTGCTGCGAAGATCAAGCGAAGCATCCAAGCGGTACGTGCAGTGCAGGTGTCCCTAAGGTTTTTATAGAATTTCCTGATGCGTTTTGCAGCAATCCACAGCAATGACGACACCGTTGCAGACGCGAATGGCGCTGGCTGAGATCCCGGACCGTTTGGAGGCGCTGCGCATGGCCAACACCCCGACGAACGCCAACCGGCGGACTCCGGATGAGCCGACACTGGCGGCTGTAATAATAAACACACCGAACGCCAACGGGGGTAGGGGCCTGCGGGTGGATAACGATGTGAATGTGGTGCAGGCCCAGGACTTTGTGTTCTCGCCTCTGCCCTCGCCGGACGAGTTGGTCATCCGACAGCGCGGACGGCGTCGCTTCACCACAACGTTCTCTCCAGATAAGGTGAATGGAGGCAGCGGCGGTTCCAGCGGCTCCTCTTCCATGCGCAGTCCCTTCCAGCGTACGCCCACCAAGAACCTGCAACTGACCAGCGGCATGATCCTGCGCAGCTCGCCCAGGAAGCGCCTGACAATGGGCAGCACACCGCCGGAGCCCATGCCCATGGAGACATATTCGCCCATCAAAATGGCCACCACCAAGCAACTGTGGCCGGGAACGCCGATAGTGAAAAAGCTAAAGATGGACGACCGACCGGTTGGGCAGACGAACACCGATGTAGCGTTGCCTGTCCTGCTGCAAGGATTATCCCAGCAACAGCTAATCGAATTGATAACGAACAGCGTGAACACTGTTAGCGAGGAGGAGGCGATCAGGAGGCAGCTGCCCACGCCAGACATAAGGTGACTGTTAGCTTTTTTCATTCATAGATCAATCTTTTTATCCCTCACTTTGTTGCAGCTCGCTGGAGCAGGAGCTGCATCATGTGAAGCGGCTCATCTTCAAGTCCCTGCCCACCTCTCGCCTGTGCAAGAAAACCGATGCGGCGGCCTACTCGAAGGCGTCGATGCATCTCAACGAATTTAAACGAGTGCTGCAATTGCAGGCCAAGCGACTGCACGACTCCAGCCACTGGGATGCCCTGGTGGACTATGTCAGCATGGCCTGGCAGTATGTGGCCAGCACACCCAACTGGGAGAGCCATGCGCACAATGCGGTGCGGCGGCAGTGCTTTAAATTGCTCGCCTGCTCCTGCTACGCGGCCATCAAGCACGGTGGCATGCGATTGGGCCAGACGCGACTGGAGAGTCTGGAGCGCAATTTGCGCGAATGGTCCAAGGACTACGAGGACGTGCTGTCCTGTGTGAATGCCTTGCAGCGTACGCTTAACAACCGTACGAGCCTATAAAACACTGAGGAGACTATAGACTTGCTGAACTCGAGGTTTAGTGGACCGAAAATAGCAACTAAGGCGAACTTAGCACGTTAAAACTACCTTTTAATTTGTTCCTCGATATGTTGTCCTTGTAGAATGCGCGTGAGCAAGTAAGTTACAGCTTCATTATTTAGTGATCTAAGCGAAAACACACGCTAACGAACAGTCAGTTAGCTTTATAAACTTGTATTTATTAACGCTTAAATATATATGCTTAGCAAGTAGGTTTGATTACCATTTTGGACATTTTTTCGTTTGAACTAAGTACACTTATACGACGATCCTACTTCGCTATGACTATATGTTGTACAACTTTACACCACGGCTGTCCGTCATCCAACTAACTTTAACAGAATATCCACTTTCTGCTCATCCAACGCAGTAAACTGAACACTGAAAGCAGAGGTATTAATATTTTTGGTATGTGCTGGCTCCGTGAGCTCCCGGAAATGTGTCGCCCTGGAAAATAGTAAGAGCAAAAACGTTGATTTAGCTAAAATTCTGTTTATGCCAGCTGGTAATATTCAAGAGTAAAATTCCTAATTTGTTTTTCCAGCTTTACCCATATTTATTTATGAGCTAGCTCTCCATTTAGCCAAAGTGTTATGTTTATTGTGAGAGGCTTCTTGGAATAAACTACTCAGTACGATAATATACAACAGCGAAGGCTAATTGCCCTTTTTGAAATTTATAGGTTGCCATTTTCAAAAGGCATATATTTTATGATTTAAAAGTCTCCCCGTCTTGAGTTAGACTGTGTGAGCGATTTCAATTAGCATTATAAACTAAATATAATTAACATGGTACGATTTTCTGGCCAGTGATGTGAATATTGACATGATCTGATCTCTCGCCCATTGTTGCTGTTATTTCTGGTATTCCTATGTTTATCGAAAGCGCCGTGTGGAAACAGAATCATCGAAATGTATATTTACATTATTAAATTAGCATCGCTTTGTTAATCCCTCCTCATGTGTGTTCGGAGTGGCATGAGTATTTAGCAGTGCTATTGTGCTTCCAGATGTGATGCCTACGGCTACGTGCAGCCCATATCGTATCTGTCCAATACTTACACTTCTTGACCCAGGTCCCAGCACAGCAGCACTCTTTGACCTCCGCGAAAACGAAGCAGGAGCCCACGGACGGTGTGTGCACCTTCTCGTCCAAAAAGCATGTATGGGGTACATATGGCAGGCCCTCTGAAAAGGAATTGGATATTGGAAATAATTAATATTGGGTCTTAAGTTACTCCTAATACCTAAATTTTAAAGCACCGAGAGTGACTTATAATTATTTTAAACTTAAATTGATAAAACTCTTGTACAAAATCGATCCTTAGAATTTAGAAGGAGCTGGTTTAGCTTTGGGTTTTAATTACTCAACAAAAAACCTTAAAGACATAATATTTTAAAACTTTTTTAGAATAATCTGGCGAAAGTGAAAACAAGAACATCCCCGCGTATCAACATTTGATTGATTTATAAATCTATAAAGCTGACGGTACAATAAACAAATTAACAAAATTAGCAAGGCAGTAATAAACAAATGTAATAAATCGAAATTCATATACTAATGGAATTTATTGTTATATGTGACCTTAGGCAATAATATTTAAATCAAAGTAATTTTATGTTTTTGTAAAAACACAGCTGCATGTGTCATTCCACAAAAACAAAAAATAATGTTCATATATTGGCTTCCAAAAGTTTTAAAATATTGAAAAAATTCCAATATGCCGCCCCATTGCTCCAATTTGGAATCAAGTGCTTAACTTTTTATAATAGCAACCACTTAATTTAAATACACAATTTATGGAACTTTTGCGCTTTGAGTATAAACGGAAATCGATAAAATAGAATATGTTTATTGAAGCTGCTAGCTGTGCGCACGAAAACGAAAAATCAAGAGTAATTTCTGGCCAAAATATAAACTGAGACGAGTGACTAAATATGAACGGCATTGTTTTTCGATCGTGGATCGTAACATATGCCTGGAATATTTTTCGGTTGGCCTGATTATGGACGCCGCGATGCCCATTTGTTTATAGAAAACTCAACGTGTTGAATTTAATGAAGTTCCATGTCTAAATTTTAGAAACACCGAAAGCCCACACATATTGTAGTTGCTGTTCGTTTGTTTGCTGCGTGTCACAGATATTTATACAATTAAATAATTATTAGTTAATGCAAACAGACACGGGTCCCGGCGTGTAATATGTTAGGTCAATTTTACCGATTGCTCTCGCAATTGTTATTAATCTTTAGCGACGCCGGCTGACAATCCGAGGACGAGATTTCATTGGAAATAAATAAATCGACAGATTGTTGAAACAGAGAATAATCTGAATTGAGTGTGATTGATTACACGAGGCAACAAAAATTAAGTTACCAAGGAAAACTAATAAAGCTGTTTTATGTTTATAAGTTTTTTATGATTCGTCTGTCAGCATTTCCATAATTGTTTTAAATAATAATTGCTTAGGAACGGAAAAAAAGAACACCGAAATAGCTGTCAAATTTAATTGCGTAAAATTATGGAAATATTTGAATTGGACGCTATAAGCGGCACCTAGCAATGGTTATCGGGAGAGCTGTATATACTACTTATGTGGTTATGCCACCCAGTTGGCGGGTCGGCAGGTGTTTTCCCATTGTTATTCCAGACACGTTCCTTATCGATTGGATTTGTGGCCGGTAGCGGGTATTGCCTGCTGAATACCAAGGAATGCGAGAGTAAGCCGCAAAAAATGTTCAGCAAACACTAAAATATAATTCATTTTTATACACTTGCAGAGTAATATAATTTTAGTCAGAATTTTGCAACGTACTCAAGGAGTCCTTTTTGATCTTATAAATCAAGAATGTGATCATCTTTGTTAACCAAGTCCTGAAGATCAAGAAAGCCATTGAAAATAATTCATTTTTGGCTTAGTTATTACTGATTTTCATCCAAGTGTATATAAATTTCGACTTTCCGAATTTAACTTCTTTTCTTGTTTGTTTAAAAGAACAGTCACAGTATTTGATCCGGACAGCTTTTAAGTGCTTCGAAAACACTTATATAGAACAGATCATGTAACACAAGATAAGGTCAAGAGTAAGATAAACAGGAAAACCGCCAAGGGTTCTGTATCTTGGGTCAATAAGCACTTAACAACCCCAATTACACATTCTTAACCCTTTTATAAGCCTCGATTCCGAGAACTGAAACATTTGTATTTAATATTTGATCAGGGAATGTGTTCATTGCCCGAGAAACCTTCTTTGGGGCTTATAACAAACGAAAAATGCATAATAAGCCAAGAAGGAGAACAACAAAAAATAAAAGTGAAATTAACAAAATTGAATTTAATGAGCTGCAAAGAACAATTCAAAGGCGGGTGCATTGCAATTGCATTGAAAAAGGAAAACTACGGGGGCATGGAAAACGAAAACTGGGCGCCTTGAAGAAAATCATTCAACTGTAGACAATCTAAGCGCCGAGCCCACAACATTTTCCCCAAACAGCCTGCATTCTGGCTATAAAATAACAAAGAAAAAAAACAGCTTAGATTGGAAGAATTATAAACTGACGCTTGGACATTAGGAATGTCGGAGTAATCCGAGTACAGTGGGTTTTGGCTAAGAGGAATGTATTAAGAATGCATTAAGTATTAGATTTTTCTAATGTTCCTCTAAAATTCCACTTTGAATAATATAAAATTTTAATGAGGTTTTAGAAATGATTCTACTTTATGTTTAAAATTCTAAAAATATATATTTAAATTGCCTTTTAAACTGAGATACGAGTTCTCTTTCAAAGAAATATTCTGAAACCTATTCCTATCTCTTTTATATAAAGAATCCTATAATAATCAAAATATTTAACCCAAAAAACCTCATATTTCTCCCACAGAGAGACCACACTGTTATTGTTGCAAGTCGGGGCAATGGAGCGTGTCGGAGCATTAGAGTGCGGTTCAATCAGTGGACCAGACTTAACAACTTCCGCGCCGCATCACGTGCCAAGTGGCGGCGACAAGGAGAGTGGCCTGAACCCATGCCCAACCGAACCGCTTGCTGCCACCTTCCGACCATGGGATAGTTCTGTGGCCAAGTTCTGTCCACCAAAAGGGTTGCGTCATCGCTGCAGTAAGTACGAGAGGTACACTTACTCGCTCTCTGCCCGGTAATCTGCGTGAGTGGGGCTTGTTAAGGGCTAATGAGGCTCTTTAGAGAGTTGATTCTGAGTGCCACTGGGCTCCAAGTGGGTTAGTGGCACGACACGTCTGCTGTGGGAGACTGCCACTGCGAATGCGGAGAAGTTGCAGAGTCGTCGTTGTCGTCTCTTGTTTGTTATTGTTTGGCGCCATGTGCTGAGACTCTTGTGGCAAGTCATAAATATTAACTTTATTGAAAACAGTTCACTTAAAAAAGTTCTGGCTAAATTTTGAATAAGATAATGGCTTTCCTGACTTAATAGGTTGTTATTATGTATGAGCATAGCCTTAATATATTATAAAAATGGCTTTTAAGCAAATATATATTTATTAATAATTATATTTCATCTGCTTAGTTATTTGCTCTACAAAATTTATCTACAAATCTAAAGTCTACATATTTTAGCATATTTGCCTCTCTGATTCAAAATATATACAACTGAAATATTTGATAATGTATTATTTAAAATAGTTCGTAAAATTGTTTAAAGTGTTACTCACCTTCTCGATGCTGCATTTCGCACCAACAATGGTCGTTTATGAACTGTAAACATATTTTTGTCAAATTGAAAGTTTTTGTGTAAAATATTAGGCGCAATTGGCAGAAAATAACCTTAAGGATGTCCTCAATTATGTCTTATTTGCTTATTATTTAAGTAGGAATTTTCCAAGGATGTTTTCTGCCCATTGCTCCTTTAGTTTATTTTAAACATTTACCTGAGTTCCTAGGCAATATTTCATTACATTCGGTGGGCATTTTATTGAATTGCAGGCATTGCTCTGGGCATGTGCTGTTGAGACAAGGAGGCTTTAATTATTTAATTAATTTCCCAAAGAAATTAAATTTAATATTACAAAAAAAAAAAGAAAAACAAAAGGGAAAGTGCTAAGAAATTATAAAAAAAAAAATAATGTCAAGTAAGAAAATATATTTATATTTAATTTATTTTTTATTCAAAACTAGCATAATTTTTTTGAATAAAAAATAATTTAAATAAATTTAAAGTCAAACTTTAATATAAAGCTAAAAACATAAACATATTTTTTTAGAAAATGAAATCCCTAAGATCTATGCGATTTATCTGAATATTATGTGAAATGAAAACTTTTTTAAGACTCACACTCATTGAACTTTTGCAGCGACTCCATGGCCGACTGCTGGGACACCTGGTGGTCGAAGGTCCACTCCGTGTAGCTGTCGCTGTACGGTGGGACGCGCGGACGCAGGTCCTCCTTATTGCACATTATGCAGGAGGTTTGTGGGGCAGCCAAGACGGATCCCAGGCAGAGGATCGCCAGAGTGCAGGCTATGAGGAACGCAGGAGGAATGCTGCTACTGACCGCCGACTGATAGCGCAGGCTGACCCCGGAAAGGGAGGAGGTGTAGGCGGGCTTATCGGCTGTTGGAGATCTCGCCGGCGTTCGCTGTAATCTCGGGCACTGGCGATAATCCTCTATGGCAAGCTGAGTGCATTCCAAGTCGCTCCACATCGTGCTAAGTCGTCCGATTTCGATCATTTTACTTTTTTGCACAATTATCACATTAATTAGCTGGATTTTATTGGCGTTTTATTTCGGCTTTCAACTAGTGCGTCGTTGCGGTCGCAGCAATCGGATACGATCTGTAAGTCAGTCGCACGGATGCGGAGATTGAGATTGAGATTCAGTGATGATCGGCATACTATATAGTGAGTAAAATGCGGTCGTGATCGGAATATAGATGCCCGGCACACATTCTATATGGTTCAGATTCTACAATATTATAGCCAGCTTTCCACACGAACAGCTTTTGTGCTTTCAATTCACTTTACAGATGATTGGTTTGATGGCATTTGTCTAATATTGTTTAACAATTTCTTTCGTTTTCCTTTTGACTGCAATAACTTGATTTGGCAGGAATTTGTAGTTAATTTTAAAATGTTTTTCTTTAAATATGTCAATTTATAAGAGACTAGGGATCCGTTTTGTCTAATGGAAAGAAACTAACACACAAAAATACAAATCTTTTCCCTTTATAACAGTAGTATGATTAATCCCAATTGAAGTTATTTCTAGTTAATTTTAAGGATTTATAATTGCTCAACAACATTGAGTCTACTCGGTATTAATAATTGTGCGGCTAAAAAAATATAAGTCTAATCACTAATGTTGACGTCCAATGGTCACTCTCTGTTCCTTGGAATAAAATCCTCTCATTGCCGCTTTAATCAGCCGATGCTCTAGGTGACTAACACAAATGCCTGGTTTAGAGGATATTAATTCTGATTTGTTATACAATATGAATTTTTAGTAGATGACTCTCAAATACGACGTAACTTAATCGTACTTGTGAGCAACATTCTGGAATGTTTAGACGTTTTTTTCGTATGAAAAAATTTTAAAGAAATTAGTAGGGACCCCTAATCTTTTCTAGCAAAAAAAATTTGCCTTTTGGTTAATGTAGCTTTCAAACGTTGATCAAATTTTAAAAATAAAAACAAGCTATATATTTTGTACTTATTTTCCCAGTATTTTCACTTCAAATTAATTTATTCTGTTATTTTGAAATCAATTTTGTTGTATGTATTATAATGTAATTGTCGTTTTTCATTTATAATTCTTTAATTTTAAACGATTAACCCTTTTATTTATTGAGTTATTGGCTCTTTTTCACATATTCCCAAGGGGAAATACACATATTTCCACATATCCACACAATTTGTTGCATAAAATATGGTTCTTTCATCTCGCTTGTTACTGATAAATGGCTTAAGAATTTCGTTGATATTTTCTTTTTTTTTCACTAAAAAAATGCTTGGTATTCTTGGGAATAATTTATGAAGCAGCTAGTCAGCGGCGAAGACTCACTCAACGCATTCCGCATCTCATAAATTAAAGTTACAAATATCACACACGCACGTGAGGAGCGGAGCGCATCGCAGGAGCGAAATAAATACTCGTAATATTTGTCGTACCGCCGCGATGGTATCGCATCAAGTTCGACGGGCCGCACGTCCGATTCCCAGCCTATGCAAATTCGTTCTGACTTCTGAGCAAGTCGGCGGCGACGGCGGCGGCTTCTCCTCCGCTTCGGTAGCGAACAGTAAACAGTGGTAAAATATCACAAATATGCAGTAAAAATTGTTTTTTTTTTAACATTTTTGTGAGGTAGTTTTAGCGGAATTCTTTTTATTTTTTATTGGGAAATATTTTTTGGTCTTTAATGTTTTATAATATAAAATGCATACTATATGTATGTAAGTGTTCGAATATTATTTTTCAAAGGAAATTGCACAATAGGCTAGTAAAATCTTTCCGCCCCTATTTATAAATTTATATTTTAATTCATTTAAATAAAGTAAAGTTAGTTAAAAACAAGAAAGAAAGCTCATTTTTGGAAACCGAAGTTTATAAACTCTTGCAGTTTGGTAAATCATTTTAACTAAGCCAAGAATGCATTAATTTCCATTCGGAAAACTTTTCAGCACTAGTTTTTATTAGTTTAACAAATCAGCATAATGAATGAATTTAAATATTTAATATTAATATAATTATATATATATTTTTTTTAATTTTTGAGAACTTATAAAATTTTGAAAAAAGTAGTACACAAATATTTATGTTTCATAGGGTCGGTAACGACTACTTCACAGAAATGACCCTGCAAGGGTATAATGAAGCAAAAATGTTAAACATTTTTGTATCAAAGCTTATATTGTGATTTGAATATCTGCCGATAAATTGTACTTTAACATCTTTGCGGACTCAGAATTTATAAGAAGTCAACCCTTTCTAATAGATCCTGAGTAGCATATCTATTAAACAATTTAAAATCTATTTTTCCATGATTAGCTTGCGACTATAATTTCTGACTAAGAAACTCTAGCTAAAATTTTAATTTAATGTTCTTCGTCACAGTCTTAAAAAAACAACCCCATTTTACGATACTAACTTGATAATTAGAAGTTAAACAAATAAGCTATGACACACTGTTCGTTGGCAGAAGCGGCGTATCCGTGCGATACGTGGAGCTGAATGCGCGATCGGATCCGTTGAGTTGAATGAAGTATATTCGCAGATAGCGGGTTGCATTTAAAGGTAGATTCCGATAAGGAACACAAACATTTTCTTTATTGTCGAATTCCTTATCAAAAACTAAATGCAAGATAGTTGTAAAGATAACTTGTTTGAAAAGATCAATAATTGAACTACGTTCTAGATTAACTCATGGCTGAGCACAACAATAATGTTATAGTAATCTAAATTGAAATCAAACTTTGTCTGAGAATATACATCCTGCATTTCCCATTCACCTGATAAACAAATTTGTTGAACTCAATTCACACCTCCCAATGGACTATCAGCAGGCATTTAATCAAATATCCCCTCAAAGTGATGCTCCATTAATAATATGGCACTTAATAAGCCCCAGTAATTTGTTAAGAACGAAGCGGAACCATTTCCCCTTCCCGAGTTGGGAGAAAAATAAACACCAAACATACCTTGGCATACCGAACAAACAATATCTGACACACATTGAAATATTTTTATAATTTATGCCCACCTAAATGCCCCGGAACGATCCCTTTAAAATAGATATATCTGCATCTGTATACCTATGCAAGATGTACATATATCTACGTATATGTGATCTTCTCTGGTCTTCATAATTTTGGTGTTTTAAAAATAAAAATGGAAACTCACATAGGCTAGGAAGTTCCTCCTCCGGCGCTTTGTTTATTTGTAAAACTGCAACCTGCTCTGGCCGCCACCCAAAACGTATATCTGGACGGGCCAACCCGTCCGATTTCTTATTTTGAAAGCATCATTTTATGGACCTTACTTTCTAGAATTACCCAAGACTATTAAACGGACTCTAGATCTGTGGGCGGTTATTGTATTTTGGTACGCTTTTCGCTTGATGTGGTTTCATCTACCGCAACACTTAAGGGCCTAAGTCGGCGTGTAAATAACTCGACTGCATAAAAAACATCATTTATATGTCGGCGGCATTTGGCTTTAAGAACTTAATACCACCATCATCCGCATCTACCTCGCTGGAAAGGATATTGAGGCAGGGAAAGCATGTCAAGGTGAAAGTGAATCATGCTGAGAGCGCCACCTCTCCCTGGGTAATGTTTTTTTATGACTTTAATGGGGACTTCCCCTCTCTCGAAGTGCCAGCTAGCCACGGTCACAAAGGGCGCGTCTATCTGCCAGATATGTAAGTGGAAAAATGACTCTGTCAAAACGTTTCGATTGGGTTCTGGCACGCAAACCGAATTAAATTCGCAAATTTGCATGCAAATATTTGGATTTAGCTGGATTTACTTAATATTGTGCTGAGTGGTTAGTGAGAAAAGTGTTTTATTTTCGGGTCTTTATCAGAAGTGTCCAAAAAGAAGTGATTACCAAGATTAATATTTCATATAAATTATATTTACAATCCTTTAATGGTATCTTTGCGTTAAGATATTATAGTTTATCCGTTACAGTAACAGATTTAAAATTCCCTAAAAATGTGTCTAAAACTAGACTACAAAAATATATATACTTAAAAAAAACCTGAAAATGGAACCTTAACCATTTTATTGCAAACTTTTTGAAACATTTTTATTACATTTCATAAACCCAGTGATTTCTGAACCTTAATAATATTTTTTTACTACAAAATCTATAGATCTCAATATAAAACATCTGCTTATCACCTATGCTAATAAAATCTCACCTTCCCCAAGGTATCGCTGCGCCTGCGGTCTGCATAGTTTTTTAACCCCTGAAGAAGGAAAGAAAAAACACCCCGCGAAGAGATTGTAAGGGAGAAAGTCAGAAAAAGAGAGATATCTCCCCATTTTTCAAACAAAAACTCGTTTCGACAGCGCCTGCAAAACTGTGTGCGCTCATAAAACTCTTACACTTTTGGCAGCACTACCAATGCCCTGGGAAATGATTATTTTTGTGGGTCCCCAAGTGTTGTTTAGGCTTTATCCAATTTATGATCATTTTCACACTGAGCAATCAATCAACAGAATCGCAAAAATAACATACTCGAACTATTTATAAACCGCACTAACTAGAGAATGCTTTCAGAGCGCGTAGTTTGTAGTAATTTATGTTGTAACATTTAAAACTTTTTTGCCTTGCTTCGGGGGATTTTCAGTTTTGAAAATTGTCCGTTTTTTTGGGGGCCAACCATTTGACGTTGTTTTTTTTTCGACTTTTTTTTCAAACATAAAGATTTTAATCGCTCAACGAGACGCACCAATTTGTCAATATTTAGAAGAAAAAAAAAAAGTTCAACATATATTTTCACATTCAGCAACTAAAAAACTTAAACAGAGACAAATGATTTTTTGGTTTTGTGCTCAAAGCACCAGCGACAGTTCAAGTACATTTGCTTGTTTTTGTTTTTATAAAATTATAACAATTAAGGCGGATAATTTGAGAGTAGTTACACACTTGTGATTTTTGGGGCTTTAATTTTTTTATTTGCGACTATCTTTGCTCTGCTTGTTGTTTTCGAAGCGCAGTAAACGCGACTGAAGGATGGAAAGCGTGACGTAGACCGGCGACAGCTTGCGGCTATGGCAACAACAACAACCACAACAACAAGGACAATAACACTGCACTGAGAGAAAAAGGATAATATGCATTTATTATCAAACAAGAATTTAAGTATAGGAAATTAAAGGGATTTGTAAGCAAGTTTTTGGGATAAAGTAATGAAATTATATAACAATTTCTTGTTTAAGATTTTAAGAAGTATAAAATTAAAACAATGAATAATAATTGTTTAGAATGAATTATAAATTGAGTTACAAGCTAAACAAAAATAAAAATAATTTGAATATTCCTTGGTCTTTATTAAATATTAACCATTTATTGTACAATCCAAGAAATTGCTTACTCTGTTTTCATTAATTTAAATTAAAAATGTATTTTTAAAAATATTTAATTAAATAAAATTTACAAAGTTTTTTCTGTGCAACGGCGACGAAGTTACTGACGACAACAATAGAGACTCACATCCTTCTGTCTGGCAACAGAATCGTTCTTTTTGGAAAGCAACCCCCAAGCGAGAAACTTTTGCCAGCTGGCAATGCCGTCGTCTCTACCAAAAGAGAGAGAAAGGTCCTTTAAAGAGAAGGACTTTTACTTCTTCTGAAGCCAAGGGTGGCGGCAGAGAGCGCCTTGGAAACATAATCTCACCATCGAGCAACAGGCTACCCACATCAAACCCAAAACAAACCCAAACGCCGAGATATACCGTTTCTTGCACCAAGGACAAAAGTTTGCTCAGCTAATGGCAAGTCAGCGACGGAGAAGCAGAAGGAGAGGTTGGCAAATATCATTGGGATAGGTCCTATGGGGTGAGTCCTTGGGAATCCCTGACTAATGGAATCGAAGTTGCGGCAGGTGTCGGTCGAGCAAACAAATAAAAATCAAAGATATTAATGGAGCTGAAAATGTCAATGATGGTGTGAAAATTAATGGAAAAGATAAAAAACTATGATTGGGAAATATTTTTCCAAGCTAAAAAATATTTATTAAAAGGTTAAAACATAACAATTTACAAGGTAATGGGTAATATCTTACAATTACAGGTTCAATGCAATATTTATTATTTATTCACAGCTAAATGTTTCAGATCCTTTTGAATATACTGAACCATATGGTTTTATGGCAACTTGAACATCTGGAACAATTAAGCGACAAGTGTTTTCTGTACTCCCCACACCCTCCGGCAGGTTTTCGCCTCTGCTGCTCTGCTGCTCCTAATAAGCCAATCATAATAAATGTCAAGCATCGATTTGGCTTCTTGCCAATGGCCAATCGACCATATCGCTGTTCTCCACCCCTTTTGGACTGTCAGCTCATCGTCACGACTAGGCTGGTCACCAGCAGCAGCTGGGCGAGACTTAGTTCTAGGGCTAAATCATTAATGCTTTGCTCCCCAGATTGCCCATACGCCATGTGTTCGGCCAAAGAGCTAGGAGAAACGTTTAATTTATGGCCTTGTCGCTTGGTTGCCAAACACCTGACACGGATCGTCAGTCAAAATGATTAACAGAACTGCCCTATCCCAAAAGAATTAAGCAAGTATATAACTATATTAACGGATAAGAATGTCTATAAAATTAGCTATTTACAAAGAGAGAGCAATAGCTATGTAAAAATAACATCTAACAATTATGTATTTTATATAAATAGTACATAACTTATAAAAATTAACCAAAATGAACAAATACTAGTCTGAAACTTCCAGACCTGACTTTTCGGAGCAAAAATGTATCAGTCTCTCTGAGTAGACTCGAAATGGTAAAAAGGACATTTGGGCATCTTGTGCTCTTAAGAAGAACTAAAAAATTCGCATTCTTTAAATCGACATGCTTCCTGAGAAACCAATAACTCCCAAAAAATATATTTAGAATAATTTTCCTCTGAGTGATATTATTAAACCCATCACCTTAATCTCGATGAAAATAAAGATAGTAATCAAAATGCATAATTTATTGGCAACGCGTGCCTTGCTTTGCATAACAGCAAGTCACATTTGTAACCAGTTTTAGCAATTTTGTTTACTACTATTTTTAAAGGCCCGATTCTAATGCAAAACAACTTAAACTTCAATGGCGCTATACGTACATTTCGTACTGGAACAATAACAATAACAATCGAGATAACATTAGAGGCGTTTTGGGGGCTCGCAACTTGAATCAAGTTCAATGTGACGACTTGGCAACAGATCTCGCCCAGCAAACTTGGCTGCCGCCTCCCCTCATGAATATTTAGCGGAATTCTAACATTAACTTTCAAGCATTTTGCATAATGACTTGATATACATACATATATGTATCGCTTTTTGTGTATCAAACATGGAAGGAAGTGAAATTTTGGGTTTACAAAAACTTGTAAAAAGCCACCTTGATGGGGAGTAAACACTCCTTGAAAGAGGCCCGTCTGCGATTACAAAATTGCAATTCATTCCACCGGACTTGATTGCATTAATTAAATAATCCACCTGTTCTAGTAAACAAATTTCTGCAGGTTCAGTTAAAATATGCGAATAACAACAGGCAGCTACCTAAGATATTCCGGTATATATAGCAGTTGAAATAAACAAAATACTAGTTTGGCTTATATTTAAATTAGTACAGGATTTTCACCTGATCTAAACATGATTCTGTGGCCCTATATAAAGCCGCCGATTGGCACAGCTCAGGCCATAATCAACTTGAAGATCGTGTAAGATCAAACGGAACGTAGAAACCTAATTCGCGTGTGAGGAGAGGATTTGAATAAATTGAGTCTGAGTGATAATGGTATGGATAAAGACAATGTGTTAGACGTGTGCCAAAGTGTTATATAAGAGAGGTGACAGTTTAAAGTAAAGTGATTTAAGGATTTGCCTTAATAGTCCTTAAAAATACCACAAGAAATAACATAAATAACATCAGAAAGCCGAACTAAAAGTGATTTAATTTCAATTCGAAAAACTTTTCTATGCTCGTTTTTATTAGGTTAAGAAATCAGCATTACAAATATAAAATTTGAAAAATTATCTTTTTTTTTTGATGCAAAATATTGAAAAAATTGGGTCGACTTAGCTGTTAATGCTGATCAAAAATATATACATAATGTATAGGGTCGTAAACGACTCCTTTACATCGTTGCAGGCTTTTGAATAATAATATATTGATCTGCAAAAGTAATAAAATAATACAATAATAATAAATAGATCACTTTACTCTGGACTTGTTTAACGCAAAATACGGCTAAAGGACTTAAAAGTGGAAATAAATATTTAAATAATTTTAATCAATGTAAATATTGCGAACATTCTAATTTACCTGCATGTATTTTTAGAAAGAGAATCATCTTAAAAAATAATTATTATTTTAATTGCTAATTATTATATTTTTTATATCTAATTCCAGACAAGCTATACTGACAAAGGAACCAAAGTAAGTGCAAGTGAATGCCTTGTATTATCCTTGAAATAATTAAACATTCTATTTCTTACAGCCTGAAGCCGGCAAATTTCTAAGCTTTGATCACTTGACATTCTACGTTGGCAACGCCAAGCAGGCGGCCAGCTACTACACCACTCGTCTGGGCTTTGAACCACTTGGCTACCAGGGACTAGAGACCGGGGAGAGGCGCTTCGCCAAGCATGCCGTGCGCCAGAACAAGATCGTCTTTGTGTTCGTCTCCGCGTATACGCCGGACGACAAGGAGCATGGACTCCACCTGATGCGCCACGGCGATGGGGTCAAGGATGTGGCCTTTGAAGTCGAGGATCTGAATGCCATCTTTACGCTGGCAGTGTCCCGCGGCGCCGAAGTGGTGCGCGATATCTGGGAGGAGAGCGACGACCACGGATTCGTGAGGTTCGCCACCATCAAGACGTACGGTGACACCACCCACACCTTTGTGGAGCGCAATGGCTATGCCGGTGACTTTCTGCCGGGATTCCAGCGTGGACCAGAGGATGTTCTGTTGAAGGGCTTGCCCGCCACCAAACTCAACTTCATTGATCATGTGGTGGGCAACCAGCCGGATCTGCAAATGGAGAGCGTGGCCTCCTGGTACGAGAGAATTCTGCAGTTCCATCGCTTCTGGTCGGTGGACGACTCGCAGATCCACACGGAGTACTCCGCCCTGCGGTCCATCGTAATGGCCAACTACGAGGAGACGGTGAAGATGCCCATTAATGAGCCGGCCAATGGCAAGAAAAAGTCGCAGATTCAAGAGTATGTTGAATACTACGGAGGAGGTGGTGTTCAGCACATTGCCCTTAACACCGACGACATTATCCAGGCGGTGAGCAACCTGAAGGCTCGGGGCACCGAGTTTCTGACCATTCCCTCGTCCTACTACGAGATCCTGCAGCAGCAGCTCTCGCAGAGCCGCACCAAGATCAAGGAGGACATGGAGATCTTGAAGAAACTGAACATCTTGATTGACTTTGATGAGAACGGCTACTTGCTGCAGATCTTTACAAAGAACTGCCAGGATAGGCCGACGCTCTTCTTGGAGGTTATCCAGCGCCACAACCATAACGTAAGAGCTGCTAAGAAAACATTTATTTAATATTATTTATCTAATAATGCAATTACAATCATCTTTCAGGGCTTTGGCGCCGGAAACTTCAAGTCCCTGTTCACGGCCATCGAAATCGAGCAGGCCAAGCGCGGCAACTTGTAAATTGTAACCTTAAATGTGTGCAATATAAAATTCTACATACAATCAAATTAAACAGAATAACTACAGCTGTTAATCTTTGCTCCAACATGTCATTTGTTTAAGCGCTGGTCCCTGAATCGGTTGTCTATCAATACCTCATTCCGAGGATCGTCTTCGGCAAAAGACACCATGTGCGGGTTCCAGAAACCGGGGGGCGTTGAACTTCGGGCGTCCACATGTCGGCATTTGTTTAAATAGTCTTTAATTTTCTCGTCAGTCAGGTTCGAGCCCATGAAATTGATAAACTGGAAAAGTAATTAAGGTTAATGTTATTAAGTCATGTTATATAATTTCATATTATTAAATCTCACACCAACCTTTTCGCAATCAGCACAATTGATGTTGAAACGCTCTTTGAGCGTCAACTCAGGCTCTTGTTTAACCGCAATTGGGCGTGGGAACTCCTCGTCCTCTTCCACTGAGTCCTTGCTTTCATCTTCATCCTTGATGTCCATCATATACTTCTCAATATCCTCGGGCAGCTTCGTTGATTCGTTACCCAAGTCCGGCTCTTCTTGCTGAGATATGGGCTCTTTTTTCACGGGTCGAGTAGTTGGGATTACAGGTGGATTCGCTTTATTATGCTTTTGCTGGTCTATCATGTTCCTTTCGTACTGCCGCAAAGCATTGGAGCAGGCATCATCGTCATCCTTCATAATCTCCGCCAGCACATCCATGGTGCCCAATTTATCGACATTTTCGGGATCTTCCAGAGAGTCGTTCACAAAGATTATGTCTTGAGTGGCGGGCGTAAGAAGGACCACGCTTTCGGAGGTGTTGTTCATTTTCAGAAATGGCGGCGTTGCAGGAGGTGGCATCAGAGGGCGTTCCGAGCTATCCATATTGAACACGTCATCACCATCCAGCTCAAATGTGGGTTTGGGAATCTGAAGGAGATTGCTGCTGCTGGTGGTGGCGTCTACCTTGGCCTCGCCGGCGCTTGAAGCGGTCACGGTTTCGGTTCTGCAAACTTGGCTTTGAATATTAAACGGCTTAAAATAATTATTACGGATAATTACCTCTGCATTAGTGATCGAGGTGGGCGAAACCTACTCGAATTGGGGCTATCCTCTATTACATCCTTTTCGCTGTTGTTCGTCTTGACGCCCTCAAACTTCAGCCGAGTTTGCTTTAAACTTAAGGCGCTGCCCTTGTGGGTGAGGGACAATTTGGTGAGGATTGCGGGGTTCTTTGGTGTCTTGCTGATCCGACTCTGGTTCGCCGTGGATATAGTGTTGGGCTGAACGTTCTCCAGGTCTCTAATGTCCGGCTTTCTGTTAAGCAGCAGCTTAAACTTGCGCGGACTTCGCAAGGAGTCGGTTTCCGTCTCCGTAATGCTCTCGTCCTCCTCCATTTCCTGATCCTCGTCAGATAGCTCGATACTATTGAGGGCAATGTTCATGTTTAGGGAGTTCTGGCTTTGCGGCAGTGGTGATATGTCATCCTTTGTTTTCTTGGGCGACAGTTTTCTTCGCTTTTCTGCCTGCATTAAGGCCATGGACTCCTGTCTCTCCTTCATCAAGTCAAGAGCCTTGTGCAGCTTCTCATTGTGCGCCGTCAGATTATCAATGGTCTTGTCACTCTCCTCGGATGCTCGCTGCATCACTGTGGTTAATTTATTAGATATATTTAATGAGTTGATAAGAGGAGTCAATTAAAGGGGACTTACTCAAGGCGTGTTCTTTGATTATGTCCAGAGCAGCAATAAGGCACTTTACACTCCGCTCTTTGTGTCCTCGACATGTTCCACACGTCATTTTCTTATAATTTTATAAATTTTATATGATACAATTGAACAATTAATGCTTTTTATTTATTTAGATGGAATGTTTACGTTTTTGCTGCGTCTTCACTAGTGATGTGTCAATAACGATTAACTCTTATCGCCTGTGCAGTGTTGGAAATGTTATCACACCAGTGTTTTCGATATTCGATTACGACTCGTGTATAATTTTACTTTTCTCCAGTTAAACTTAATTTTATCAAATAAACTAAGTATTCTTTGGCCATGGCACACCTGCGGGAGACCTCGGACAAGGCGTTGAAGCTGCTGCGCACGTTGCCGCGCGTTCAGATTGGAAATCTCCGGCCAAATCCCAACTCCAAACAGAATGTGCGTGCCAGCCGGTTGAATAACAACATGCAATTGGATTAATTTATTTGATTTTCTTTGCAAATTCTTAAGGACAAGCGTGGACGGGCCCAGCACGGGGGCGACAAGCACGGAGCAGGCAACAAGGGTTCCGGACAGAGGCAGAACTTCATGCGGCTGGGCTATGAGACGGGAAATCAGCCCTTTTATATGCGATTCCCCTACGAGCCCTACTACAAGGGACACCACCTGAAGCGCCAGTACCCGCCCATCTCCCTGCTCCAGCTGCAGGTGCTCATCGATACCAATCGGATAGACACAAGCCAGCCCGTAGATATCAGTACGCTGTGCAACTCGGGACTGCTGAAGCTCAAGCCAGCGGAGCTGGAGTACGGTTTCCAGCTAACGGATGACGGCTTGGACAACTTCAAGGCCAAGATCAACATAGAAGTGCAGCACGCCAGCGAGGCGGTCATAGCAGCTGTAGAGAAGAACGGCGGAGTGATCCGCACAGCTTACTATGATCCGCGCAGCCTGCACATGCTGGCCAATCCGCAGAAGTGGTTCCAGAAGGGTGTGCCCATACCCAGCCGGATGCTGCCGCCCCAAGACGCCGTGGACTACTACACGAATCCCAAGAATCGCGGTTATCTAGCCAATCCTGAAGAGATTAGCAAAGAGCGCCTGGTGCTGGCCCAGAAATACGGCTATGAGCTGCCTAAAATCGAAAATGATTCCGCCTACGAGATGCTCACAACTACGAAGGATCCCAGGCAAATATTCTACGGCCTGGAGCCTGGCTGGCTGATCAACATCGTGGACAAAACAATCATAAAGCGTAAGGTGGAGTAATTAGTCGAGTTTCGTTACTATGCATTTTGTTAAATAAAGAAATGGTTACAAAAAGCTGTTAGACTATGATACTGAGCGACATTTCATTGTGTCCTTGTCTTTCTTTCTTTTGCGTTCATATAAACACCTGCTTGGCCGACAGGTTCTCCATGAACGGCTTTACCACAGCACTGGTAGCAAAGCAGAATATCAATCCGAATGTTATTGAGATGGGCAGAGCGGGCAGGGCCTTGCGCCAAATGGCCAACAGCAGGAGCGTAAGGCAGAGTCCAATAAGAATGGCCACAAAGCAAGCGATTGTGGTGGTCCAGTCGCCATAGCTAGAGGCTTTGCCCACTAAAACCGAGTAGAAGATGAAGTCGCCAAGGCCCAGTTTGATGCCACCTGTTAAAAATTATGTAGAATGAGTGTTTTAACAAAATTGTTCAATCAACTTACGTTCTTCTTGCCCCTCCTGTTGACTCGGATCTGGCGCCGTCACTGTGCGATACTCATTGGAACGCTGAGCATTGCCGCTTTGTGTACTCTGCACTTCGATCTGACGACGAGCCACTCGCTCGCTGAGATTGGCAGACCATTCTTGGGTGAATCCCGCTGCCTCAGCTGCAAAAATCAAGTAAAATAAGAAATTAAAGGTAATTCTTGATTTGGAAGGCTTTGAAATGCAATTCATTTCGCATCTCGAATGATGTTCTACTAAGTAGCAGCGCTTTATACCATATGCCCAAACAATACTAAACAAGACGTGAAAAACAGAAAAAATGCCAAATAAGCGGATATATACACACACATTTGAGAGGATATAAAGATAAATCATAAAAAATATATAATGCATATGTACCGTTTCCGCGCAAATTGCTTTTAAAAGTCACAAGTGGCATACCTTCAGCTGCCAGTGCGTTGCCACGATCATCCCGCTGATTCTGCTGCGGATGGGGTCGGGAGTTGTTACCTGAACGTGCGCCACTACTAACCGCCGCTGCCTCAGGCGATGCTAGCGAGTTTTGTGTGGCCCGTGTCGTTGTGGTGGAATTACTGGACGAGGGCGATGATGAGGCGGTTGCCTGTGATTGCTGTGGCGTGTAATGAGTGCCCATGTATGTGTAAATGACGGTGGCTAAGGAATAAAAACCATGTTACAACATAACCATATGAATTAGTGATATATAAATACATGAATAGATCAAGGCGGGAAAGATTTGCTCATTCCGCTCCTGCGCCGTCTCCACTAGTATGCGAAGGGGTCCTCTTGGTGAGAGGACAGCTATGAGATCTGCAGAATACATAGATATTAAGAAATGCTAATATGCAGATAAGTTGACCTAAAACTTACCCCAAACGGAAATGGCAGCCAGCACAGCCCAGGCAGTCCACTCAGGCAGATATTTGATGAAAACCAAGGCCATCAGGGCCGCCACAAATATCAGATATCCCTGCTGCAACCTAAGTGGTCCCTGCCAATGTATGGACATCATTCCGACCACACCAAAGTTCCACATGATCAGCAGTGCCGTGGGATAGTCCATGGGTATGTTATAGGCACGCAGGAGCTCCCTTGAAAAGGCGATATGTAATTAAGGAAACCAAAAAAGGGTCTTTCTACTCACTCCAAGTATAAGTACGTAAATATGAATAATAGCATAAAGGAGGAGAGGATAAGCCAGCCATGGATGATGCGATAGCAACGTTTTTTATACAAAACAATCAACAGAATGGTCATCACCACCACCACGCTCATCAGAATCAGGGAGTTCGCCAGGGCATTCCAGAACTTAACGCTCGGTTCGGGCGAGAGCTCATGGAAAGGAGTATACAAGCTGAGGAAGAAGAGGCAGTCAGTCAGTGGGTGCACGTATGCGGAGGCAGATTTAACTTACAGATAGACATCCGTGCTGGAATAGAAGCTGATGGAGTTGATGGTGGCCACCACAACCAACATGCAGAGGGAGACGGGCACAAACAACTTAATGACATGCTGGGCACCGTATTTCAAGCCCTGTTCCTCCTCCGTTTCGTTTGTGGGCGGACCACCGGCGCCGCCCCCACTCAGTCTTGAAGGATGTGGTCCGCCAGAGTCCCGTATCACCACATTGGGAACCGCAAGTATAGCCTTGGGGAGGAAAAAAATAAAAAATATAATATAAAATCCGCAGAATCGGATCTGTTTAGCAAGTTTAACCCACCGCATCCGGTGTATCCTGGTCATTGGATCCGTAGTTGTTCCGCTGCTGTTGCCGCTTTGGAGGACGCTCCAAACGCTCTGTTTCGCCGTTCATGCTGCCGTCATCAGCACCCACTCCCACGCCCGCTGGTCCGGAGGAGCTGGTAGACTGGACATGAGCAGCCATGAGTGGTGTGCGTTCGTTCGCCTCCGTAGCGCTGGACGCCGACCACTGCGAAGCCGTATTTGTGTGTGGGGGCGCTTTAAGGCGTTTGATATCGTTTAGTTGGGGAGTTTCCGGGAAATGCAGGCGGCATAGGTACTCACGATTAGTGGAACCGAATGAAATGTCGCTTTGCAAAAACTTTCTTTTGTTTTGACAAGAACGCGACTCATAGACTAGTGATGGACCAACACTAGTCCGGCTCAGTAATCGATTTTTTGATCAACTTTCAATTAAAACAGATTTAAACTATATATTTAACTAAATTTATTTGCTGTTTCCAGTTCGGGCATAATGAATTTATCTGATTTAAATTTAATTGTATTTAAATTCGATAAATCAAAAGATCTATCGAAGTAAAAATACCAAATTAAAGCATGGTCACACAAATCATTTCATAAGACCCAACAAAACAACATAATTTAGCAAAACAATTTAAGATTAAACCATGTTGCGAGCCCTAAAATCACACGTTGAAACTCCAATAGTGATTGTCACCGTAAGTAATATTATTTGTAGCGTTGACATGCAAGTGTTAAGTCGATCCAATATATTTATTGATTGAATTTACAGCGTGCGGCGTCAACAAATGCGGAAAAGCTTGAGGAGATCCGCGAACGCCTGGCCAAGGGTCCCAATTTCCAGGACTTTGTCCAGAATCCGGACTATTCAAAGAGCGAATGGGATGACTACGAAGGAAAGTTACGGCGCGAAAAGGGCGAGGAACAGCGCCTGCGGCTGCCTCCCTGGCTGAAGACCACGATTCCTGTGGGCAAGAACTACGCCCGGATCAAGGAACAGATGCGTGAGCTCAAGCTCTCCACTGTGTGCGAGGAGGCACGGTGTCCAAACATTGGCGAGTGCTGGGGCGGCGGCGAGCATGGCACACAAACAGCCACGATTATGGTGAGAAGCATCTCTTGACCTTGACCTATGTTGATAAGCGAAAGTATTCGTTATCTGTGGTCTCAGTTGAAAATCTAGAGATTAAACATTTTCATGATTGTTTCCAGCTAATGGGCGACACTTGTACGCGAGGCTGTCGCTTCTGTTCGGTGAAAACAGCAAGAAAACCACCGCCACTGGACGTAAACGAGCCCGTGAATACCGCCACGGCCATTGCATCCTGGGGATTGGATTACATTGTGCTGACTTCCGTGGATCGTGATGGTTGGTACTCGTGTAACTATAAAAATTACTAGATTCTAAGTAAATGCTTATTTCTTCGCAGATTTGGCCGATGGTGGCTCAAAGCACATTGCGGAAACTGTAAAGGAAATCAAGGCGCGGTAAAAATAATATTAATTTGTTGAGTTATTTGTTACTATATAGTTTCTCTTATTAATAATAAAAATTCTCCCCTTTTAGAAACTCCAACATCTTTGTGGAATGCCTGGTGCCAGATTTTCGCGGAAATTTGGAGTGCGTTGAGACGATTGCCAATTGTGGCCTTGATGTTTACGCGCACAACATTGAGACAGTTGAGAAACTCACTCCCTATGTGCGAGATAGACGCGCCCAGTATCGCCAGACGCTGCAGGTCCTCACCGAAGCGAAGCGCTTCAATCCCAATCTCATTACAAAGAGCTCCATTATGCTGGGTCTCGGGGAAACCGACGAGGAGATTGAGACCACATTGAAGGACTTGAGAGATGCCGGGGTCGACTGTGTCACCTTAGGCCAGTACATGCAGCCCACTAATAGACATCTCAAAGTCATCGAGTACGTTACGCCGGAGAAGTTCAAGCACTGGGAGGAGCGCGGCAACGAGCTGGGATTCCTTTACACGGCCAGTGGTCCCCTGGTTCGCAGCTCTTATAAAGCCGGCGAGTTCTTTATCACGAGTATATTGGAGAACCGGAAGAAGAACCAGAGCGAAAGAGCATCGCCAAAGGATTAGAATATTTGTTGATTGTTTATAATTTGAAAAATTCTAGGTGCCTAGATACACAAATGAATTAGTTTAGTTCTGCTTTTTTTTCGCAAAACTGCCTTTTGTTGTGCAATGTACATATATATAGAAATAATTACAAAAGTATGTGGTTATAAATGTATAATACGAGGGCTTACTATATATAATGCGGGCCTAATAATGAAAATGCTTATACTTATATCAAATAAAATATTTATTTCCTTTACATAAGTTATTTCGGTTTTACAATAAATTTAAATTATTTAGTTTTAAATATGATTTGGCGTTATGTCCTACTATTTGGAATGTTTTGTGTACGACCATCTGGTCACACTAAATCGAACTGCTCCATCAGCTCTTCGTCTATTATTGTTTTTTGTTTGCGCATTGATTGCATTGAATCGAATAGAGGAAGTCTGCTTTTTAAAAAAAGACAAAGAAACCAGCATTTTCAAGATGCCCCGCTTGGTCAATGGAAGAGAGGCCGCACCCACGTACTCGAATCTGGTAAGAAGCGAGCAAAAGCAGTTACTACTTTAAACACAAAACAAAAACAAATACATGCACTAGTTCCCTGTTTACTATCTTTGTTGCGCCACAAATACCATGTTTAGTTGGGTTCAGTGACCATAAGTACACTTATCTATTTAAGCTAAAATCCCGCATGAACTGGGAGTGGATGTAATTGCATATATGTCTGTACAAACAAGTGATTGCACAATTTTTGCTGCGTAGGCAAAATACCTGCCGAATCGGATACCATAAAAGAAACATCTGTTGCTTTTTTTTCGCCCTGTTCAATGAGTAATGCATATATTCACTTTTTTGTTCGTAGGTCGGCTTCATATTCATCTTCAATCTTATTGTGGGAACTGGAGCTTTGACACTGCCCGGTGTATTCGCCAAGGCGGGATGGATGCTGAGCCTCATTGTTATCGTGCTGTTGGCCATTGTCAGCTACATGACCGTCACCTTTATCATCGAGGCCATGGCCTGTGCGAATGCCATCCGGAACTGGCAAACGTTGCAGGCTCTGCGCCAGAGCAGGAGTTCGGCGGAGAGCAGCGAGAACGATGACAATGCCGACGAGGTTTCCCTGGCTTCTGGAACGGATCAGGTGGGCGACTTTGAGCGCGTTCCGCTGACTATCCAAAACAGGGAGTTCCACTACTATCAGCTGTCGCACAAATTCGAACTCGGCGAAATGGCGTCACTCTTCTTCAACGAATTCGGACGCATTATGTTTTATCTCTGCCTGATAGTATATTTGTACGGCGACCTGAGCATATATTCCGCCGCCGTGGCAAGAAGTCTGCGGGACGTTGTGTGGTGAGTATCTGATTGCTGTCTATCTTTTAAGATAGTAATAAATACAATAATTACTTCCTCAGTGATCAAACCAATGGAACGGACACGAATAATTTAATGTTATGGCCGGGAGACTTTAAGAACAACACAGAGCGGCCCTGTTGGAGGGAACACACTATATCTCGGCTCAGCATGTACAGAGTGTTTTTAATTGGATTTACCCTGATCTTCGGTCCATTTGCCGCTTTCAATGTACAAAAAACCAAATACTTGCAGATGCTAACCGCTGCCTTCCGTTGGCTGGGTAAGTAAAGTCAGATATTTATGATTGAAACGATTAAAAGGATTTTGTTTTACAGCCTTTACCCTGATGATCTGCATATCGCTGAAACTCTTAATTACTCAAGGTGCCAAGGGGCACCCGGAAAGCTTTAATGTTTATGGCATACCATCGCTTTTCGGCGCCTGTGTCTACTCCTTTATGTGCCACCATTCCTTGCCCAGCCTACTGGCGCCACTCAAGCACAAGTCGATGGTATCAAAGATTCTTTCTATTGACTATATCGTCATCTGTGCTTTTTACATTTTACTAGCCATGACAGGCATCTTTGCCTTTGAGCGAATTGAAGATCTTTACACATTGGACTTCCTTCCCTATGATGTGACCTACATTGACTTTTGGTCGGGTCTTTTAATTTGCATTGATTACTTCCTGGCGCTCTTCCCCATCTTTACCCTTTCGACCAGTTTCCCCATCGTGGCCATAACCCTTAAGAATAATCTGCAAGCTCTATTCCTGGACATGTCCCAGTACGAGTCCTATAGCCTTCTCGTCCGTCTGATGTTTCCCCTGTTCGCCATCATTCCGCCTTTCTGTATTACATATTTCACCGAAAGTCTGTCCAGTTTGGTGGCTTTCACTGGCACATACGCTGGCACTGGCATACAGTATCTAATCCCCATTTTCCTGGTGTACTTTGCGAGAAAAACGTGTTCGGAGCTTCTGGGAAGCGGCGTTATAAATCAATTCCAAAGCCCCTTCAAGTCCAGTGCCTGGCTGGTTTTCGTTTTAATTTGGTCCATTTTATGTGTCTGCCTGGTATCTATTAATTTATTTAGTTAAGGTAACTTAGTACTCCATTAGCACAGGTATTCTTACCTGGCTTATCACAAATCAATCAGAGATTTGTAGCTGTATATAATATATATTTAATGAAGAATTTAATTTAAACAGCGAATTTTTAGGATTATAAGTCAGTATTGAAATCGGCTGTGAAAAAAAAAAACAAATTTCAATAAAGTGTTTATAGTTGATATGTTTATAATAACAATAGTATTTACATCAAGAAATTATAGGTGTATAGCTGATATAATAGAAAACCTATTTAAAATATATATTCCTTATAAATGGGTTTGAATAAATATATTAATGTGTAACCTTCATGCAATTTAATTATTTAAATAGTTTAAAAAATATGTCAATGTAATACAAATGTTTAAAGAATCATCTGGATGTGTATTTTAAATATTTCATTAAAACTCTTTAAAACAAATGTTTGTTTTACACTCATTGCGTTGTAAATTTTTGACTTAAATTAGAGTACCCCTAAAATAAATTCAAAAAACTATTTTTATTATTAAATTGTTAAATTTTTGAAGAATTATGATATTGTATAAGGTATAAAATATTAAGCTTTACATGTTTTAATAAATCCCAATTTAAATTCGAATTCAATTTTTTATCCGTAGGGTAACGGATAACGGATTTTTTTTAACAGTGTGACCATAGGCCAGTCAAAAGGTATATAGCTATCGAACAGTCTATCGAAATCTCCCCATCTCCAAAATAGATATATTTACCAATTGTTATTATTTTTGTTTTTTACGCTTTTCGTAGTTTAAAAGCCCATCTATGATTAATTAACATAATAAGTAGAAAGTATAATGTCTTTATCCGTGGACAACAACAAGTCGGGGCTAAGGAAGATGGATATGAAGCTGGAAAACTATCCCACTTGCGCCGTTGAGGCACTGACACGATTGGGTAAAATAATTGATCCTTATTTACTCGTTTTTGTAGCTTAATCTATTGTAATTGCAGAATCCCTGATTGCCAGCCGAAACAAGCAGAACATGGTGATGCAAATCATATCAGAGTACATATTTCTGGAGAGGAGTGCCAAGGATGGCCCGCTAAAGTCGCAGGCGCTGCCGATCAGCCAGTTGAACCTTTTCCAGGAGTTTCAGCTGATCATTGCGCTGATTGAGTACTTCTCTCGGCCCGGCAGGGATGCCACTCGCAATGCCATATTCCTCTCACTGTTCGGCAGTCACTTGACCCCCCAACGCTCCAAGCTTCTGTCCCGGCTTATAAGCACAGCGGTTTCCGGTTCTGTAGCGCCGCTTCTCTCCTCCGCCGGCACCTGGATGCAACAGGTGGGCTGCAAAACGCCGCTCAGCTTGGAGGTGGCGCAGAATATAGTTAGCGACTTTATATCCTACACGCGCAAGACCCCCGAGCAACTGAAGCATCTGCCGATGGTGGGGCCACACTTTGCGGCCAACTTTATGGTGGCCGTGGCGGATCTCTATCTGAACGAACAGCGCTCCCATGTGCTGACCCCGCCGCCAGATGCGTTGCTGGACACGATAACCGAATGGATGACGGAGAATCCCACGTTGTGCCAGGCCTCGCAGCAGCCCTTGATTCTGCCAGCAGGTGCCATAGCTATGCCCTTTGCTACGCCTTTGGCCGGACTCTTGCGGTGGGTGGTGCTGGCTCCCTTGGTTTCCAACAGGCCTGCCTACAGCAATCTGCATCTATCCCTCCTGCGAACCCTCCAGCAGCTGGTTAGCAGCGGGGAAACGACTGCTCTGCCCATCCAGGACCTCATGCAGATTGTGCAATCTCTGCAGAACCATTGCGCCCGTCTCAGCGAGTCCAAAACGGATCCGGATACGGATGCAGCCTATCAGAAGTGCATGGAACGCTTCGCCCAAGCCGTGCAAATCGCTTTAAGCTCAAACTGCATCACCAATCAGATACAGTTGCTGTGCGTCCTGGAATCTTTGCCCCCACATAAGCTGATGAAGATCGTCATAGCCGCACACAAGAAATAGTAGAATATGAAATTGAAATATAATTATAAAGAATTTTACAAAGACAACGTACATTTATGGGATTCACTTTTTCACACCGTTTTAAAAGTTACTTCCTCAACTGAGCCATGTTTTCCACAGAAATTCCTTGGAACTTCTAAATTTATTATAAGACTGTGAAGGAGTCGTTTTTAGACCCTATAAAATATTCTTTATCAGCGTTAACAGCAGAGTCGATCTAGCCATGTTTGGTCGGAAAAAAAATTTTACTTTATTTTTCCGAATTTTTTTAAGGGGTTACATCGTTAAAATTCTCAAAAAACCTCTGAAAAATTTAATTTTTTAAAATTTTAATTGATGGTTTCTTAACCTAATGAAAACTAGCATATAAATTAATGCATTTTTGGCTTAGGTGTGATTGATTTTCTTGCAAGGATATATAAACTTCGGCTTTTCAAAGTTAGCTTTCTTGTTTATATACTAATTATCATGCTTTCTATCATATTCAAAAATGTCCTTAGCCCGCCCAGTTCGGATGCTGCCATACCGATGGGAAAGGTATACCGCGCATGTCCTTGACAGCAAGTAATGGGCAGTTGAAAGGACCTGCAGGGATGTGGTAAAAATCAATACTATTCCAGTTTCAGGCTTTTGTTGCGGTGCAAGCTTGTTGAATAGAAACCAAAACGTTGCTCGGAAGCCTCCGAGAAGAAAAATAAGTTGGCATTTCATATAAATGATGCAATGAATCCTGTGCCGAGCCGGGAATTCCTCGAGGTCCATCCTCTGCACCAGCATCAGCCACACTGCAAGCAGCAATGTTTTGTGTTCACGGAGATAGCGGACATCGAGCTGCCCGCGGAGATAACCAAGTTCGGTGGCGGAACTGAGAAGATCAGGTGTTCCAATGGCGGCATACCCACCTACAGTACCAAGAAGGACTCCTGCAGCGAGTCCTCGGGCGAACGCCCGGAGAGATCCAGGGGTCGCAAGATTCTGCTGGGCGTGGGTGTGGTGCTCATCTGCATCGCCATGGCCGGAGGTATACCCCTGGCGCTGCAACTCCGCTCCTCGTCGCTGCTGGAGGCCCGGCTAGCTTTCATACGCCGCCTGCTGACGGAGTCGCCGCTAATCGAGGGCTCCTGGAAGCCACCGAGCACCATGAATCTGAACAGCAGCAATCTGTTCGAGGTGCGGCAGAATCACATCGGGGCCGTGCTCTGGCCCATCGCCGTGCCGTGTGGAGCCCAGTACCTGGATGCAGTGCAGCTCACGCTGGAGGGTATTGATAGGGCTAAGCGCATTACCGCTGCCAGCGATCTGATGCACATTGTGGAGTCCGCCGATGAGATGGAGCAGACACATATCCGTGGCGAGGTGGCCGTTCTAATGGGCATCAGTGGAGGCCATGCCCTCGGCACCAGCACGGCGGTCCTGCGTTCGATCTATCTGTTGGGAGCCCGTTTTGTGTCCATCACCAGCTTGGAGTGCACCACTCCATGGGCGGCAGCGGCCATACGACGGCCTGATTACCTCGTCGAGGAGAATGTGACGAATTCATTCAACGAATTCGGACAGGTTAGTAAATAAAGATATATACAAAGTCATTTATTAATATATTTATTTCTCCGCTTCCAGACGATGCTCTTCGAGATGAATCGCCTGGGAATGCTGGTGGAGATTTCGATGCTCAGCGAGGCTGCCATGTTGGCCGTCTTGAAAACAGCCAAGGCGCCCGTACTTCTCACGAACGCCACACCGCTTTCCATGTGCAACAGCACCAACATAGCTTCCATTCCCGACCACGTTCTTAGGTAATATTTCACTTGGACCTCATCTTACCCCTCTAATTCTTTCAATATAACCCCAGCCTGTTGCCCGAAAACGGAGGAGTGATACTGCTCAACTTGGAGCGCTGCGGCGATCGGACTCTGGGCGTCCGGGAGGCCATCACTGCCATTAACTATGTGCGCAAGGTGGCTGGTGTGGATCACATTGGATTGGGTGGAGCTCCCAAGAGCTATGCCCTGCTGCTGGCGGAACTGGCCAGAGATCGGGTCTGGGGCAATGCGGCCATCAAGAAGCTGGTGGGCGGCAATGTCATGCGGATTCTGAGGGAGATCGAGACCCTGAAGAACCGACTGCCGCTGTACGAGGAGTGGATTCCGCACGAGTCCATCGAGAGCAACTCCTATTGCCGCTATCCGGAGTCTTAAGAGCAGCTGCTTCAATTAGCTCAATTAGCGTTTGTTCCCACACATAATTACCGAACTATTTAATTAAATTATTAAAGTACAATCGTATAACTTTAATTGTAAGTGAAAAGAGGAGCCTATTTACACGTTGACTTAATGAGACTACGAGTATAGTATCCCTTCAGGGACTTTCCCTTATCCCCCGATTCAGCGCCAAGGCCGAGCTGTACATTTGTACATAGGTTTATATTTAATGAATATCATTCTAGGTTAAATACATATCGGTGTATGGAGATATTATAATATGGTTACGCTTAACGGCTACTAGAACTCCAACGACTATTTTACACTGATGCCCATCCGCACGCCGAGGGTTAGGGAAATCACTTCTTGCTCTGATGGCCGCTCGTTTGCCTCGCGCTTAACAATCTTCCGCGAGAGAAGGTCCTCGTTCTGGTCCAGGTCCTGGTCATCGGATCTCAGCTCGCGCTTCACTCGCGATGGCTCGGCCTCGTCGTCGTCCAGTTCAAAGACATTGTTGTCCGTGAAGGCCAGGTGGTTGATCTCCTTAAAGAAGGAGGTCTTCGCGTTACGAATGGTCCTATCGTAACCAGGATCGCTCAAAGGCGGCAGATATGTGGCAGGAATTCGACTGGTGCCCCTGTATCCGGAGTCGGGACAACGTGGATCGATGGATCCCGGGTAGCAGTAAACGGGCGTGGTAGCGTCGATCAGCGTCCTCGTCGTCGTTACCACCAGACATTCAGGATCTGACGAGCCTGGATAGCACCTAGGCTTAGGCGTTGGCGAGGGTTCTTGCGGACAACGTCTGTCCTTGGAGCCTGGATAACAGTTTGGTTTGGAAGTGGTTACAGGTGTCCTTGTCGTCGGGGGCAAGTACGTTGCTGGCGCGCAATCAGGATCAGAGGAGCCCGGGAAACACCTTGGCCTTTGCGTAGTAATCGGTATTCTTATTGTTGTTGGCTGACTCACTGCCGGACACCTTGGATCGGTGGATCCAGGATAACAGTTTGGCTTGGAAGTGGTTACAGGTGTCCTTGTCGTCGGGGGCACGTACGTGGCTGGCGCACAGTCAGGATCAGAGGAGCCCGGGAAGCACCTTGGCCTTTGCGTAGTAATCGGTGTTCTTATTGTTGTTGGCTGTGTCACTGCCGGACACCTTGGATCGGTGGATCCAGGATAGCAATTGGGCTTCGGTGCAATAGTCGGGGGGCGATGACTTGATGGTGGCAAGTAAGTGGCAGGCTGGCATTTCGGATCATCCGAGCCCTCGTAGCATCCAGCCTTCCTAGTTGTTGGAACCTTTGGGCATCTTGGATCTGGCGATCCGGGGAAGCAGTTAAGGCATTCAGGATCTGGGGAGCCTGGATAGCACTTTGGCTCTGGCGTGGTAGGTGGAATTTTCGGGCAACGAGGGTCCGAAGAGCCTGGATAGCAATTGGGCTTCGAAGTTGTAATCGGAGTCCTGGTTGTTGGAGGAGCATAAGTGGCTGGCTGACACTCAGGGTCATTGGATCCAGGGTAGCACCTTGGCTTTGCGGTAGCAATTGTTGTACGCCTAGTTGTGGGAGGAAGGTAGGTAGCTGGTTGGCACTCAGGATCTGTAGATCCAGGATAACATTTTGGCCGTTGAGTAGTTATCTTTGGACAGCGACTATCTGTCGAGCCTGGATAGCAATTGGGCTTAGAAGTAGTTATTGGAGTCCTGGTTGTTGGAGGAGCGTAAGTGGCTGGCTGACAATCAGGATCATTTGAGCCCGGATAACACCTTGGCTTTGCCGTTGGAACTGTCGTTCGGACGGTAACTGGTGGCAAGTAAGTGGCTGGTTGACAGTCTGGATCCGTTGAGCCAGGATAACACCTAGGTCTCGGTGTCGGGACGGGTTCCTGTGGACAACGACTATCTGTCGAACCCGGATAGCAATTTGGTTTTGAAGTAGTAGTAATTGGTGTCCTTGTCGTAGGAGCGGTGTAAGTAGGCCTAACAGTTGGAATCGTTGTCCTTGCAGTTACTGGAGGCAGATATGTAGCGGGTTGACACTGGGGATCTGTAGACCCTGGGTAACATCTTGGCTTTGATGTAGTAATGGGAACTCTAGTTGCTGGTTGACACTCAGGGTTCTTAGATCCAAGATAGCACCTCGGTTCTTGTGTAGTTGGGAGGATTTGCGGGCAGCGACTGTCTGTCGATCCTGGATAACAATTCGGCTTCGACGTTGTTATAGGTGTCCTCGTTGTAGGAGTGGTGTATGTTGGCCTAACAGTTTGAATCGTAGTTCTTGCAGTTACTGGCGGAAGGTAAGTTGCTGGTTGGCAGTCGGGATCTGATGAGCCCGGGTAACATCTTGGCTTAGATGTTGTAACCGGAAATCTTGTTGTTGCAGGGGGCTGACACAGAGGATCATTAGATCCTGGGTAACACCTAGGCTTAGATGTAGCTATAGGTGTCCTTATTGTTGTTGCCCTTGTGACTGCCGGACACCTCGGATCCGTTGATCCGGGATAGCAATTGGGCTTAGGCGCAACAGTGGTTGGACGACGAGTTGATGGCGGTAAGTAAGTGGCGGGCTGGCATCTTGGATCATCGGAACCATCAAAGCAACCTGCCTTTCTGGTAGTTGGCACTTTGGGGCACCTTGGGTCTGGCGATCCTGGGAAACAATTCAGACATTCAGGATCTGGGGAGCCGGGATAGCACTTTGGCTCTGGCGTGGTAGGTGGAATCTTTGGGCAACGAGGATCCGAAGAACCTGGATAGCAATTTGGCTTGGAAGTAGTAATCGGAGTCCTTGTTGTCGGAGGTGCGTAAGTGATAGGTTGGCATTCGGGATCAGTTGATCCAGGGTAGCACCTGGGCTTTACTGTAGCAATCGTTGTACGCCTAGTTGTGGGTGGCAGATAAGTAGCTGGTTGGCATTCAGGATCTGTAGATCCTGGATAACATTTTGGCCTTTGGGTCGTTACCCTTGGGCACCGACTATCAGTTGAGCCTGGATAGCAATTGGGCTTGGAAGTAGTTATGGGAGTCCTGGTTGTTGTAGCTGGCTGACATTCGGGGTCATTGGATCCAGGATAACACCTCGGCTTTGCCGTAGCAATTGTTGTACGCCTAGTTGTGGGAGGAAGGTAGGTAGCTGGTTGGCAGTCAGGATCTGTGGATCCTGGATAACATTTTGGTCTGACAGTTGTTACTTTTGGACAGCGACTATCTGTCGAGCCTGGATAGCAATTGGGCTTCGAAGTAGTTACAGGCGTCCTAGTCGTCGGAGGAGCGTATGTGGCTGGCTGGCATTCCGGATCATTGGATCCAGGGTAGCACCTTGGCTTAGCCGTTGCAATCGTTGTACGCCTGGTTGTGGGTGGCAGATAAGTGGCTGGTTGACACTCAGGATCTGTGGATCCTGGGTAACACTTTGGCCGCTGAGTTGTTATTTTTGGGCATCGACTATCTGTTGATCCTGGATAGCAATTGGGCTTAGACGTAGTTATTGGAGTTCTTGTTGTCGGAGGAGAGTAAGTTGCCGGTTGACATTCGGGATCACTTGAGCCTGGGTAGCATCTGGGCTTCGATGTAGTTATAGGTGTCCTTATTGTTGTTGCCCGTGTGACTGCCGGACACCTCGGATCCGTTGATCCTGGGTAGCAATTGGGCTTAGGCGCAACAGTGGTTGGACGACGAGTTGATGGCGGTAGGTAAGTGGCGGGCTGGCATCTTGGATCATCGGAACCATCAAAGCAACCTGCCTTTCTGGTGGTTGGCACTTTGGGGCACCTTGGGTCTGGCGATCCCGGGAAACAATTCAAACATTCAGGGTCTGAAGAACCGGGATAGCACTTTGGCTCTGGCGTGGTAGGTGGAATCTTCGGGCAACGAGGGTCCGAAGAGCCTGGATAACAGTTGGGCTTGGAAGTTGTAATCGGAGTCCTGGTTGTCAGAGGAGCGTAAGTAGCCGGTTGACATTCAGGATCGTTTGAGCCCGGATAACACCGTGGCTTTGCCGTAGCAATCGTTGTACGCCTGGTTGTGGGTGGCAGATAAGTGGCTGGTTGACACTCAGGATCTGTGGATCCTGGGTAACATTTTGGCCTTTGAGTCGTTATTCTTGGGCACCGACTATCAGTTGAGCCTGGGTAGCAATTAGGCTTGGCAGTGGTTATCGGAGTTCTCGTTGTCGGAGGAGAGTAAGTTGCAGGTTGGCATTCGAGATCTTTAGAACCGGGGTAACACCTTGGTTTAGCAGTTGGAATCGTTGTCCTTGCAGTTACTGGAGGAAGATAAGTAGCGGGTTGACACTGGGGATCTGTAGACCCTGGGTAACATCTTGGTCTGGAAGTCGTTACTCTTGGGCACCGACTATCTGTTGATCCTGGATAGCAATTTGGCCTGGAAGTAGTTACAGGCGTCCTTGTCGTCGGAGGAGAGTAAGTTGCCGGTTGACATTCAGGATCAGTTGAACCAGGATAGCATCTTGGCTTCAGGGTCGTCACAGGTTCCTTGGGGCACCGCCTATCTGTGGAACCCGGGTAACAATTTGGCTTGGAAGTAGTTACTGGCGTTCTAGTCGTCGGAGGAGCGTAAGTGGCTGGCTGGCACACAGGATCATTCGATCCTGGATAGCACCTTGGTTTCTCTGTAGGAATTGGTGCTTTCGTTGTTGGCCGAGGTTCCTGCGGACATCTAGGGTCCGTTGATCCGGGATAGCAACGGGGCTTTGGTGCAATCGTAGGTGGGCGACGGGTCGATGGTGGCAGGTAAGTAGCAGGCTGGCACTTGGGATCATCCGAACCCTCGTAACATCCTGCCTTTCTAGTTGTTGGAACCTTTGGGCATCTTGGATCTGGCGATCCGGGGAAGCAGTTAAGGCATTCAGGATCTGGGGAGCCCGGATAGCACTTTGGCTCTGGTGTGGTAGGTGGAATCTTCGGGCAACGAGGGTCCGAAGAGCCTGGATAGCAATTGGGCTTCGAAGTTGTAATCGGAGTCCTGGTTGTTGAAGGAGCGTAAGTGACTGGCTGACATTCAGGGTCTCTAGATCCTGGGTAGCACCTAGGCTTTGCCGTAGCAATTGTTGTACGCCTAGTTGTGGGAGGAAGGTAGGTTGCTGGTTGGCATTCGGGATCTGACGAGCCAGGATAACATCTAGGCTTGGGTGTAGTAATTGGAACTCTAGTTGCTGGTTGACACTCAGGGTTCTTAGATCCAGGATAGCACCTCGGTTCTTGTGTAGTTGGGGGGATTTGCGGGCAGCGACTATCTGTCGATCCTGGATAACAGTTTGGCTTCGACGTTGTTATAGGTGTCCTCGTTGTAGGAGGGGTGTATGTTGGCCTTACAGTTGGAATCGTTGTCCTTGCAGTTACTGGAGGAAGATAGGTAGCGGGTTGACACTGGGGGTCTGGTGACCCGGGGTAACATCTTGGTCTGGGAGTCGTTACTCTTGGACAGCGACTATCTGTGGAGCCTGGGTAACAATTTGGCTTTGCTGTAGTTATAAGAGAGCTTGTTGTCGGAGGAGAGTAAGTGTCCGGCTGACATTCGGGATCGCTTAAGCCTGGGTAGCACCTGGGCTTCAGTGTAATTACAGGTGACTTCGTTGGAACTGTTACTCTCCTTGTTGTCGGTGGGAGATATGTGGCTGGTTGGCACTCGAGGTCATTGGATCCTGGGTAACACTTTGGTTTCGGCGTGGTAACAGGTATCCTTGTGGCCGGTTGGCAACTGGGATCAGTTGATCCAGGATAGCAACGTGGCTTGGGCGTGCGGTCCGGAATTCTTCTCGTTGTGGGCGGAAGATAAGTAGCTGGCTGGCATTCAGGGTCACTCGATCCCGGGTAACACCTTGGCTTAGGTGTGGGCTGCTGGGGACAACTGGGATCGCGGGATCCCGGGTAGCAGCGAGGCTTCGGCGAGAATGTTGATGCTATGGGGATCCTAATGGTGGTCGGTGGCAGGGTGGGTGTTTGGCAGGCTGGATCCCTTGAGCCGGGATAGCAGCGAGGCTTTGGCGTTGTATTTTTCAGGTGATTCTGGAGACACAGCGGGTCTGTGGAATCCTCGGGGCACGAGATGGTCCTGGAATCGCCACAAGAGGGATGCCTCCGCGGATCTGTGGGGTCCTCGGGGCAGAAGATGTTAGTAGAATCGTCACAGGAGTTATCCCTCTGGCAGGCACCATTGCAAAGCTCAATGTCGCACTTTAGATAGACCTGGGATCGGTCGGGGAACCGGAAGGCCTTCAGGGTGTTGTAGTAGGTTGAGGTGAGACTGGAGGCCCCCTGGTATCTTCTCCACTCCCCAAATATCTTCTTCTTGATTGAGCATCCTCGCTTGTCCGAGAGCTGCAGCCTCTTTGTGGTTCGGGCCTCGAAGTCCATGTCGTCCGAGGCGTAGCACTGCAGGATATTCACATCCCAGGACTGCTCCGAGTGCTCCACGTTGATGGTGAACGTGATGTCGGCTCCGAGATTGAGACTGCCCACAATGGGCTTGATATTGGGCGGAGTGCCAATGCCGATCTCCATCCAGCACTTAACGGGGCCACTGGGAGTGTCCACGGAAACGACCTCCAGCATGTCCACCACGAATGGCTTGAAGTACACGGTCTTCTCCCGCTCATCGCCCCGACTGCACGATATTTTCCGCGCAATATCGTAGCTGTTCTGAATGTCTCTGTCATCCTGGATGATCAGGATATTCTCGACGGAGGCGCACACGGAACAGGCGGGCTTGCTGCCGCAACCGTCATATGGCACAGAGAATACAAAGTTGCGACCAGCTCGGTCGCCTTTCACATAGCTTTTGGACAAACAAGAAAACATTAATTAAAGAAATCTGAGCTCTCCAATATTATTAAGGAAACATACTTGCACTTGGGATCATTGAAGTATCCCTGACTGTAGATGACTCCTTCGAAGTCCTCCGAGAACTCCACCTCGACCAACATGCCATTGTCTTGGTCGCATTTCACATCGATCTTTTCGATGTTTTTGGCCGACAGCGAAGTGTCGCGGATTAGTCTGGACGAAGAGTCGTCGTCGAACTCAAGTTCGCTCAAAACGTCGTTGAGAGTGTCATCGCCGCTCAGATCAGTGCCCGAAGTAATGGCCTTGAACGTTAATCGGAATAATATTCATAAACTGATTGCGATCTCTAGAGATTCGAAGTGATTGCACTCACCAAGAGCAAGGCCCACACGAATATGTGGCCGATGTTGACCATCTTCTTTATTATAAGTCTTAAGCTTTAATCTGTAAACAAGTGAATATTAAAGTTGTAAAAAATATATTTATAGAGGTGGTCTCAAAGACCTGTTAGAGTGCTTAAGTCATTCTTGTAATCATAAATCAATTACTTTTCTTAGTTGCTCGTTTCTAATATTTCTGGTCTAAGCTAATGACAGAGCATAAAATATTAAAGGTTGACTTTTACAATGGCTAATTTTCCACTTATAGGTAATTATTAAGGAATATATTTAAGGAAAAATAACTAGCTAGGTCTAGAACAAAATGGCAAGACTTTACAAGGTTAAAACTACAAATATTATTGTTTTACTTTAACGAATTTCCATATTTAATGAAACAGCAGCTCAGCACTAATCTTTACTTGATTTTTTAATCTTCAAAAATCCAAAGATAAAGCCAAATTAATGGCCAAGTAAGTTTATACTTCTCAACGCTCGTTTATATCTCAGCACTGACAGGTAAGATTATTTTTAAGTTGCGTTTTTTTCAATAAATTAAAATTATTGCCATAGTATCTTAATAATATCGACTTTAATTTATGGCCAATTTCGACTCGTTGATCTCGAGGTGGCAACCTAATCCCCTGGCCAAACGACCTTCCTCCACCGTTCGTCGTGACTCATTAATGGGTTAGGCGGAAAAGGGTTGACCGATGGCATCGTAAAAGTTCGATGAAGAAACTATTTTTGGCGAAAAACGAAACATGTATAGGCGTTCGCCGAGAGTTTTGTCAACTCAATCTCCATCTCCATCTCCAGAGCATCTGGCGAGGTGAGGTAAGATCTTCTTTATCGCTAATTACGGCTGAGTGCAGGTACGAGTACGAGTATTTGCACGAGCCGCGAGATGTGATGTGATGAGATGAGATGAGCCGGACCTCTTTTGCCCGATGGAACGGAGGGTGCTGCAGCGACATCGCACTAAAACGGGTTTGGTTTTTTAAATAATACAACTAACCTTTAAAAAGAAAAAGAGAAAAATATGTTCGCGGCGGATTTCAAAATCCATAAATTCAACACGAAGCGAAGGGAGGCGGCGGCGAAACAAATAGTGACGAGTGCCTAGTGCCTAGTGCCTAGTGCCTAGTGCCTGGTGCCTATTTGCTTAGCCGCAGTTGATAATAAAGGGGACTTCGATTTTTGGGGCCTTTTGTCTGTGGCATTGGGTTCGGCTTCTGCAATTCCGTCGGTTGTTTTTACCAAACGAATGTGGCTATAGATGTGGATGTGGATGCGGATGATTAGGTGCTTTTTCATTGTGGCCCCTTTTGTCTAGGTTATTCCAAGCATTAAGCTAACGAGACGTGGAAAAAAGTACCATTTGATTACGGATGATTTGGCATGTGAAGTGAAGAGTCTTCTTCTGTGTTTGTTCTTCTCGAGACTTGCGTCACTCCTTGGATAATTTCAATGTTGGGATCAATGGGTCTCCATAATTATGCTTCCTTATGACTCAATCAATTAATAAAACCATCGGGTTATCCAAAAATTCCCCTCTTTCTTATAGTTCCCTGTACAAGCTTAAGACCTCGTCGCGGTTGTAAATAAAATTAGCAAGATGTCCAGCGGATTATGATGATGAAACCCCACTAAAACCAACCACCTTCATTCATACATCCGATTCATATTCAACGCGATTAATATGGTATTTCTTTTGGTGCCTGCTTCTCCTCGCCTCGCTTAACCCAATTTTTTTATTGGCTTCCAACCTCTGATATATCTCAGTTTGCAGGTTGCGCATAATTATATATCCAATTTGATAAAAATTGGTTCACTATGTCAGGAAATTTGCCATTTATTTGTGGGCCACTCTCAAGTATACCATGTTTTTTCTTTCTGCCACTTGCCCTGATATAGTTATTTTCTCGAAACTGCGCGATTAGTGGTCACGTCATTTATTTAATTTGCTGGACAAACAAACGCGTTAATGTCTTAGTTAGACGGACTTAAAGATTCATAATTCTGGGGACTTCACAAATAATTATAATTGGTCAATTATAATTCTGAAAGGCCATTATTGAACGTCGATTTGGGTGTCGAAATCGAGAGATAGAAGGAATGGGATCTCCCGAAGTGTGTGTGTGTAAGCAATCATATTCAATTGTGTTGGCCAACATCGACTTCGCCTCCCCGAGCATTGGACATTGATGGCTTCACCCTGAACTTTTGACATTTCAGCGGCTCGCATAGGCGTAGATCTTCGTATTAATCACGGCGAACAGGTGATTAGTCCGCGGGCCACACTCCTCTATGTCTATCGGATCGGAGCTATCAATATATATGCATGGGCACGTAGTATGTATATTAAGTGGCAGCTTGTAGTATGTCCAAATGCGATTGATTTCTCTGGGACACAAGCTCTAGGTTCTCACAATTGGGCCTTAGCTGATTGACAAATCGGTGAAATGCATTGTTGGCTATCTTTTATGGTCACATCTCGGATTCAATTAATGGCCAATTTGGGATGAGCGCGGATTTGGTAGCCCGCCGCTGATCGCCACTCGTTTTGAGGCCATTAACAAGCAATTTGATTTGAATTTTTGAGTTTAGGTTTAAGTCGTGTGCTTAGCATAAATTATTTAGCAAAAACAATGTTTTAGTGCTCGCGGATGACCCACAGGTGGGCCATAAAAGTCTCATATGCTCGATTCGCGCTGGGTACTTAAATAAATAAAATACAGTTAGCAATATTGACAAATAAACAACGAAATGCAAATGGCATTTGAACACCGGATCTGCGAAACTTGTTTCGCGTTTTAAATAATTACAAACAAGCGCAGAAAAAACGGGCAAACGGATTTACAAAAAGAATGCCATTTAATAATCCCGAAATGCTTAAATCAATGGATCTTCCCCGAACCTTATTTGTACGAAAGTGGATATATAAAAAATGTACGCAGTTAGAATCCGTGAGATTTTATAATCCGTATTATTTTCTGGTTTAGCCCGAAGGCGAGCGGTTTTATTTTAGTAATATGATTCTGTCATAAATTATTATTTTTCTTCTTTTTAGCGAGGATATAATTACTTGCATCACAGGCATTAAAAATCGGTGAGAATAAGTTCATATTCAAGGTCAGCGTGTTGGTGGGTTTTATACTTATTTTTTCCCTTTTGGCATTATTATTTTTTGTTAATTTATTACATATTAAAATGTTTGTTGAACTGGCAAAACTGGTTGTAATATACATCTTACATAAATTGTATTTAAATTTAACGCAAATCAATTAATGTCTAAGGATATTCTTCAATCAACTTCTAGCTTTTAATCTTATTCAAAATACATAAATTAATAAACAGAAACCAGAATTCTTATCTGTATCTGTGGCACAAAAGATGCTACTGAATTTAAGATTTTATGGTAATTATTGTGCTTCTCTTAGTTATTAAAAATGCATTAAGATTGGAGAGGTTTTTGGGAAGGTTTTTAAACATTTTAAAGAAAAATGCACTTCAGATCCATTAAATTGTCTACAATTCATGTCTGATGACCGGAAAAACTATACAAGTATATATATTTTTATTACGTCAAAAGCTTATATTTATATTTTTTGGGATTATTTTTACTTATTTATTTGTATTTAAAATTTAAGAGACCCCGCAATTTTTGGCCAATTTAATTTGTCAATTGAGCCGGCTAAAGATACAGAAATGGCCATTGTGCGTGGGTTGAAAGGGAAATCGGTAAATTGTTGTATAACTTCATTAATGTATTTCTTTTTAAACCAATTTGTACATATACCAAATTTCAGTTGACTTGACAAATTTACCAAACAAGGCTGTATCGGCTTTAAGGGAACCAACCATAAAATTCAAAGCTTATTGATTTGATCACGTTTTTCTTTAGTCGGAAACCGGAATAAATTGCCAAATAGGATTTCGGTTCAGTTATGTGATGGATTCTGCAATGAGGTTTATGGCTTGCATTTAATTTTTATATATTTCTTGAACGATCTTCATTGCAAGCCAGTTCTTGGTTTGTCACTGAGTTCACATTTAACTTGATTGAGTTTATTAACTTGGCCCGCACTTGGCGGCAATTAGCAATTGGCGGCACTACTCCGAGGTGGTCGCATTAATTCACTTGAACGTTCGATCTTGATGGAGCACACACATAACGTATATCACTAGGTGAGGACTTACTGCACTTGCTCGGGACTCGTGCTTGGGGGAAATAAGTCGCTGGGATGCAGCTGGCGAAGTGGACGTTGCCGCACTAAGCGCCGAGGAGACTCGTCTTCGTTTATATACACACACGGCCGTATGGCCGTATGATTTAACAAAAATCGTTTCGGATATTGCCTCAAAAATCCAAAGACGCGGCAAGTAAAATAGCAGCAACAAAAACAGCAAGAAAAACACCAATGCTAGTAGCTCTTATATATTGTTTGTTGTTTATTTTACGTTTGCTCGCCGTGTGCTTTATACACGCACACTCTTCCAGCTCGGAGCGGGGTTATTCCGATTTATTGGCCAGTTGGGTTAATTTATTCCGCGGCCCAAAACGTGTACTGTGACAGCAGCCAATATAAACCCATAAGAATGGAATATAGATTAAGATTTATCTGAGCATTGCAATGAAAATGAACAAAAAATAATACGCCAAACAGTACCAGCTCTGGACTGGAGTTTAAAAATGTTAGGGGTTATGTGATTAAAATCTTCATTTGTTTCAATTTAATAGAAAGAAAACTAGTTTCAGGTTCTTGGAGCATATGTATATAAAGTTAATAAGCTTGGATTGGAGGTGTAAATAGAAAATATGATGACGGTAGTATCTGACGACTTTTAAATCAATTAATTAGTGTCAGAAAGTGTCCTTAGACCTTAAATCTTTATAATTACCTTCTACCATTGTTCCTAATTCTGAACCCTTTTCTTTGGATATGATTTGAAGGAAAATATATGATATATAAATTAATTATTACAATAAAGATATATATTACAATAAAAAAATTAAATTAAATCAACATAAAAGTATCTCAAAAACATCAACAGCCACTTTAGCCTTTAAAATAACTCGTTTCTTTAATTATAAACGAAGAGATTTAAAGGCCTAAAACTCAGTTAGAGCATTTAGCAGTCCATAGCCTGGAGCCATCAATTTTTTCCATTCATATGGAGTTCGTGGGCAGAGCGGACGCGTGAGCAGCATCCACACGCCGTCTTGGCCGCCGTCTTAGTCGCTGACTTGACCCAAGCGCGCGACTGGCACATTTCGGAGACGAGCTGGAAACCGAGCTGAAAAACTGCACCTTCGCCCGGTGTGCTTTTAGGGCCAAAGAGTCAAAATCCGTCATTGTAACTACATCTGGTGGTCGGTCGTGGTGGAGTCGTCTCAGGAGTGGGATATGTGGATGCAAAGATTTCGATGGCGATGGAGATGTTGTCATGCAACCGCCGCCGCAGCCGGCATAGCGGACAGGTTGACGACGATGCCGATGCCGATGCGCCTGGTCATCCCTAACAGGTATTAACATAGTATTCAGACTTTTGGAAGCCCAGCGTCCGCTTCGTGATGCCGATAGATTTAGCCAAATGGCAACGGTCATGGCGAGATGGTAAGTTGGCTATCGGAGCTGTCGTCATGGGAACGGGAACGGGGCGCGCAGAAGAATACGGATGGGATGGTTGGATGGATGGATGGAAGCGTAGGGTGCTGGTACTCTACGCTGCGGTACCGGTACACAGAGAGAAAATCATATACCATTAATAATATGTTGTCTGTAAATTATATTTTAAAACAGAAAAGGATTACAATTAAAAGAAATTTATATTAAAAAGTATATTTTATTTATTGAAATTTATATTATTGTTATTTTATAATTATTTGTATATTTACCAGGGATTACAGGGTAATCTACAAATATTTTCAAATATTCGAAATAAACTGTTAAGCATTACTTTTTCGTTATCTTGGAGTTAAAGTACTATACAGAAATATCCTACTGATGAATTGTTTTTATTTGTATTATTTTTTCTTTCAGTGTACTGGTAATTCCCTTAGCAAGCCCGAGTGAATGCACGATCGGACCGATACCGCGATAGCAGAGGTGACAAAGCCGCTTCTGCCTTTGACAAACATCACGTAACCTAGACTGCGATTTGATTGTACCCGGTACTCTTCGGGCATTCCTATTGTACCTTGAATATTGTATTTAAATTTAAGGAAAGAAGAAAGAGGATTTTGTTAAAAAAAATATATATATTTTTGTAATCATGATTAAGACCAGCCATTTGTAAAGCAATGCGATGAGTATAAAAGAATTTGACAACTAAGTGATTGCCTAGCCTATATTCTTGATCACCATCAACAGCCGAGAAGATCTAGCCATGCCTATATGTTTTGTTTATGTTATGAAACAGCTCAAAACAGCTCCACTACATAAAAAGGTTTATAGGGCAGCATGGTCTGAAATAAATTTAAATATAAAATAATAAATATAAAATTATTTTATTGGAACAGAATCTTTACATATTTAATTTCCCTTAACAGAGTCCTACTAATAGGAATCCCCGAGTCGACTACAGCATCCTGATTATTTAGTTTAAACTTTACCAGACACTTGACTATTAAAACATTGCATTAAATTTCAATTAATTAGGCTTGTACAAAGCATAATGAACATTGGCATAAACATACGGAATTATGACTAAAAACAGACTATGCAACAGTTAACTCTGGGCTCATCAAGGGTGTGACACAATATCTACTACGGAGATCAACGAAACTCTCATCTCGGATTTGCGAATCGACATTGACAGCCCAGACATCAGGCAAAGTCTGTAATAAAATTAAGCAAAAGCTAAGATCACCCGTTCTTTAACAAGCTTTAAGAGTTCGGCCACACCTTTGAGGTGAACAGTATTAATAAAGAAGCAAATAATTACATCTTTTGATGCCTGAGACTTTTGACGTGGAGGTCCGTCAATATATTAAACCTTAATACCGCAAATACAATTTGAGTTTTTTTTTTTAATCGTGCAAAGGCCATGATAATTTTCCAGCAAAGCAAGCATTTCCGATTATTTAATAACTGAAACTGTTTGAAACACATACAGAGCAATACCAAAACGCTTAATTTGAAAGATTTTCATTAAAAATTCATTGATGTCAAGTTCGCTTAGCCAAGCTGAGAGATGTGTGAAGATATTAAAAAAGCTATTCTACCAAGCGAAGATTTATAAATCTTAATCAATTGAAACATCATTGTGATTAAAGAAATGGCTTCGGAAATTTTATTTCCCGTTAAATACCCTTGCAGGAAATTACTTATTTTTTTACAATTCCAAAAATTCGGATTTGTTAACCTGATAAAAACTAGAACAGAAAAACTTTTCGGAATGTAAATTATTGCATTTTTGGCTTAGTTATGATGATTTTCCATATCAATCAGCAAGGGTATACAGATTTCGGTTTCCCAAAGTTAGTTCTCTATTTCTTGTTTAATTATGTAATTATTCTATTATAATTTGGTTAGCTTTGTTAAGATCTTCTTAAACAAAAATTGCATTGTATACTTCAGGGCTCTACCTTCGACTGTCCAAAGTTAGCTTTCCTGCTTGGTTTCCCATCAAACAATTTTATTTTTAACTTCCTAAAACTCCGCCATTTTCTAAATATTATTGGTTTTTGGTTAACTTTTATTTTATTTATCGAATTTCAAAACAAAATAAAAGCTCACCGGTAAAAGCTGCGCTGCCTCCTTTCCGGAGTGCAAACATTCTGCAAGCTATGGAGCCCTGTGGAGCTTTCAAGATTGATGCAAAAATCGATACAGTCACAGCTGTTCGTGTACAACAAGTGAAAGTGTCCCAAAAGTGCCG
>VNJR01006183.1:0-10993 GCA_008042585.1 Drosophila punjabiensis | reverse complement strand
TTTAATATGCAAATAGAGAATGCTATGGAATTTATTATGGCGAAACAGAATAAGTTAATTCTGTTAGCTCTATCTGCTGTGCAAAAAAGAAGAAATAATGATAAAGCTAAAATAAAAGAGCAGCTGTGCGAGGGGGGAACCCCTGGCAGGGGCTGTCGGGGGTGAGCAAACCCCATTTCAACGCGGTTAGTGCGCTAAGTACGAAGTACGACACAAGAGCTTCTATTTAGTTATAGACACAAGCACCGCGAATTACAGTGGGTTGTGAAATTCGGTGCACTGATTTTGCAAAGAAACGTGCGAAAACGGCATTATGGAGATGTGAGAATGTGGAAAAGGTTATTTCAGTTGAGATCAGACTTCAGGAATTTGGATTAACTAAAGAAACTAGTTACTTGTATAGATCTTTTAGCTTAAAGTATGATATTTCTCGTTTTCTAAGAGAGTTTAATTTTTTATGCTACAAATATTATTCTGAAAGGCCAAAGGTTCAAAGCCCTATTGCATGCTTTATAAAAATACCTGTTGTTACATTTAAAAAAAATATATAAATATTTTTTGACATAAAAAAAAAAACTAAATTTCACATTACGTTACCTCTTTATTGAATTTGTTAACCTATAAATTAGCTGAAACACACGTAATGCCATGAAAAAGTTTGACATCGTTCAAAAAAACAGATCCACTTTTTATGTCATTCGTGCCAAAAGTGGCAGCCGCGTCGCTGAACTCTTGCCAAAAAAGCGGTTGCAGACTCGACGCACCCACTGTGCCAGGTCCGTCGTAAACGTAGTTACGATTTTAATTATCTGCCGGCGTAATCTGCCTGCGCCGACGTCGGCAGCCTGTTGACGTGCCAACCGCGGACACTTCAGATTTAGCTTTAGTTTCCAGCTAGGGTTTTTCAGCTCCCTCCGCCACGACTTTTCACTCTTTGCTCTGCTTTTTTCTCGCCTGCATTCGCTAATCCAATTTTTTAATTGTGCTGCGCAAGAAGCAGAGAGCGAACACCATCCAGCACTTAGTTAAGCCCCGAGAAAAAGATCTTAAGTCGGGGAAAACTTCACCGTCATAGCCGCATATATATATGTACATATATATCTCACTCTCTGGGCCCGGCTGCCTTTCAGCCATTTCTTGGGTTTATTTTTTCAACATTTTTCGCTTAGTTTATGCGTTATCTTTCAGCGCTTATCTGGCTACCGAGTTGGAGTCGTGTTCGTTGACTATGCAAAGTCAAGGTGAGTTCAGGTGTGCGGCCTTTTTTTTGTTTCCTTTTGTTAGTCGGGGATCTAATTCGCTTAACTATCAGCCAAACCAGTGACAGCTAATTATAATGCCCGTCTTAATGCCAAATTACGCTGAATGCATATGATCTGTAATCGGCTTTGCCTCAATTGCGTGGGAACTCGTATCTCCTGGCTTATGTAAAGAGTTGAAAGCCCCGAATAACCCGTAGTCCCGTCTGTTATCCGGCTGTTGAAAAACTCTTTTAGCTCATTAACTAACAATCAAGTTGGCAGACAAAGCGCATTAGTGAGTAATTCCCTCTTTTTTTGCATTTTTCCCCCATAGAGAGCTCTCTATGATGGATATATGTATTTGGCCGATAAAGCGTTGGCCAAACAATGAAAGTGTCGGTGCTGCAACCACACCCAAAAAATACAAAAAATGGTAAAAAAGTGCTATTGAGGTCAGTGGCTTAGTACACGCCACCGAAGGCACTCGCTGTTACATGCACATCAGCCGGGAAAATAAATAACCCATTAGCACGAAGGTCCGTCCGAGCCACTAAACTTTATTGATTTATTCGCCGCCCTGCCTCGGTTTTTCTTCTCACTTTCATTGACATGGATTCCGAATATACTGGCTGCTATATTCTTTGTGTCTCTAACATTGACACATTGCACTACAGAATATTGCACTGCCGATGTTTTGGCTTTTGGGTCAAGGCTTTTCTAGCTACAAAATATGTATTTATTTTTATTGATTTTCGCTTGAGCTAGAAACATGAATAATCCTCAAAGAGAAGAATATGTTAGGGTATAGTCTGTACTAAGTAGAAAATGAATTAACTTTGAACAAGTTTCGTAAGGCATGAGCCATCAGAAGCCCCCATTTCAATCAAATAAGCTGTCACTTCATTTCTACCAAGTAAACAACTTCCCATAAATCAAACACACCGTTTTCTTTACCTTTTCAAAGGCCCTAGCCCTCAAAAAACATAACTATATTGCGCCCCCGCACCAACGGTCTCTAATGAAGTGATAACTTGACATTGGTCCCGGGCTTATCAGTGAAGTTCAACAAATTTTCAGTGATTTTTATCGCAGGTTCAGCCATCTTCTCAATGGCTTTCAATGGTCGTCATAAAACTTGACGGCTGGCGGTTGATGGCCGGGCTGATGCACCCGTGTGGCTACGGGAAAATGCCACCACCAAAGGGTTCATAAAATGCAAAGTAGTTTGATTGTGCGATCATAAAAAAGTTTACGGCAAGAAAAATGTCCATAAAAGCAATTAAGTGAAACAAGTCGGCTTTACGTGGCTCTCCCCGGATCAGCGATCTATTGTAAGGGATCGCTTTGCCTTGAATTGATTTGCTTTGGCCTGAGAGGTTGGGGAAACAATTTGCGGTTTTTGTTGCCCGCAGAATGTTTATAAATACAATGTCGGGTGGAAAAAAAAAGCTGATTACAGCATCGCGTTGAGGTTATTGAGAAATACGGCGACCTTGATTGCCGTGTTGTAAGTGGGAGGAGGCGGACCCCGGCTCTTTTTTCTTCACATTTCTTTCAGCAATAACTATTCAGCGTTTGAAATTGCATTTCGAATCAATCAACCTCAACTTGACCTTGCCCCGTCGCCGTCGCCACAAGAGCCATAATTTAACACTCAAACCAAGCTGGGGTCTGGAGCCACAGTTGGATGTGTCTCGGACACTCCCCCGAAACCCGAAATCCGAAACTGAAGACCCAGCCGAATCCCAGCAGATAACCAAGAGCCATCGGCAATTTATCAAGCGTGTGCAACATTTAAACGGGATGGTTGCATAAAATCTGCATAAAATTAATACGGGGCTTGTTGATTTTTACCTCCTTCTCCCCTCGATAAGCTCCGTTTGCAGTGTGAGTCGTCAAATGTGATTTATGCTGGAAAATGCCTGGCTGTCCGTCTTTTACCTGACTTGGCTCTTAGCAGATGCAATCGGCGAACAAATACATATATAAATGTATAAAAAAAACCCAGAAAAAAAAGCTCAAATACCAAAATTTGATTGTAAGCAATTTATCATGGCTAAAGTGAAAACACGTCCGAAGACGCCGAAGATGCGGCGATAAAGCGCATTGTTTATTAGACCATTAAATGGTGGCTCAGCGCCGGGCTTGGCGTCGCTCATTAGGCCGGTAAATTATAAAAATCAAATAAAAGCCGGATCGGAGCTGTCGCTTTAATATTGTTATTCAAATCGGATGAGCTGTTGAGTGAAAAGCGCTCGTAAAGAAAATTGGGCATGCGATATGACTAAACACGTTGGGCAAACAGCTTCAGGTCTTGACTTTCCATTCATCATCGTTTAAGCAGAACATTTGGGCAAACATCCGTCAATGGAGAGTATGAATAATATCTCGAGTTTTTTATTTATTTTCTTAGAATTCACTATCAAATATATAAGACTTAAAATAACAATAACTTAAAGCTGAGTCTTAGAAAGATAAATCTATGTTGACTTTTAATTGTAGAGTTCTTTATAGTTTATTTGAACTTATGATCTGTTTTAAGTTGTATTTATTGTATTTCCGGTATATTGAAATTGAAATTTAAGACTTAGAAATATAACGCAACTCTTCTAGAGCTCTCCTTAAAAGCAATATATTATTTCAGAAAATTTAGATCAAGAAAAAACGTAAGATATTCCAGAATTCCTTACATTTCTCCATCAACTTTGAAATTAGCTCCGCACATGCTCCGCCTTAAGTCAAATGTAAAATCGAAAAATTCGAAATATTCTAGTTATTACAGGCCCCAAACATAAAAATAACATAGAAATATCGAAATTCGTTAAATGTTTGACCTGAATTCGAGATGAAAATTGTCGCAGCTGAGAGCAGAAGCTGCTGTAAACTGGGCCATTTTACCCCGTCCGTCAGTCTTCCTCTTTCCCTTGGCTAAAAAGTATTTTAACTTTATTATTATTATTATGATTGTTGTTGCCGTTTGTTGTCATTTGCATTGCATAACCACCAAATCGTGGCCAAGTTGTTTCCCATTTATCTCTTTTTTTTTTGCTCGCTGCACTCAAAATATTAGTCACGCACTCACACAGACCAGCAAATTAGTAGAGCAAATGAATATCCACATTAAAGATATATATATACGATCTATCTGTAGAAATATATATATAAATATGTGCCGGGGCATTGTGTGTATTTCAGTCCGCTGATATTTTGTAAGAATTCATGCTGCCCGCCTGCAGTCAAAAATAACCGCAAGATGGAAATGGACCTGTGGCCAACACATCTGTATATGACACATCCATCCTATACCATCCTATCCGATCCGATCCGATCTGATCCCAATGTAAAGGGAGAGGTGTTGGGTGATCTATCAAAATGACAAAATGTTCAACACGGAGATTCTGTCGTTTGTCTTGTCAAATGCCCAGAGAGATGCATTCCTTTCAGGTAGATCTATCTGTCCCGGAGCTAGCTTCGATGGCGCGTAATTTGGGGCAGGAGAGAGATCTCCGAGATCTCGCAGTGGCTTTCCCACGTAACACATAGCATTTATCTGACCAAATGAGGCACATAAATTATAAAACAACTCACATTACGTTCGGTGGAACGAGGCCTTTATCTCGGCCAGTTATCAGATGTTTACTCTTGTTTTAGGCTCAATGCTAATTTCTATGATGTTGTCAGCTGGTTCCCCATAAACTTGGGGTTTTAGTAGGAGCTTTACAGGTACTAATTGGGGAAATTACACTCGCTAATCACAGTTTTAGTTTACTTGAATGCTACTTTTGCAAGAGGTAAAATATATATTACAACAATTTAAGTTTAAAAACTTCAAAGAATTAATTTATTTAGTTCTCAAAACATTTCTAAGCTAATTTATTAATTTTTTTATGAATTTTAATTGAATAATACTCATAAGAGTTTCAAGAATATTTGAATAAATTATTTTTCAAATGATAGCTATAAAATTTCTTTCTCCTTTCGATAAATCTTCATCTGACACTCTCACATTCTCAGCTCTGCTCTGTAATATGCATAATTAAAAACTCTCATAATTATTTTCTCGAAAACACTTTCCTCTGTTCGAGTGGCTACCGTTCCGATGCATTTTCCATGCACTCTCAGGCGCGGCTAGTAGACCACTTCTGACTTGACCCCAATCCGCGGAGGCAGCTCCTCCGTTTCCACCGCTTCCCATGGGGCAATTAGCATATTGACACTTACGAATGGCACGGCTCCAAGATGGTAAGCTGGGAATTTTCCAACTGAACACGCGGTAGTCGATAGTCGGCGATTTCCTGGTCTTAGTGGTAGTGTCGCCAGAGTGCTTCTCCATTTCCGTTCTTCGGGGGCTTATGACAATTACGAGCTGCCAAAGGCGATTTGCTGCTATTGTTATAATTAACTGTGAAGAACCATACCCTCCCAGTTACCTATTCCCCCTGAGCCCCTCTGGCCGGTGGCATAATGAGCTGGCATTCCTGGACTTTGGCTGCAGAGAGTCGGGGGCATCCGCTGCATACGAAATCAGACGCGGTTCTGGCCATCGTCCAGCTGGAGAGTCCAATAAATCAAGCGCACACGCACATTATGCCTCGGTATGCACGTGTCGGAGCTCCGAGCTCTATGGAATGGAGGTGGGGGATATCGTACCCCCGATTCGGAGTTCCCTCCAGATCTCTTTCTTCTCGTCCCTCGTAATGTGTTCCAGTGTTTTCCTCAAACATTTAACCGTTTCAAACACAAACGTGACACAATTTTCTGTCTCTGTGCGGTTTCAAACTTGTTTCGGGGTCTATTACACTAGCTAACAAAGTAATAATTAAAGATAAAGATAGCATAATATACGTAGAAATTGGATGTTTCTTTATAACAATTGTTCAAAACTAGGTTTTTAAATAAATACAAAAATTGAAAGATAAAACATAAAGTGTTCCTTAAAGTAATTAAATAATAATATGATTTCTAATATAATATTTAGGAGAACTACAATAAACCAAAACACTCAGTAATTCTTATTTTGAGATACATTTACCTTGCTAACTAGTGTCAGTCAAGCTCTGTAGCTTCAGATCCAGCTCTCAGACCAATCCGAATCCCAGTTTCAGTCCCTGGGCCCAGGCCAATCATCGTTGTTGGCCGTGTTTCTGTTATTGGCAGCTGAAATTATTTTTAAATGCAGTCGCTTAACAATTTTATGTGTTGCAGTCTGTTAGCCAGGCCGTCAGTCAGTCAGTCATTCAGTCAAAAGGTCAAACAACTTTTCTTCTGATTGCCGGAGAACCCTTTACCTTTCCCCCTCCCCCGAAAGCCACGCTCAAATTATTTGTTTGTTTGTGTCTTGGAAAAACGCATTTAGTTTCGTTTTCTCCAGCACTCCGCTCTTGGCGTGACAAATCGTCGAGGAATGTGTGTGTGGAACTGCTTCCCCGAGCTCATATGCTCGCCTATACTCGGGTATTCCTTTATTTCTTCTTGAATTTGTATGGCCAAAAATATTTGCTGTTCAGCGAGGCATGGCCAGAGCCAAAGTGGGAAGCTTTTTCAGCGTGTTCCCCCGCTTTTTATTCTCATTTTTTTGCGCATTCTGCGAACTTATTGAACCTATCTGAGTTTATGACTTTATTAAGTCAGCGATAAGTATCTCGAATGCCTGTCCGATACTGAGGTATCTCAGACAACGCGTTGGATTGTTCGCTTTGCTGTTAACTAAAAGATAAGTAACCGAACCCTTGAAGTAACAAGTAAGCCTAATTAAATAGTACACCTTCGAGTGAACTTGAAATCGATCAAGTGTCACGTGTGTAATGTTTATAAAGTCTTATAAAATGTTAGGTTTCAGTGCAGATATTAATCAATATGACTTCTTAATTTATAAGCGAAATATGTATTAGCTTTGATTAGGTGCTAAAAGATTATGCCAACGATAAACTCAACTTGTTGAAAGAGATATTTAATATTGAATGGGCTATATATAGTTGATATTTCGTAGGGAAAGGAAATACTTTGGGTCTCTGGCACTTAGTCAGCAAATAACAAGTTATGGCCTATAAACAGATTCGATTTCATGAGATTTTGTTATGGCAAAACTAATTACTTTAATATATTCCAAAATGATTTGGTTCATTTGACTTTTTGTCGTGGCAATTAGCAGTTGATAAACGTACACGGCGAGAAATTAAGGCATATTTTGTGGAATATATATTATTACTCAGCTTATTTTAAACTTCTGGTTCAAATTACTAGTTCCTTCCGGTCCCCCAAAAAGACCTGATGAACTCCATCAATGTCAATGCTCTGAGTCGTGATCATCCGGCAATATTTAATGGATCATATGGAAGCGCCGTGGGTAAGGCTGCTAATGTCGCTGCACAGTAGCTGTCAATTAAGCGTCTTTGGGAAATTGCTAAGTTATTAGCCATCGCGGCAAGGAAAATTTGCATAATTGATGGCATAAAAAGCGAAGAAGCAGCGACTGACTGGCTCCTCCAGCGATTGCAACATAAGTCCACGGATGGCGGATGGCGGATAGCGGGTGACGAGGTGATGGGGTGACGAGGGGCTGGAAAGCCAGTAAACGACCACAAGGCACTAAAAAGTGAAAGTTCATTTAAGCGAGTCAAGGCGAGTGGAGTCGCAAAAAAAAAGAGGAGACCAGCAGAGTTTCCTTGAGCCAGCGGGCGGGTTTCATTACCTGCCAGTGGTTACTGTACACCCAGCCAAAAATTAGAGGCAATTTTTGGATAATTCTTGACCGGAAAATCTTTAAAATTAATATGCTTTTGTAATTATCCAATTTGGTTTTGCCTTAGGTACAAAATAAATTGCTTGTGAATTAATTCATTCTCAATTATCTTCTAGTTTATATGATAATTCGTAGCATTTACTTTAATAAGGGTTTGCTTACTTTGAATTATTGAATTAGGTATTATTAGTCTTATAAGCCTTTTTGTAGTTGGATTTTTTTTCACGTGTATTCCATTGTTGCTTTTGTTATTGCTTCTGTTGTGGGTGCCGCTGCTGCCAAATTGCGCGACTGACTGCAGCATTTGCATAAATTATTTACACTTTAATATGGCCAACATCGGTCTCCGGCGCCATTGTCGTAATTTGTAACTAAATATGCCAGCCTGTACAATGGCTTTTAGTTTTCCTATAATATTTATTTAATTTCATTAAATTTCTGCACGTCGCCGGCAATGAGGAAGCCATAGACGACGACGACGAGCGCCACAGCAATTTTCGCCGATGGACACTTAACTTTTGACTGGGGGCGAAACCCTTTTTTGGCCGATCGAGAGTTCCGGCCTGGCCAGGAGCCCAAATCCAAGTCCAAGTCCATTTATAAACTGGCATTTTATATGCGTGAAAGTAAAATCTCTTCGGGCCGCTCTGACTTCATTTTCAATTTTTTAAAAACGAAACCAAAAGCCAGCCGGCTGTAACTTGACTTTCGCATGTTGAGAACAAGTTGTTGCCGGTTGGTAGTTGGCGTTTTTTTTTTCTGGCCGGTTCTTTGCTGGGATTCGTATTTTGGTTTCGGTTTTGGCACACCTGCTCTTTGCCTTTTGCCAAAAGAAACGAGAAGAGAAAATGAAAAGAAGCCTGGCAAGGCCTGTCCTCTTCCTGCCAGTCCTGCTCTGCGCTGTCTTTCAATTAAACCCTAACTCTTTGTTGTTAACTTCCTTTCTGGAGGGGACCCTTGGCCCAGCCCTAAAGCCCACCTGAAAACACCTCGGTTCAACTCTTAATGACTTGACTTTATTTTTTCATTTCACATTCCGTACTTCGTATTTCGTATTTCGCCGTTCGCCAGAATCGGGCATTCGAACCCGGGTCTTTGGAACAGCTGTTTACGTTTGCACAATATTCTTGGCTTTTGTTTTCCCTTTGTTAGCCGCTTTTATTAGCCTTTTTATGGCTTTCATTTTGTTGGTTTTTATTTTTGAATTTTTTTTCCCCTTTTTTTTGTTTGTCGTATTTACCTCACATTGCTGTTCGCTGTTGCTTCGCAATGAATTATTGCAATTAAGCGCGCTTTTTGTGGCTTTTTAAAAGCCGCCACTTTTGGCATCTGTGAAAAATGTGTTGAGTTAGTTGCTAAAATACTAAATAATTACATGTTGTATAGTACAAATTTCAAGTTCCGAAGTGACTTATTGGTAAACGTGTTCCGCAAATTGCCAAATGGTAGCCCACGAAAATCTGTTAAGTGAAAAATGGTAGTAAAGGAATTTATTAATTGTTAAGCAGAAGAAAGCTAATTGATGTGGATGGTATTGAGTAATATTTAAAATTATAGGTTAACGTGCTGCCTGATTTTTGAGGAGAGTTATTATTTTTTATATTTTGGTTACAGAATGCTGGGATTCCCTTCTTCATTTATTATTTATTAGTATTACTTTACTAAACATAAAATGCTTACTTCTAGGCTTTCCACAAAACTTTAATATGCTCTTCAAAATTATGAAAAATAATTCAACTAATTGCTAGTTAATTGTCTTCTTTACGTGTAAACTCGTAAAAATACTTTCTAAAATACGAGCAAGCATCTCATTTCATCTCATCGCTTTTGAAGCCATTTCCCAACCGTCTTCGGACCTCCGCCGAGTTCAATGTCAGTGCGCGACAAGTGTTTGAGCCGCGACTTCAAGTCCAAGTCCAAATCCAACTTCAAGACCAACTCCGGCGGCGTCCATTAGAGTCACGTTATGAACAATTATGCGGGGCACTCGTAGTACCGAAGGGGGAGAACTCCGGCTACCAACTTACCAGCCACGACCACTCAAGAACCTCGTTAACAGGCCCTCGGCCCATAAACCGCAGAAACCTCTGCAGCGACCGTCTCTTGCATATTTGCATAAACAGCGCACATAATGTCTGACATTTAGCGGTACCTTGTGGGGCAGAGATGGCAATAGATGTACACTGATAAAAATAGGGATAAATATGTCAATTGATTTGTGATTATTAAGGGTTCATTGAATCTTTTTTTGATTTGTGAAGTTATTTATAACAATATAAGTGGGTGATAATAATTATTTTGTAGTAAAATATACATACAGTGAAGCTTTTTCTTTTAATTAAAGATTTTTAAGTATTTTGCCAATAAATAATGGAACGTTTATTAGTAGACAGGTGCAGCAAAGGATGTAAGGCTGTTTTGATTCTATTCCGGATTTCCTTCAGTAATATTCTGGCCATTGATCAGGCTTTATTATTGTCTCTGTTTATCTATCTATTATTTTAGCTTCGATCTATGTTATTTCCTCTTTTTTTCAAGTGTAAAGGCACCAAGACGTCGCCTTGTTGATATTTCAGGCTTGATTTGGTTTCGATTTGAGGCAGCGCCCTGCATGCTGATGATTTAAATATAACAACACCGCAGCGGGGCGGGTGTCTCTTTTTCTTTACTGACATTGAATTGAAAGTTACACAACCATCATCATCATGATGATGATGATTGCGGTCCCCGTCATCATCATTATCATGATCGGCATTGGCGTTATGAGCCAAGTCGAGTTGTCGTCCAACCAGAAATCCAAAGACAAATATTTACACAAATAAAGAGAAAAGAGAGCGCGAGCCGGTTCGGAATAGCAATTATGCTGTTCGAATCTTCGGCCAGCTTCAAGGGGGCGCCAGGGTGGGCGTGGCACGCCAACAATTTGCAATATTTAGCATAAAATTGCGCAACATGCGTGTGTACAATTATGCAACAATGTTTTTGATTCAAATTCGCTGAGGGGCTTGGC
>VNJR01006182.1:0-11663 GCA_008042585.1 Drosophila punjabiensis | reverse complement strand
GAGTAATATATATAGCTTATAACCGAGAGTTGATCAAGATATGTTAAAAAACAGTGAAGTTATAATTTTTTTTCTACAAATTTATGGATCGGTTGTATGGCAGCTATATGATATAGTCGTCCGATCTGGCCCGTTCCGACATATGTACGAGTGAGAGTATATAGAAGACTATCTGCAAAGTTTCATTCAGATAGCTTTAAAACTGAGGGACTAGTTTGCGTAGAAACGGACAGACAGATAGACCGACAGACAGACGGACAGACGGACATGGTTAGATCGACTCGACTGTTGATGCTGATCAAGAATATATATACTTTATAGGGTCGGAGATGACTCCTTCACTGCGTTGCAAACTTCTGACTGAAATTATAATACCCTGCAAGGGTATAAAACAATTGCCGAGTGCCAAGGCTTTGCTCGCCTTAGTCTGCTTACTTATTTTCTTTTTTCGTTATTTATTTTTATTCAAATCCGCCAGACTATATGCAAATAAATATACGCAACAAAGACAAAAAAAAAATCACCAAAAGAAATGAGGACGAGCAAACGAAGCTGAAGAGATTTAATAGAAGTTTAATTAATTATCTTGTCGTGCTGGTAATAGTGGCGCAAAATGTTAAATGGATAATTATGCCGGCAATTTCAGGGGCCAAAAAGCAACAGTAGGGGATGCTGTGATGCGACGCTTAATCTCTGCGGTCAAGCCAACCCCGAGACAAACGTTTCAATTATAATTGTTTTTAGCGGCAGTTTTAAATTAACAAAAGTAGGGGAGGGCTGATGAGAAAATCGAAAAACGACAAGCAAAAGCATAACAAATAAAGCAGCGCCCGCACAGATTTGTTTAGACTTTTAATTTGGGGATAAGGAAGCGCATAAGACATTAGCATTTTCACCACCATGTTTTGTGTTAAGTACTCGATGCTTGACGAATTTAATTAAAATACCCCAGCCTTGGCGCCCCTATAGGGTTCCCATTAAGCGGTTAAGTAGGGACTATGTCCTTGTATCAATTGGCTATGTGAGTGTTAGCTACGTAAGAAACAAATAAATATCGATTTTCGTGAAATTTGCAATTTCTATTCATCATACCTAAGAGGTATTCCCCCACTTTATGTGTCTTGCCTTGGTAGTTCTGCATTAACTTATACAGTTACGCAATGTCACTGAGACATAATTAATTTCGATATGGTTAGGCAGTTTGGATTTCGATTTGGTTTGCGACGCAAAGTGGTGATTAGAGACACAAAGCCAACTATTGATTTGCGCCAAACTGCATAATTATACACTTGAAAAAAAAATTCACGCCGCTCTAGAGATCTTAAATAACTGGACTTTGTAGGGAACTTTTAGCAGCGTATATCTGCAAAGTTGGAAACTTTTAGATATCGAATTTTCGATCATTATTATGAATTACTTCCATATTCATTTTTTTTTACAGTTTTACATGTCTTTAATTTTTTTTACTCAATCAGTCTTACATTTACCGATCGACGATAGTCGTCCGATTTTTTGTGAAACTAAAACAAAAATTTGGAAACACTACAAAATGCTTCATGCTCAAAGTAGGTGAAGATCTGTTGAAAACTGAAGAGTTGACATTTTTTTCTAAAATTTTATAGTTGTCCGATTTTAATAAAACTAAAACTATAAATCTATATTAATACCATAGCGTAAAATCTTAAAGTAAACAAAAATTTGTTGAAATGTTGATGTTGATCAAGAATATATACTTTATAGGGTCTTCTAAGATTATAATACCCTGCAAGTGTATACAAATGTATTTCCACACAGTCTATCCGTGTGAAGCAGTTAAGATGTTTGGCAGTTGTGAAACTTCGATTCTAAAAGAGCTTTGTCCATTATTCGACAACAGCTGGTTGAACAGCTATGGTTTATTCAAAACATACCTAAAGATGATTGAAGTGACTTGGGGCAGACTTTGTTAGCACTAAGTTGAAATGAATTAAAGACGATCAGTTTAGGGTTGCACCCAAAAACTATCACATACGTTTGCTGACTATCAGTTAAACAAGTCCATTAAATTTAGATAAAGAACAAACTAAGACCTTGCCGAACGGGTGTATATATATTAAAAAATGTACTGAAAACTGTGAAAATAACAAGGACTTGAATTTGTGTATTAATCCCTGACACTACAACTTGCTTAAAATTACCTATAATTAAGGTACAAATGTTTAAATGTGTGAATAAATTCTTATAAGCCTGCAAACAGTATAATAATAATATATAATAATGTATTTTTCTTTTAAGCTGTTGGAAATTGGAAAAGAATATTTTTTGGTTGTTTGAGGTTGCCAACAATTAGCTAAAGATTTCATTAATTTTTCTTAGTGTGTTCGATTGTATTGTGGCCCTTAAGAAATGATTTTTCTTCTCTGCTTAATAATGCCATTTTTATGAATATGAATCTCGCTGTCGCCTTCATCCCCGTTTTTATGTGGGAGAAAGGAAGTCCCAACAACATAAATTTTGTACACACGTGCATTTTGGACTGTCTTTCACTTAATCTAGAGCAAGTATTTCCGACGAGCCTATGTCGCACGCGTACATATTAGGCAAACAAACTTCGCCTATGTTTTACAGATCACTGATCTAGAGCCATTATTAGCGCAAATTATATGAAAATCGATTTACGAACAATTTGCATGGGCTTTTATAATATACATACATATACATATGGTGTTTTATAAGTTTTTGTTGTTATTTTGAAACCAGAAAGTTCACTAAAACGACCCCGCTAATTTGTTTTATTGTTTTTTTTCTTTTCTTTAAATTATATGAAAAGTCGATATGGAGCTCTCCCTTTGCATGTTAAACACAAATTCGCTTTCCTATTTTTGATCAAAGGAATGCAAAACACCCCCTTCCACTGGTTACACAAAGTACAAGAAGAAAGGAAGCCAACTTCGGTACGGCGAAATTTGTATACCCTTGCACCAGATTGCAATTGTATTATTTATAATTTATCTTTTACCTATCTATATCTATAATAATATGAATTTTATATATAAAAAGAAAAACAACAAAGCAATGTCGTTTTTCATATCCATATTATATTATAAGTACAATTACAGTTTCGCTTTTTTTTTCTACACTTAACGATCGTTTCTATGATAGATATGGTATAGTCGGTCTTATAGAACTAAAACCAAAATTTTTAAATAATTTTATATCTCAGAGTATGGGCAATAATTTTTTTTTTTAAACTTCCCGATATTTCCTATGGCAACTATATAATAAAGTAGTCTGATTTTTTTTAATTAAAACCAAAATTCTTAACTATTTCAAAGTAGGCGAATTTATGTTTTTTTTTTTTTTTTTTTTTTTTTTTTTTTAAATTTTTCGACTGCGCTATGATATAGTCGTTCGATGCGTTTTAATTTATATAGTAGTAAGAGTATATAGAAGACTATCTGCAAAGCTTCATTTAGATAGCTTCAAAACTAAGAGGCTGGTTTGCCTATAATCGGACAGACGGACATGGTTAGGGTATAAAAAATAAAATCAAAAACTCGTGAAAATAGGCAAGGGTTAGCAACATATAGTAGTTTTCCGCTTCAATGGCAAGGGGTTAAAATTGTTAAAATTCTTGCTTGCCGTAGCTTAAATTCTTTTCGGTGGTGTGAAGGCTTATTGCTGCAGCAAAATCAATATTGAAATCAATATAAAAACTGTACCCTACAAGCAAGAACAGTTGTCACCCTTGATGGAATTGCTAAAAAAAAGTACACCCCCCAAAATCGAATAAAATATCTTGTGATGTATGTACATACATATGTCCACATAGAATTGTATGTATATTTATAAGTCTTGAGGAATATGCAGAACGATTAAATTCAAAACAGATACAAAAGTATATATATAAATATGTATATATTTATCAGCGCGCAAATATCTGCAGTCAAGTAAAGTATTTAAAAATAACGATAATTATATACTTTGAAAAGCTGCACAAACAAATATGTGGTGACAAAGACTGTGAGGCAAAGTCTTCGAGGCTTTCTTTGTGGGTGTACAGGGATAGGTTATAATGTTACACAATTAAAAAAAAACTTTTTTAATTATTTTTTTTTATAATGGAATAAAAAGAGATGAATAAAATGTTGACAAACGTATATTAAAGATCAATAAAAAATATAGGTAGCATACCCACAATTGTTATTCTGAACCATCTTTTGATCTCCTTTAGTGAATAGGAAAATCACGTTTTGGATAATCGCAGAGCAATGAAAGACTGCAGGTGTAGCCTAATTAGGGAGCGCACACTTTTTAAGTAATCTGAATTGGGCTAAGCGCTGGGAATTTTATTCGGCTAGCCGGGACTGTGACTATTCCAAGGCACAGGCTTGGAAAACAAAAAGACGTACTTTACATGGCCAGGAGTCTGAGGCTCTCCCTTCCGCACCGTAGATGATCTCTTTTTTATGTGTGTATACATACTATTTACGTTTTTTTCTTTTTTTTTTTTTAATTTTTACTGAGGGTGGCAACGTTGGTGGTGCACTGTGACTGTATAAGGTGGCAAAAAACACCCGTTGCCGTTCCGCGTTTCCTTCCAGGTCCTATGTGTCCCAGTCGTCGTTCCCTGCTTTTGCCGACGCACACACACTTTGCCTTTCCACCACCACCGACTCTTCATTATAATTTTCGTCGGGGTAGTTTTTTTTATCATTTGTGTTTTTATGTGTGCTGCGGCCTCATGGGCTCAGTAAATACGCTACTCCCGGCGCCTACCATAAGACGAGCAGGGTGTTGCGCGGGCGACCACGACGAAATACTACCTATAAATGTGCACCCCCAAACTTTTTTTCGTTTTCGTTCGGTCTGTGAAAAATTGGATAAAAAATTCTTGGCAGTTTTAGCATCTGAAATTTTCTTGCCAACATTGAATTATGGAAAATCGATTCTTTTGGCAAAAAAAAAAAAAAAATGAAAGCGACATCTTCCACCCTCGTCATACATACATGTATTTCCAGGAGTACTATACATACTATATTTACTTAAATATGCGAACCCTGATTTGCGTTAGATATTGCCACTAATGAAACTTTTACTTCTTAAACGGAACAGAAGGGAGGGCATATGAATAGGTATAGCTATCATTAGTGAGTTCACTCCGGCCATTAATAAAAGCTAGAGGCATAATTTCATTAATATTAAGGACCGACGTTAAGTGGAACTAGGAAATACGAAATCAAATATGCTTTCTGGTGGCTTTAAAAAGAAATAATGATAATACCTAATTCTAGTAGGTTTTTATAGCAAATTGAAAGTTGTAACTCCCTGAATTTGTTTAGTTCATAAATAATTATAATTATTTAAGGTATTTATTTTAATAATTTATTACCCATGTGAATTTTGCTGTTTACATAAAACGTAGTATGCACAGCATAGATATATCGGATTATAGGCTATTAATAATTGTGTGGAAAACAAAGGTGTCTATCTGTTTTACAAAAAAGAAAAAAAAAACTTCAGGCATGTTGAATTCAAGTCTACATACCTAATAAAATATTACTCTAAAAACACGAAAGGAAGCTGTACTTCGGCACGACGGTTTTAAAAATCCAAAACTGTAAATGTAAAACTGTAACAATAATATGGATATGAAAGTATATATATGAGTCATTGATTTTAAAAGTGGTCACAATTTTTAATAATCGAGTTTATTAGCTATTTCATATCAAATCCTAAGAAAATTGCATAATCTAAAGAGATTAGCGGGATTCCATGAAAATTAGCTCGATAAAAACTGTTTTACTTTTTGGTTGATAAACAAAAAATAGATACTGCTTTTCTGTATTTGAATAGTGATATGGTATGATTTTGGATTGATAGAAACTAAAATTAAACAAGAAAGGAAGCTAACTTCGGCACGCCAAAGTTGGTATACCCTTGCAGATTCTAATTGTATAAATTATAATCTATCTCAATATATGTAATATAATAAGAACTGCTTTTATATTCATACAATTTTTACAGTTTTACTTTTTTTTAATTTATCTACATTTTTATATGTAAAATAAAAGTAATTTTTCTCCACATTTACCGAGCGTTTGTAAGGCAGCAATATAATATAGTAGTCCGATTCTTATGAAATTTACAACAAAATTCTGAAAAAATATGAAATACTAGTATCAAAAAATAGAAGAAATTATGTTGAAAACTGACAAAGCAATATTTTTTTTTTCTAAAAATTTCCCGACCGTTCCTATGGCAGCTATATGATGTAGTAGTCCGATTTTTATAAACTTAAATACAAAAATCTGAAACAATTAACAAAGCCCATAACCGAGAGTTGATTAAAATATGTTAAAAAACAGTGAAGTTATATTTTTTTCAACAAATTTACGCATTGTTTGTATGGCAGCTATGTTATAATTGACCGATCCGGTTCGTTGCGACATATATACGAGTGAGAGTATGTAGAAGACTATCTACAAAGTTTCATTCAGATAGCTTCAAAACTGAGGGACTAGTTTGCGTAGAAACGGACAGACGGACAGACGCACAGACAGACAGACAGACAGACAGAGAGACAGACGGACGGACAGACGGACATGGCTAGATCGATTCGGCTGTTGATGCTGATCAAGAATTTATATACACAATAGGGTCGGAAATGCCTCCTTCACTGCGTTGCAAACTTCTGACTGAAATTATAATACCCTGCAAGGGTATAAAAATCGAGGTCTTTATTCATTACCTTAGCATATATTAATATAATAGAATTATGTAAAAAGAGACCCAATTTTGAATTACAAGCTCAGAAAAGTTTTATTTTGACTAAACAACTACAAAAAACTTACAAATAATTTAAAAAGAACAAGAAAGAAAGCTTCGCTATGCCGATATTTGTATACACTTGAAGATTGCAATAATCTATCCATATCGTATGAAATATGACTCATATAATTTTTACAATTTTACATTATTTTGACATTTTTTGCATGTACAGTTTCTATATTTGCAGGGTACTATAATTTTAGTCAGAAGTTTGCAACGCAGTGAAGGAGGCATTTCTGCAAGGGTATAAAAACTTCTGTGTTTCGAAATTATCTTCCTTCCTTGTTATTCGTTAATATTTCTCTAAATCGTCCAAAAATATAACAGATATAACTCTTCATCACGGTGCCCAAAACAATTCGTGCGAGAGTGGAGCGGCTAATCCTGTTGTGTCCGTATCAGAATTACGAATCGTGTTAATTGCCTTTGTTTAATTTACCTTGATGCATACCGGAAATTGGCAGGAACTTCATTTGTACGTACTACGTAGAATTGGTTAACAGCTGGTCACCGAGCGGTCTTGGGGATGTTTCGGCGGGTTGCGACGTGTTGCGTTGTGTTGCAAGGACGTGGGCCACCGTTACTCCACGTCCTTCCTCTTTTGTAGTTCGTGCGTGCCAAAGATAAGAGATTAATAGTGTTAATAACGCTGCAGCGAAGTTTGTGTATTCTGTTGATATTATTTCTGATAATTGAATTATCATTGCTATAATAAAACAGAGAGATTTTATCAGAATTCTACATTAGATACCATTTACATTTTAAATACAATGTCCAAATAGGACATGCTAGTGCTATAGGTTTAACTGTAACTGATTTAATTATTTTTAAAATTCAACAGATAATTTTTCATGGGACCTTCAAAACCTTTTACAGTTTGTTTTAGTTAAACTTATAGATACTTATCGCAAGCTTTATAAAATCTGTATTAAAATTTGTGAAATATTTATATTAAGATATACTTCTCTTCTATGCATAATTTATTCTTTCCTATTATTATTTAGACCCTTCAAGTATTTTTACATTGGACGTACAAAATATAAAACATTTTAAACCTTTTGGCGCCACCTGGGCAGCTTCGCCCAAACCACAACTAGGTGGCGCCACTACTGTTAAAACGACGTGGTGGACTTCAATCTGCATATATACATGTATACATACGTATGTACATATTTATATTAAAATAACAAAGAACTTATGCATATATACGTATATGATATTTACAAAATTTAAGTGATTCGGTTGAATCACTTAAAATAGGACACTTGATGACACGAAACGGAAGTGTCCTTTGAGGTCGATCAAGTCAAATGCAAATTTCTACAAGTCCTGGGGCACTATTTCAATGCAGCTAATTTTAAAGTATTGTGCTCTGATACCTTTTAAAAATGGTTAGTTTTTTTTTGCAAAAATAACTTGCATTTTATATCCTTGCAGGGTATTATAATTTTAGACAAAAGTTTGCAACGAAGTGAATGAGGCATTTCCGATCCTATTCTTAAACAGCGTCAACAGCCGAGTCGATCAAGCCATGCCCGCCTGCCTATCCGTCTGTTTGTCCGATAATACGCAACCTAGGGCCTCAGTTTGGAAGCTATCTGAATGAAACTTTGTATATAGTCTCGTATATAAGTCGGAATTAGCTGGATCGATCAACTTATTATATATAGCTGGTATAATCTGCAAAAATTTAGAAAAAATATAACTTTACCAATGTTCGAAGAGCCGATCGGAAATTTTTATTAGGTGTACCTGCCGAGAATCCAGTTTTACCAACTTCCCCGTCGAGGCCATATTTAAAAAGCGCTTGTATTTTGGGTTATTTCGAACTTTTCTTTATTTTTCGCAATTGGCCTGTTATTGTCGGAAACGGTCAAAAGAAACATGAAAACAGAGATACCTGGCATTTTGGATGTCAAATTCTCGTAATTGAGCAGCTTAGCTCGTTTTGAAAGCCGAGTGATCAAAACTTATCATCGCGCAACTGCTTGTGTTGCCAACTGGCTTAATATTATTAATTCCAAAGGCCCCATCGGCACCTACCTTTCTGACCCCTAGGCAATGTTAAACTTTGTTCGCTTTTAGAGTCAATCATCACCACTTCGTTTTCCTATGGAGTAGGTAAAAAAAAAAAAAAAAAAAAAAATTGATTCTAGTGATTTAAGTCCAATCTCGGATTTGCTTAATTTTAGTATGAACAAACGTAATTTCATCATTAAACGGTGTTTAACCTCAGCAACCCTTCAACTAAATTAAGTTTTTGTTTTTTACCTTCGTTGTGAGACTTTTTTAATCTATACTTAAAGGCAGGGACTGTAACGGTTATAATATAAAAAAACGGTTATAATAATAAAAAAATTACAAAATAAAAGTTATTTCTTAATTTTTACGAAAAAAATTGATTTTTAATAATTAAAATTAATTCTAATAATAGAAAATTAGTAATAATTATTAAATATCAATTTTTATATAAAAATTACTCAATAACTTTTATTTTCAATTTTTATTATATAAATTGAAAAATATAAATTATTCGATAACTTTTATTTTAAAAATTGAAAATAAAGATTGAATGTATATATCTTTTGATCCGTAGAAGCCAGATCCAATATATATGTATGTATATGATCTACACATCAATACCTTTCAGATGGTATATAATAAGTGTATATATATATATATATATATATATGTTATATATATATGTATTACACAGCTGCACAGACTAAATTTGACCAAATTTGTGTCTAATGCTTAAGCTTACCAGAAGCGAATAGTGATAAGAAAGAGGCAAGAAAACAAAATCTATCGATAAGAAGTGCAACTTGGGCAAAATTTTTGTATGCATTGATCTTTGCTTCACAAGTAAATTGGTTGCCATGGGACGTAAACGTGATGCTATTGTGCGCGATTTTTTCGACTTTTTTTTTTTCGAAAAAAATGATCGAAGTGTAAAATCTGCAAAAGCCCTTTTCAGGGCTCATACTTCACAAACTCAAGGAGGCATCTTCTAGACCGGCATGCCGAAGCTTACTCATCTGAGTTAAGTCAGCAGAGCAGTGAGCCTGTGGATAAGCAAACAAAAATTGTCAATAAGATGTCGGCCAGTAAAGTGAAAGAGGCTTGCGTGCAATGTTTGACAGACGAAAAATTGCCATTTCAAATGTTTGATTCTGCACCTTTTAAGACATTGACGGAGCAAATTTTTAAGGGCTTGGACATGACTCCCATAACAGCGCGGAGTGTGATCACTGTTGCCAGATTCGCTTTTTTTTCGTCAAATCTGCCTTTTTCTGAATGCCATTTGCTAGAAAAATTTACAAACAGCGGGCAGCGGGAATTCTGGCTTTTTTTTTTGTTTAAATGATTTTTTCCGATTTATTTGTGTATGACGTTACATTGGTTGCGTTCAGCAAAACATGCTCAACCAATACTGATCCATCAACGCAACCTTTGCTACTTTTAAGAATATTCTTAAGATTACTTTTAAAAATACTTTTAAGAATACCTATAGGGATAGCATAAGGAGAAAATTAAAAGTGAGGAGTTTAAGGCATGGGTACGTAGGGACGATACTGATGAGTGATGATAGTGACAGTACGAGCCGCATAAGACTGCATAGAACCAAATGCACAAACATTATAAAAAATGTGTTGGGAGTGCATTTTTTGGAAGATTTGAGAGCCGATATTGGGGACTCAAAGTTTAGTCTCCAAATAGACGAATCAACTGATATTGGATTTACCAAAATTCTAGGTATGTCTGAATCATTTGTGTTGTATTTGTATTGTATTTATTTTATTTATTTATTTATCTAAAGCTAACAAATAGTTATAAACTAAGAGCTAACTAAAAGTATAGAGCCATAGCAGCTAAGGCCTTCGGCTCGATTTGTATTGTATATTTCTTTTCATTTCATATAATATAGTTTAAATGGTTTTTATGTAATTCTATATGTACTTATATAGGGGTTGCCATCAATTACTTTTCGCGTCAACATGAAAAGTTTGTTTCGACATTTTTATACCCTTGCAGGGTATTATAATTTCAGTCAGAAGTTTGCAACGCAGTGAAGGAATCATCTCCGACCCTATAAAGTATATATATTCTTGATCAGCATCAACAGCCGAGTCGATCTAGCCATGTCCGTCTGTCCGTCTGTCTGTCTGTCCGTCCGTTTCTACGCAAACTAGTCCCTCAGTTTTGAAGCTATCTGAATGAAACTTTGCAGATAGTCTTCTATATACTCTCACTCGTGCATATGTCGGAACGGGCCAGATCGGACGAATATATCATATAGCTGCCATACAAACGATCCGTAAATTTGTAGAAAAAAAATTATAACTTCACTGTTTTTTAACATATCTTGATCAACTCTCGGTTATAAGCTTTATACATTGGTTCAGATTTTTAGATTAAATTTTTTAAAAATCGGACTACTATATCATATAGCTGCCATACGAACGGTCGTGAAATTTTCAGAAAAAAAATTATAGCTCTGTCAGTTTTCAACATAATTTTTTCTACTTTTAGATACTAGTGGTTCATATTTTTTCAGAATTTTGATGTAAATTTCATAAGAATCGGACGACTATATCATATAGCTGCCATACAAACGATCAGTAAATGTGGAGAAAAAAAAATTTTACTTTACATGTAAAAATGTAAAGAAAATGTAACAAAAAAAACTGTAAAAATTGTATGAATATGAAAGTAGTTCGTATTATATTATATTGGGATAGATTATAATTGATACAATTTGAATCTGCAAGGGTATACCAACTTCGGCGTGCCGAAGTTAGCTTCCTTTCTTGTTAAACCTTATTTCACTAGAGCAAGGAGACGCATCCGGC
>VNJR01006181.1:0-10073 GCA_008042585.1 Drosophila punjabiensis | reverse complement strand
CAGCCAGAAGCCCATCGGCTGTAAGTGGGTATACAGTGTGAAGCGTGATGAAAACGGAAAGGTGGAGAGATTCAAGGCTCGACTAGTGGCGAAAGGTTGTTCTCAACGTTACGGCATAAACTATAGCGAAACGTTTGCACCAGTTTGCCGATTGGAGAGCATGCGTTTAATATTAGCCATGGCAGCGTAAATGGAACTCTATTTACACCAGATGGACGTATGCACGGCATACCTCAACAGCGACTTGGAGGATACCGTGTACATGCAGCAACCCGAAGGTTATGCAGAAGGCGACAAAGCAGGAAGGGTGCTATTACTGAAGAAGGCCATTTATGGATTGAAGCAGGCTGGCAGACAATGGAACATTAAACTGGATGGTGTTCTGAAGGGCATTGGCTTCCATCCGTTGCAGAATGAGCCATGCTTGTATAAGCGTGCGGCTGGTGGTAATATAGCACTAATCCTTGTTTACGTTGATGATCTCATTATAGCATGCCAGAAGAAAACTGATTTACTCAGCATCAAGACATCGATCTCAACGGCGTTCGAATGTGTTGATAAAGGGCCGTTACGACTGTTTTTAGGCATGGAGATTGAACGCAAGGGTGAACTTGGAGAGATAACCCTGGCGCAGACCCAGTATATCCAGGACCTGCTGCATCGGCATCAACTCGAGAGCTGCAGACCTGCGTCTACACCTTTAGATCCAGGGTATCAGGTTGCGTGTAGTGAGCAATGCGCAAAAGCAGACGAGACGGAATACCAGACAGTAGTTGGCGAGTTGATGTGGTTGGCACTTACGACCAGACCAGATATTCTTCATTCCGTTGCAAAGTTGGCACAGCGGAATAAGGATCCGCACAGCGAGCATCTAGCAGGCGTCAAGCAAGTAATGCGTTACTTGGCGTCTACCTTGGACTACAAGCTGCACTACCAGAAGACGGGACAGGCGTTCACTGGCTACGTCGACGCCGACTGGGGCGGCGACAGGCTTGATCGGAAATCGTATACAGGATACGTATTCTTCCTAGCTGGTGGTCCGACATCGTGGAATTCGGAGAAGCAGCACAGCGTAGCACTCAGCAGTACCGAGGCTGAGTATATGGCGTTGTCGACAGCGTGCAAGGAGGCAGTTGCTATGAGGCGGCTGATCATCGAACTTGGCTGCGGGGACGCAGAAACCCCAACGATTGTTTTTGGGGATAACCTAAGTGCGCAACAACTAGCCAAGAACCCAGTACATCATGCTAGGACAAAGCATGTGGATATAAGATACCACTTCATTCGGCAGATTGTAAATGACGGTCAGATTGTTTTAAAATATGCTGCTACAAATGTAATGATTGCAGATATACTGACAAAGAACCTGGCAAAGAAGAAACACAATGAATTTGTTAAAATGTTAAACTTGTACTAGTAACGTACTTGCATTGAGGAAGGGTGTTAAAATGAATATTTTCCCGAAGCAATGCATGTTCGTTTCCTAAACTCATACTTGCGTTTGTGCATATACATAAGAGCGCGAGTCAGTCGCAAATAAACTCTCAAGCTAAGCGGATCACTTTGTGTATTTTGTCTTCTTGCGCGGGTAACGGTTTTCCCCTTTAATAAATTTGATTTTGCTTTGACCACTTTTGATCCAAGCCAAAGTTATAATAGAATCACTCCAAGCGTATATTTTTTCCGCATTATAAATAGATTGCTTAATCTTTTGAATTAATTTACTGAAGAGATGAACTGTGAAAAGCTCTAGTTTTGGAATTGTCTTCCTATTTTTTATTGGATTAACCCTGCTTTTGCTAGCTATTATTCTAACCAACTTACCTACTTTTGCACATACTACTGCGGCATATGCTTTTTCAGCAAACCCGTGAAGTTCAATACCCGAATTGGATTTACTTGGAATCCATCTTGGTATTCGGATTTTTTCTAATAGTTCCAGTTTTTCTTTATAACTGGCCCATTCCCATCATCATTAGACAACTCCTGATCCCAACCTTTTTCAGAAAGCCTAAGTTTCAGTATAAACAGCTTTCCTGTAATGGTTAATGGGGCTAACCATCCTAACGGATCATAAATTTTTGACAATATGGAAAGCACCGTACGCTTACTTTTTTTTTTAGTAGTCGTTATGCTGGCGTTTAATTTAAATTCATCTTTCTGGGGCTACCATTGAAGCCCCAACGTTTTGACGAATTCGTTATCCTTAATACATATTATTTTGTTGTCACCTGTATCTTCCACCACCTTTAATATTTCCGGTTTATTGGAAATCCATTTTTTTAAATTAATATCAACCGCCATGAACTCGCTTGAAATTTGTTTTATAATATTTATTGAAGACGTTCCATAGAATTGGCTCCTGTCATCAGGTCGTCCATATAAAAGTCGCTTCTAATTATTTTTTTCGATTTCTTTATTTCTACAATTATCGGCAATGTCTACCAAAACTCTGGTAGCTAAATATGAAGCCGACGCAGTCCCATAAGTAATAGCTTTTGATTTATATATAGACTTTATTTTTTCGATAGGAGTGTCTCTCCATAATATGTATTGATATTTTTGGTCTTCTACATCAATGAATATCTGCCGGTACATTTTTCCTATGGCCGCTGATATGACGTACTCCCATTTACGCCAATTTAAAACGATATCAAAAATATATTTTTGGACTCGAGGTCCAACCCACATAATATCATTAAGACTTTTATTATTAGTAGTTTTGGCCGAGGCGTCGAACAATACTTTTAATTTTGTGGTTAGACTTGAATCCCTTAGTACGGCTTGATGAGGTAAATACTACTTTCCTTCATGTTTGGATTCAATCATATGACCGAGGTCAATATATTCCTTCATAAATGTTTTATAAGCCTCTCGAAGTTTTTCATTTCTCTGGAACTTCTTCTCCATGCTAATAACCGAACTCCGTATTTTGACCTAGGAGTCCGTCTATTTTCTTAATCCCACTTTTAAAAATGTGAGCATATAAATCGGCTCCTATGATTAGGTCCACCCTTCCAGTTTTATTAAATTCAGGATCAGCAAACCGGAATTTATTCCACCTAGTAGTGTCAATATTTATTGACTGAACAGGAAATGCTTTCATCAATTTAGGAAGAATAATTGCATCTACCGTCAAATTTTCTTTATCATACTTTTTGGTTTTAATTGGCAAATTGACCTTGTATTTTGAAATGCCCTTTTTAATAGAGGAAACTAAACAAATTTCTGTGTACCTTTTAGTTTTGGGAAAATTCAGATTTTGCGAGGCTCCTCAGAAATAATTGTACTTTCAGACCCACTGTCAATCAAAGCTCTTAATTTTTCAAAGCCTCCATTCCTTGATTTTACGTGAATCAAGGCTGTGGCTAACAACGCTAGCACTCTTGTTCTGCAGGTATTTACTTTTTCTTGGATATGACCCGTTATGTGAAGTAACGTGTGGTGAGGTTTTTGACAAGTCAAACAAAGTTGCTCGCTTGTACACTTCTTATTAAATGGATGCCTAACTTATCTTAGGCAAATACGCTTTTTTCTTGCCCAGTCACTCCTTTCCGCTGGGTTCAATATCTTAAATTTGTGGCATTGAGTTCAATCCGGTGATTTACAGCACGGACAATTCTCAATATAATTCATATATTATTGATTATTTTCCTTACAGGTTTATCTTCCTGTGAGTATAAAAAGATCGGATTGAGCCTTTGTTCTAAAAAGTCCATGACATCAGAAAGTGCCTGTATTTCTATTGTCTTTTTGCCATAGTTTTCATATAGGTTTAATGATTCCTTATTAAACTTTCGCAGAATTATGTGAGCAAAACTTGCATCCACATCTTCTGATAATTGAGCCTATAATTTTATTAAGTATATAGACTTATTAATTGTGTCAATAAATGTTTTTATTTGCTTATTGGATAAAAAATTTAAATTGGGCATATCCATAAGCCTATTGGCGTGGTCTGAGAATATCTTTCTTTTATTCTCATACCGCTTGGTTAAAAATTCACAAGCGGCTTCATAATTTTCTCCAGAGCCGAGCAATAAATGAGTAACCGGCTAATTCCTGGCTTCTCCTTTTAATGCCGACTTTAGATAATTAAATTTCAGAAATAGACTGAGATCTTCTCTAGTATCAATGAGCTCTGTAAAAAGCTCAAAAAACAGATCCCATTCTTCGGAATCACCAAAAAAATTGGGAATCTGAATTTAAGGCGAGGTTGTAAATCTGAACTACTATCTACCAATCTGGACGTTTCCTCCAGATAATCTCTAAACTGCCTGTTCACGCCAGGAGGCGGCACCTGTAGCCCCTCTGCCCACCGAGCTTCCAAAAGCTTGCCCGCTCTTTCACTCCCGTCATATTTCCGACCTCCGTACGCTGGCAGTTGAGCTGGCCGTCGCTCGCCCGCTCTTCGCTCCTAGGTTTACCCGATCTTCGCTAGCGGCTACCCTAGCTTAGGGACGGCTACGGCGCTCTCCACCTCTCGTCTCTTTCGCTCTCAGTAGGGTTCACGGCCCTTATGCTAAGCTAAGGGCCTCTGCTCTATCCGATCTCCTCTCCGTAGATGAACTTCGGGAACACTCGCCTTCGATCTCCCGCTCTCCAAGTCCAAGTGTTCCGAGACCACGGTTTTATAGAAAATATATGCTTCTACGTTAATATTTTTATATATTTCCAAACTCAAATTTTCTTTATTCTCCGGTTTCTTGTTCGACTTCTTTGGCCCGTCGTTCATATATACGTACATATATACGTACATATTTACACATACACTTTGGCGCGCTTCTAATCCGCGAAAATATTTCCGACATATAATCAAGTAAATTTGTGTGTGAAAGGAAAGACATAATATATCGGCAAACGGTTATGAATATTTTGTGGGCCTCCGTGACGTTCTTCGTTTTGCCAAATTTTCCGCCGTAGCCGCGATATTTTACTCCGTTTATTTTCGCACACAGATTTTCCGCCATTTCCAAAACAGTCCACTTATCGAAGTTCGCCTGTGCCACCCATATTGATGTGTGTAAATAGGTGAATTCACTTCAAACTGTTTTCCGCCAACAAAATAAAAATATTTTCTGTTCCATAATTTTCTATGGCCATAAATACATACACATTCAAGTTCATGCCCATATATAAATATATATTTTTTTGTTGTTCCTCCATATTTTTGTACGCCCTTACAACCCTACAGTCCAGTTATCGGGTTTCCACTGTACAAAACATTAAGGCACCCGCGCATACATGCATATCTACATAATCCAACATTTACATATCAATTTTCTGCACTGACATACCTGAACTAACCTACGCACAACAACATGCAAACCAATTACAAGCAACACAAAAACAACAAACATTAAAAATCAAACCCAAGTCAATCCACAAGGGTGCGATCGCAATTGTTTGGTCCAAGTTTCTGACTTCACTACCGCAGCAGCCGTGTTGTTATTGTTGCTGTTTTTTTTTTTTGCCTGTTTCTTATCTCTACTGCGTCCCTCACGTATGCACTGTTTTGCCGACGGCACAGTGAGCCCTCCCGAACCAAAGACAAGATTTTAATTCCGCCTTTCCGGCCTCTTATTAATTATTAATTTAGAAAATTATTATTTTTTTTTTATAATTAATTACTCATCTAGAAACATATTCAAGCTCTACGTCCGAGCCATATATTACATATTGGTTCCTAAAACATCAAGATCACGGAAACTCCGGTTAACATTTGTTATTTATTTATTATTTATTTATTTATTTGTTATTTTAACATTTCGCTAACCTCAGCCGCAGCAGCCGTGCTTTTGTTTTCTGTCCGTTGTTCTTTCGGCTCGCTGCCCGTTACATATGTGCATATATACATACATATATATATGAGCTTCGCATTGCTGGCAGCGTAACCCAGCGAACATTTCCGAACAAAGAAGCTAGGTGTTTTTATTCCGCCAATTCCAAGTGACCAATAAACGTTCAACTGTTACAATTAATTCGAGTCCGAAAATGCCCATAAGCGACGACCAGAAGCCACGTCCGCTCCTGACAATCCGCATGGACAGATCCCAATCCGCATCTCCGCGCCCATCTCCACGCGCAACTCCACTAAAGCCAAAGGCCGCCATTGCCATTTCAAAGACAAAAGGCGACAACTCCGTTAATCCTAGCCCCGGTCCTTCGTCAAGGTTCACTCGTTCGACCACAAAAATTGCTGAAACTGCCATGGACGTTGCCTTGAGGAAGTTTATTTCCACGACAGCCCGGGTTAGCCAATTCGTAGAAAATATCGACACTCCGAGCGCCCTTGAAACGGAAAGATCTCCAGGCATGTGCCAAGTCCATCGGGACCAAATCCGGGCCCTGTGGGAAAAGGTGGAGAAAAGCTATGAAAGCTGCTCCGACCTTCTTGCCGAGTCCTCCGACAGTACCCCCAACCGCGACAGTGCTGGAATCACAGTACTGTTATTCCGACTGTTATTCCGTTTACTCGAGATGTGTTGTCCAGCTTCAGGGCATAATAGATCAGGCCGCTTCTCAATCCGCACAGCCTTCCGTCAGTGTTCATACACCCCTTTCTACGGGTTGTCGCCTGCCACCGGTGGACACCGAAGTCTTCACTGGTGACTATTTTCGGTGGCCCACGTTCAGAGACCTTTTTACAGCGATATATATCCAAAATTCGCGTCTTACACCGGTGGAGAAGTTGTTCCACTTGTTATCCAAAACAAGTGGCGACGCGCATGCTATTGTGTCTAAAGCCCCGCTAACCAACGAAGGGTTTATCTCCGCGTGGCGAAGCCTGTCCCCCAAGAGTCCGGATCCGCTTTGAAGGAGCTTCAGGGCACTATCCCGAGCTGTTTGACAGCCTTAGAGATGTCCTCCATTCAGATCTGTCCATGTGGGAACAATCCGTTCGTGATAAATCCGAAATCCCAACTTGGAGACAGTTGGATTCCTATCTGACTGAGCGCCATCGCACATTGGAGGCCATTAAAGACATAAGGCCTAGCATTTCGGGGCAATTTCCGCCAAGGTCGCCAACTGCCAGCGCCCCAGCGCGCAGGCTCAATCCGTACTAGGCCAGATTGACTCCAGCCCGAAGAGGGTGCCATCACTGTTCCGGGAAGAACCATCATATTCGCTTATGTCAGCTTTTCCTTGAAATGGATGTACGTGGTCGTTCCGATTTCGCCAGAAGACAGCAACTCCAGGCCACCAGCAGCGGAACTGCACTAGCTCCCACTCCTGCTTCATGCGCCGTGACCGGCATCACACTCTGCTTCACCCCGACAATCCGATTGCTAACGCACCATGTACCCCCGCTCCGTCTAGTCCACGACCTGCACCTACTTCAAGAAACGCGACAGGCTCCGCCGACGACTCCACGGCAGCCATTAGTCGAGTGTCTGTGTTTTCCACGCGTATTTCGCACGCAACTGAAATTTCCAAGAACTAACTCTTTGCCACTCAAAGTGCCGACTTACCCGAAGTCCTCAGTCCTACCGTTGCCGAGTCTGCGGCGGAATCCACCCGCTTCGGAAATGCCAACAGTTCCTCCGGCTCACTGCTGAGAAGAGACTCCGCACGGTTCTCTCCAACCGCTACTGCTAAAACTGTTTGGCGCACAAACATTCCGAGGAAACTTGTCGCAGTGTTGACCGATGCAAGACGTGCAATCGGAACCACCATACGCTTCTACATATGCACGAAAATCTAGTGCACGTACACTGTTCGCCTCATCGAACACCTCATCTAGATCCGTCATCAGATGTCTCTACACGGCTACGATCGTCCGGGAAAGCAGACGTACTCGAGGTACTTAGTCCTACCAAAGCCGAGTCTGCTACGGTATCCCTCCGCTACGGAGGCATCGGTCTCCTAGGATCAACTACCAAACCTCCATGTCCAGTGCTGTACCCGGTTCCGCCATCCGACCGCCCGGCTCGCCGCTCCTCCGCCACTTCACGGCACTCGTCAGCTGCTCCTTGGCCTTTGTCAGCCTCTCCACGGTACCCGGTAGCATCCTATGGCTCTTCTCATCGCTCCAGCGTCGCAGCACCTACGTACGAATAAAGGGTTTTGTTGCAATCCGAGTGATTGAAATGGGGGGCGGAATCTTCACGCCAGGAGGCGGCACCTGTAGCCCCTCTGCCCACCGAGCTTCCAAAAGCTCGCCCGCTCTTTCACTCCCGTCATATTTCCGACCTCCGTACGCTGACCGTCGCTCGCCCGCTCTTCGCTAGCGGCTACCCTAGCCTAGGGACGGCTACTGCGCTCTCCACCTCTCGGCTCTTTCGCTCTCGGTAGGGCGCACGGCCCTTATGCTAAGCTAGGGGCCTCTGCTCTATCCGATCTCCTCGCCGCTAGATGAACTTCGGGAACATTCGCCTTCGATCGCCCACTCTCGCTTTAGCAATGTAAAGCGGACGGGAGCGTGACACTATTTCTAAGCTTATGTTAGTTCCCAAATGAATGTCGAATAAACCACTACGGGCGCTCCGTGCCATATTCACATATTCGACCCCCGCATATCTTTTTCTCCTGGGGTTTCTTCGTGGGATATAAATATATTTTCTGGATCCTTTTGCGGAGGATATCCTGGCCACCCCCCTACAGAAACAGTGCCCAACATTCTTTCAAAATGCCTGCTCTACTTTTAATCCGACTTTACTCGCTTTTTCTGTACTACTTTCTCTCGTTTCTTCATTACTTGTCTTAGGAACAAATTTTTTTTCCTTTTCTTTTTCTTTTCTATTTTAATTTTTAACTTTGCCAAGACCATCATTATTAAATCGTATTGATTACTATTAAAAAATTCATGATCGACAACGCCGATCTTTACTAATTTGTTGTGATTAGCAATAAAGCACTTTTGAAGCTCTTCTAATTTCAGAGCATCATCCTGATTCAAATTTGATTAAGCCTCCTCCTAATTTCCAAAATAATTTCGGACTGCTTGGTCAAAAATCCTATTGATCTATCTGTCATCATATTGATTCTTTTCTTAAATTTAAATATTAAAAATGAAATATTATTAAATATTATTTTTAAGAGATTTCAACTTAAACTAAAAAAAAAATTTACCTTATCTGATGTCGTAGGTGTAGCAGCGATGTTAAGTAAAAGGCTTCTGGGGATCCTTCTTCCTTCTATTGTAGTTGATGATTTTTTTGTTTTTTTTTTTGTACGTTTTTCAGTCCAGGATCACTTTTTTCTTTTTACTTTATCAAATTTTTTTGGATATTATTGGATGCTTCTTTAGTCACAGTTAATGTGCACTTTTTACTTTTACACTATATGTATTTTGTGACACTTATTTTTATTATTTAATAATTTTGGGTTTTCTTTTTCACTATTGCTGATGTTTGGCCTCAAGCACCCCTTACCACACTTTTTAATGGTATTAAAGCAACCTTTAGCTAACTGAACTATAATGTGCTTGTTATGTTTAAAACATAAAAGATTCTTTTGTATCTTTTTGTGTTTTTTTATACCCTGCCCCTTACCATATGGGGGGAAACAAGAGTTAATTATTTTGGCTACCTTAAGCTGCAAACGTCACTTTGCACTGCTTTAAGGAGCCGACACATTATCTGAGTCCCTTACCATAGAGGGGGAAACTGCAGAATAACTCGAATTTCTTCGAAGGCTCGATTGACCAAAAATGTGAAAGAGGTACTAAATAAAAGACACGTCTACATTCGTTGAGTTAATATTTCAAACTGAATTTATTTCCTTAAAGTCCTAGCTTAGGTAGCTAATATGAACATCGCATACACTTATTTCTATAAAGGGTTATCTGTTTCCCTAATGGCTCTAGATAGAAGCGGGAATTTTCCGCTGGCCGATATGCCTTATCTTTAAAGACATGTGGTGAACACTTGCAGAAGGTCACATATCGTGTTGGTTGCTTTCCAAATACATGTTTTATGCTAGGCCCAAGCGGCGGCTTCAGCTGTTTGTATCGCAACAGTCCAAATAATCAATACCCAAACTACGCATATCCATGTGGAATGCCAACGGCATTTCACGGCATAAACTTGAAATAACACAATTCCTGAATGTAAATCACATCGACGCCATGC
>VNJR01006179.1:0-12052 GCA_008042585.1 Drosophila punjabiensis | reverse complement strand
AAATTGATGAAGGAATTTATATCGCAAACACGATATCCAATCACAAAAATACTTATGTCCGTATTATAAATACAACAAATTCCAATAAAATTGTAAAGTTAAATTACATCAAATACGAAACTCTGAATAATTATGATATAATAGAAGAAAATAACGAAGAAAGAGATGACTTCGTTATGAAAAAGTTAATTAAAAACTTTCCGCCTATGTTCAAAACTCAGTTAAAAGATCTATGAACCAGATATGCAGACATATTCGGACTAGAAACCGAATCAATAACAACAAATAACTTTTACAAGCAAAAGCTTAGAATGAAGGATGATGAGCCCGTATACATTAAGAACTATAGAAGTCCTCATAGCCAAGTGCAAGAAATTCAAGCCCAAGTGCAAAAATTGATAGACGGCAAAATAGTCGAACCATCAGCCTCAGCTTATAATAGCCCACTTTTATTAGTTCCGAAGAAGTCTCTTCCGGACTCTGACAAGAAAAAATGGCGATTAGTAATCGACTATCGTCAAATCAATAAAAAATTATTGTCAGATAAATTCCCACTACCTAGAATCGATGATATTCTTGATCAACTAGGTAGAGCAAAATATTTTTCATCCCTAGACTTAATGTCTGGTTTTCACCAAATTGAACTTGAAAAAAGTTCCAGGGATATAACGTCATTTTCAACGAGCAATGGCTCGTATCGCTTTACGCGATTACCACTTGGCTTGAAAATAGCCCCAAATTCATTCCAGAGAATGATGACTATCGCTTTCTCAGGATTGGAACCGTCTCAAGCATTTCTTTATATGGATGACATAATAGTCATAGGATGTTCCGAAAAACATATGCTCAAGAATTTAACTGATGTCTCTGAGAAATGTAGGAAACATAACCTAAAGTTACATTCTAAAAAATGTTCATTTTTCATGCATGAAGTGACATTTTTGGGAGAGAAATGCACTGATAAAGGAATCTTGCCAGGCGACAAAAAATATTACGTTATTAAGAACTATCCAGTCCCACATGATGCGGACAGCGCTAGACGATTCGTTGCATTTTGCAATTACTATAGGCGCTTTATAAAAAATTTTGCCGAATATTCTCGTCACATAACCAGGTTATGTAAAAAATGATGTAAAATTCGAATGGACATCTGAATGCCAGAATGCCTTCGATCATCTTAAAACGGCACTTATAAATCCAACCTTGTTACAATATCCAGATTTCTCTAAAGAATTTTGCATAATAACTGATGCAAGTAAGCAAGCGTGTGGAGCGGTTTTAACTCAAAGCCATAATGGACTCCAACTTCCAATTGCATACGCATCAAGATCTTTTACTAAAGGAGAAATTAACAAGAGTACTACTGAGCAAGAATTAACTGCTATTCATTTGGCTATAACACATTTTCGACCATATATTTATGGTAACCATTTCACAGTTAAAACGGACCATAGACCGCTAACTTATTTGTTTTCAATGGTAAATCCAAGTTCGAAATTAACACGTATGAGGCTTGAATAAGAGGAATTTGATTTTACGGTAGAATACCTGAAGGGCAAAGATAACTTCGTAGCTGATGCGTTATCAAGAATAACCATCAAAGAACTATAAAAAATTACTGGATCTATAAATAAAGTCACTACAAGAAATCAAAGTAGACAGAAATCCTGCGCAGGAGAACAAAAAAACAGAATTGCCTAGGCAATCTGAAGAAAAAGCTTCAAAGCCCAACATATATGAAGTCATTAATAATGATGAAGTACGTAAAGTAGTGACCTTGCATGTAAAAAATAAAATATGCTTATTTAAACACGGAAAGAAAATTACAGCAAGTTATGATGTTAGCGATTTGTATACTAATGGAACCTTTGACTTAGGTCATTTCTTCCAAAGGCTTGAAAAGCAGGCCGGTATTAACAAAATCAGCCAACTCAAGGTGGCACCGTGGGAAAATATTTTGAACTAGTTTCAACTGATAATTTTAAAATAATGGGCAATAAAATATTCAAATTATTAAGAGTAGCGCTGCTCAACCCGGTGACCAAAATAAATAATAAAAAAGAACAAGAAGCAATACTGTCTACATTCCATGACGATCCAATACAAGGAGGTCACACAGGCATTACAAAAACCTTGGCCAAGGTCCAGAGACACTACTACTGGAAAAATATGTCTAAAGACATAAAAGAGTACATAAGAAAATGTCCAAAATGCCAAAAGTCTAAAACGACTAAACATATAAAGACCCTATTAACTATGACCGAAACTTCACAAAGAGCTTTCGACAGGGTAATTGTGGATACAATTGGTCCACTATCAAAATCAAACAATGGAAACGAATACGCAGTAACACTCATATGCGATTTGACCAAGTATTTGGTTGCAATACCAATACCAAATAAAAGTGCAAACACAGCAGCAAAAGCTATATTCGAAAATGTTATTCTCAAGTACGGTCCAATGAAGACGTTCATTACGGACATGGGAACGGAATATAAAAATGCGATAATTGAAGATTTATGCAAGAATTTGAATATTAAAAATATAACTTCAACTGCCCACCACCACCAGGCTGTAGGTACCGTGGAGCGAAGCCACCGAACACTCAACGAGTTTATTCGTTCATACATCTCAGTTGACAAAACAGATTGGGATGTATGGCTACAATACTTCGCTTAATGTTTTAACACGACCCCCTCTATGGCACTTGACTATTGTCCATATGAGCTCGTATTTGGTAAAATTTCAAATTTGCCAAAACATTTTAATAGCATAGATAGAATATAACTTCTTTATAATATAGAAGAGTACGCTAAAGAATCTAAATTTAGATTGGAACAGGCATATAAGAGAGCTAGAATAATGTTAGATATTAACAAACAAAAACAAAAACATAGGTACGACAGAAATAGCTTAGACTTTGAATTAAAGATAGGAGACCAGGTTTTATTAAAAAATGAAACTGGTCATAAGTTAGACTTTAAATATACAGGTCCTTATAAGGTAGAATCAATAGGAGCTAGAGATAACATAACCATAACAAATATAAAAAATAAAACACAAGTAGTACACAAGGATAGATTAACTAAAATTACAAAAAAAAAAAAAAAAAATAGAAAAATTTTAAAACTAAAAGAAAAAAAAAAATTTTTATATAAACATATATATAATTATAAAATAACTTTACTATATTACGTTATTTTTCAAAAGGAGGGAGATGTAGTATGCACATATATCGAATACTTACTGTACTTAACGGGTACACACTGTAACACTTAGTTGCAATGTTAATTCAAGGTCTCGGTCATAAACCTCAAGTAGACGAAATATGAACTACCCAATTATGTATGTATTGGCCCGCACCCAAATAGTGCAAGTGTCAGCATAAATGCTACGCGAGCGGACCACATGTATATATGTGCATATACCTCTGCGCTCAGTCCGATCGAGCATAGCTATGTATTTAAGAATATTTAAGAATATATATACGACTCTCCGCTGCCGCTGTTGGCTGCGCAGCTGAGGGACTTAGACTTCCTTAGCTTTAAATTCATATTGATTAAGACACAGACGAATGTGAGTTCGGAGCGACAACAAAGGTTGCTCCGACCAGAAACCAAATAACGAAGAAATAATGTTTATTATACGAAATACAAAAATAAAACGCTTTGAGTGCTAAAATCTATCACACTACATGTCGCGAGCCTACTGCCCAAAGAGGGGGCCCAATGTGCAGTCCTCCAGATTAATAAGGAGGCGGAGGACATCTTATATCCCAGATACGGAAAGATGGCGTGGGGTATGGGTAGCGTCTACCTACGCCTCAAAAAGCGTCATCCCGGGGATAAAGATGCGCACACCCTGCAGGGTGGCGAGGTGGAGAAGGACTTAGGTCTGGACACCTTCATAGATGCCGCCCAGGAAATGACGCTGGACGAAACCCTGAAGGAGGACGGTGATCTAACAGTCATAGTCAACCCGTCTGGAGGCGAGCAAGGTACCCATGACGCTGAAGAGCTGCAGCTCAACCTTCAAAAAAGTAAGGTCGCCTCGGCGGAACTCCTTATAGCCATGGAGCAAGGGTCCGCCGACATTGCTTTGGTCCAAGAGCCATGGATTGCCTCGGGAAATTGCCGGACTAAAGTCCTCTAATTACAACCTCTTCTACTCACCATCGGTAAGCAGGAATAGAACCGCCGTACTTGTGCGGAAGGGTCTACACGCTTACCTTATGTCTCATTACAGCTCTGACGACCTGACTGTGGGAATGCTGGAGAGCGGAAAGAAGCACCTCCTGGCAGCTTCTTTCAGAATGGAGAGTCCTTGAGAGACCATCCTTCTCAGATCAGCACAGTAAAGTCTGCGGAGGACATAAAAAAGGCCCTAGAGACCCTCTCCAAGGAGCTACTAGACGCGTATCACGCATCATGCCCGACATCAGAAATGAGGAAACGGACCTAGCCACCATGGTGGAACAGGGACCTTTCACTCCGACGCAATTAACTCAAGGAATTTTTCAAAATCGCCATGACGGCGAAATATGACATTATCAATGAGGAATACAAAGCCCTATTTAGGGACTACGAGAAGGAAATACGCAAGGCGCAGAGAAACTCCTGGAGAAACTTCTGCTCCAATATAGAGACTGCCCCAGGATCGACTAGACTCAGGAAGCTGCTATCGAAACAGCCAACCATACAGAGTCAGCTGAAACGCGATAATGGACAGTGGACTGAGGGCAGCGAAGAGGCCCTAACAGCACTAATGCAAGCTCACATCCCAGGACGCACTGAGGTACCCGATGCCAATAAGCATCAGGACCTAACAACTGGAAAAGAGCATCTCCCAATAGATCTGATATCCTCTAGAAGAATCCACTGGGCTATAGACTCCTTTACGGGGATAAAAGCACCTGGACTAGATGGCATATTCCCAGCCATGCTACAGGTGACCAAAGAAGTGATCACCCCATGGCTACACTCTATATACACAGCATGCCTAAGAACCGGCTATATCCCTATCCAATGGAGAACCTCTCGGATTGTCTTCCTGCCTAAAGCAGGAAAGTGCAGCCATGTGAGTCCCAAGGATTGCAGACCGATAAGCCTCACCTCCTTTCGACTCAAGACGCTAGAAAAACTGCTGGACCTATACATCAGGAACGATGTGGGAAGACTACTGTCGACCAACCAGCACGCCTCCGATTGGGGCACCGCCCTTATGGTGAGAGGAGCGCACAGGGGCACGCCGCAAGGTGGAGTCCTATCACCTCTCCTATGGAATCTGGTGGTAGACGACCTCGTCAAGAGATTCGAAAGGAAAGCACCAAAGATAAGAGCCTATGCGGATGACATAAGTATAATTATCACGTGAGTATGTCCATCGACCCTCAGCTCGATCATGGAATCAACGCTCAAGGAGATATGTGAGTGGGCGGACAAGGTAGGGCTCAGTATCAACGCGGACAAGACGGACCTCATTCTCTTTACCAAGAGATACAAGGTACCGCGATGGATCGCCCCAAAAATTAACACAACTAGGCTGACCCCGAAAACACAGGTCAGATACCTCGGCACTGTATTAGACAGCATGCTGGCATGGAAACCCAATGTAATAGAGAGGGTGAAAAAGGCCACCATAGCGCTATACGCATCTAAGAAGATGCTTAGCAGCACATCGGGCCTTTCGCCCGCTCAAATGCACTGGGTCTACATATCGGTGGTGCGTCCGACACTGCTGTGTGGAGTCCTAGTGTGGTGGCAAGCCATGGAGAAGTAGACTTACTACAAGCTTATGGAGAGAATCCAGCGGCAGGACCTGCTCTGTATTACAGGGGCGCTAAGGTCAACCCCCACAAAAGCACTCGAGACAATAATCGGAGTTGATCTCATAGATATCCATGTTCAACTGACAGCAGGAAAACCGGCACAACGCCTGGTTGTATCAGGTAATATGTCGTTACAAGGATTTGGGGACAGTTCAATTGGCCGAGACATGAGCAGTATATCTGACTACATGATACCAAGAACGGGGCCAGATGTTAAAACAACAACATTCATGGGATCTAATGAGTGGAAAACAGGTCAGGACCATGGGCAACATCTCAATATCTACACCGACGGCTCCAAGATGGAAGGAGGAGTAGGAGCGGGCATATACTGTACGGACCCTGAAATGAGGCTGTCGCATAAGCTACCAAGCCAGTGCAGCATATTCCAAGCGGAAGTATTCGCCCTCGACCGCGGCAGGGCTCAATTTGTTCGTAGACAGTCAAGCGGCGATAATATCCATGCAATCATCAACGGTCAGTTCCAAAAGTGTACTGGCAAGCAGGGCACTAGATATCCTAAGCACGACTAAGTCAGTGAGGATATACTGGGTTCCTAGTCACCAGGGCATCGATGGTAACGAAACCGCGGACGAACTTGCAAAAGAAGGCGTCGGGCTGGCGAGTGAAAGAACAGAAAACGTTCCAGTCTCCCTAAGAACGCTTCAAAATGAGCTAGAGGGACAGGATAACGAAAGAGCAAAAAGCAGGTGGAGGAGAAATTCCACTTCCTGTAAAATATCAAGGGTCATGTGCAAAGAGCGCAAAGAAAAACTTAGTTACTACGTGCTGCATCTTCCACGGAAAGATTACAGACTGTTAGTAGGAATCCTCACAGGTCACTGCCTCACCTCGACGCATGCCATCAAGCTGGGCATAGCCGAAAACGCCAACTACCGGAAATGCGATGAATTTGGGGCAAACGAATCCCTGGAGCATCTCATCTGCAAATGTCCGGCGCTAACAAGGTCAAGAGTACCACACCTAGGCGCTCCGCCTCTGGCGTCGCAGATGCCTCCAAGAGAAAGCTAGACGAACTACTTGCCTTCGCTAAAGCCACCTTGATCCTCAAGGACTTCAAAGCTTGTAGTAACAATTCATAGGTCCACCCCAGAACAAACCGCGCATCTAAGGGCCATACTGACCTATGCTTGGCCCCCCCCCCCAGAGAGATCATTACACTATATAATTCCCACGCTAATGCCATTATATTTAAAATGGGTGAGTTCCAAACGAAGGATTGTAGATGGACCTCAACACGCATAGTTAGGGTTGAGTTGAACACATTGAACAATGTGTTCCTCCGAAAGGATCGGAATATTTCGATCTTCCTCCCACCCTAAAGCCCGCAGAGCATGTATCATTCTGCAGAATAAAGATGTTTTTTGCTTCAAGTGGGCAATACTATCAGCACTTAACCCAAAAGAAAAGGGAGAACGACCGAACGTCTATGGTGTGGATAACCAATTACCCATTTTCTACACCCAGACATAAGTCTAAATGTGTTTGCTTATGAAGAAAATAAGGACAACGTTTTTGGACCACTTTTTTCTCCAATCAAACACAGAAAATGCATCCTAAAAATGTTTTTTTTTTCGAAGTACTAACCTCCGATATACATGGACATTATGTATGTATAAAACATATCTCTAGGTAAGCATACAAAATCTACATAAAAAGGGGCAATAGACTAACTTAATATATTTCATTGTTTAGTTACAATTGGGAAACTCCGGGGATAAACGTTGGTTCTGCAACAAGTGTCTCTCCTACTCAACGAGTGCGAAGAGAGCTCAGCGACATGCAGAAAGATGTTATAACATTGTGAGCGAGCCTCCCAAGGACGGAGAAACAACACTTAAATTAAATCATATTCATCGCCAGCTGGAGGTGCCCTTTGTTGTATATGCAGACTTCGAGTGCATACTCGAAACAATATCAATAGATGTAAGTGATATAACTAAAATAGTTAATAAGCATATTCCAGTTTCCATCGCGTATTACATTAAGTGTTCATTTGACCCCTCTCTAGAAAAATTTGTAACAAAAATAGGAACAAATGTCGGGCGCACTTTTGTAAACAATCAAACCTCCAATTTGTCCGCTTTATATAAAAACTACATGACTCACGTAATACCTCTTCAAATGAGTGTACAGTAAGCTTATGATTTTGATGAGGCCATCAATTGTCACATATGTAAGGAAATTTTAGGTAATGACAGAATGAGAGATCACTGTCATTTCGAGGTACCCATAGTGAGTGCAACATTAGGTACAAGACAGGAGATTTTGTACCCGTTTTCTTTCACAATTTATCGAAATATGATGCTTACCTATTTGTGAAAGAGCTCGGGGAGATTGATTGAGAAATTAAAACAATTCCATTAAATAAGAAAGTATATATTTCTATATCAAAATATATTCCTTAAGGAAAGAATAAGCTAGAAATTAGGTTTTTAGATAGTTTTCGTTTCATGCCCTATAGCCTAGACACCCTTGCAGGGAATTTTAATTAAGGGGATTTCAAAGTACTTCGAAAATAAATTTCCAAATAAGACAGATTTCTCATTAGTTCGTAGGAAAGGTGTATTCCCATATGACTACATAGATTCTCATCAAAAAATCTTTGAGACTTGGTTCCCACCAGGGACCAAATTTTTTAGCACATTGATAAGCTCAGAATGTTCTGAAGCAGATTATCTTCACGCAATTCGGGTTTGGAATTATTTCAAGTCTCAAGGGACTTCATGGAAATATTTTTGAAAACAGATGTTTTGTTACTCACAGACATTTTCCAGAATTTTACAGACATTTGCTCAAGCATCTATGAACTAAACCCTGGCAATTATTTTACAACTCCGGGCTTGTCGTGGGATGCGATGTTGAAAACTACACAAATATCCCTCGAGTTACTCACTAATATGGACTTGACTCGCTACACGACCAACATAATGACCCGCCTTTTTGTGCTGCAAATCGACTCACTTCAATAAATTTAAAGACTCCAAAGCTACAAGCTGATCTTTGTGATAAAACTAAATACATAATTCACTACAAAGCTTCACAGCAAAGTATATTGAATGGATTATAATTAAAAAGATTCACACTATCCTTCAATTTAAGCAAAAACCTTGGCTTGAAAAATATATTGATATTAATACTGAACATAAGACTACGGCTAAAAGTAATTTTGAATAATAATTTTTTTAAGCTCTTTTAAGCTAACTCTATAGGAAGACTATAAAACAGAGCTTAAAGCGCAAAGACATAAGAATGGAAAGCCTCACCTGTGGGTCCAACAGGTGGACGCCCTAGATTATGTGCAAGGGACGTAATAGCCAGATCTAGTTTTCACAGTGTAACAAAGTTTAGTGGAAACATGTATGCAATCCAAATGAATAGATTGCGCAACGTTTGTGATAAGCCAACATACCTAGGTTTTATAAGGTTAGAGTTATCCAAATGGAAGATGTACGATATTCACTACTCTTATATAAAACGAAATTTCAAATTCGCATTGAAATTTAATTATATGGATACAGATTCATTTATCTAATCCATTAAAACAGAGGACATTTATAATGATATTCGTCATAATGTCGCTTTAAGATTTGACACGTCTGAATACCCTGATGAATAGCCTGCGGAATAAAATTTCCAACAGTGCTATAAGAAGCGCCTAGGACATGTCAAGGAAGAGCTGCACGGGAGGCCGATGACACAATTTGTTGGTCTTCGGTCCAAAATGTACGCCTACACATCGGCTAGTGCAGGTTGTCACCTTGAAAAATGTGTTAAAAGAAATAAGGAAGTGAAGTGAATTGCTTAACAAATACCTAAATTGTTTGCTCACAGTACAACAAGAAAGTGATAGCATGTATATGTTTAGGTCTAGACTGCATTAAATAGGAAGATATAAAATTTCAAAAATTACATTAGATAATAAAGATTAAAAGAGAATTATATTTGAAGATGGAATTTCGACTAGCACAAGGGCATTATTCAACAAGAGAAAATGAAATAAGGGGTAATACATCAACTCTAGCAGTAGAATCAATAGGTTAGCTCAGAAAAATATCAGTGCTAGATGAGTCTTTTATTAATGAAAGAAAGAGAGCTAAACTTAAAATAAAATTAGATGAATGCGAAAGTGCGCTCGACGAATACAAGAATAGTTTAATTTGGCTTATATGTCAAAAATATAAAAAATAATGCAAATATGTTATATATATTTCCAATTTTTAAATAAAGCATTTGACTTAAGTTTTGTGATATAATTTATTATCAAATATTATAAGATTATACAGTAAATTAAATTTAGTTTACATATTAATAGGTGCAAATTAAAATTATATAAAAAACTTGAAATAAAAACGAATAAAAATCAAAAGAAATGAAAGACGACGAAAAAATTGCTTGTGTGTTTATTTTATCACAAAATTTCAGAGTCAGTCCAGCTGAGTCAGAGTCCAGCTGTCATCAGATTTCGGGAAACCTAACCAACGTACGAGAGATCTTTTTCCCTCTCTTTTAATGTACCTTTTTAACTAGGTAGGTATTGGGAAATCTAGTTTTTTTTTAACTCTTCTTTCTAAAAACCACCCTCAACAGGATTCCCGTTTAAATCTTCTAATTTGTATGTCACTGGATTTGTGTTCTGGATCTTTGTATTTTAAAAATTTCATTTAGGAGTGTACGATTTCTTAAATACTCCCTTATATTTAGAACTTCGAACATAGTCACCAATTTTCAGTTTGCTACCCATAAACAATTTAAAATTTTTGTTTGCCGTGTTTCTCATTCTCAGGGTTCAATTCAATCGGAGCCATTTTTATAGTCCTATGTATTTCGCAGTTTCAGATTTAAGTGCTTCGCCCCACGCAAATTTGGAAAATGTGTCAATTAGTGTCAGTCGGTAGCTTTGTTTATTATTCGAGGGAGAGTACTTTCCCATGTCCAGCAGGTCAGCCTGCCATAAGCAACATATCCCCTTTGTAATAACCCTTCGACGCAGAAAATGTTTGCGCGCGAGCGTGTAGTTCGTTAATAATACCCCGTCTACTCATTGTATGATATTTTAAAGTAATGATTATCTAAGACTATCAAATTATTGTAAAGATCTTATTTTTGTAATAATACTTGAGATAACTTCCTCGGTCTAGTCTATAATAAAATTCTGCGATTTTACATTAGGTATACTAACACTTCATTCTTTTGATTTGAAATAATGGAATCTCTTAGTCCCTTAATAGATTGGTCCATATATTCTCTGGTAACTAAAACAACAGTTTCTTTTTCATTCCCTACATTTTTCATACGCTGTATATTAAAGTTATCCTCTGTATCAAGATCAATTGCTTCAAGTCCGTCTATAAAGGACAGAGAAACTCTCAAATCGTAAATAGCTCTGTTTACGTACGCCTTAATTACCATGTCACCATTCTTTTTTGGAGAGCTCCCATTTCTATACGCCTTTGTTGTATATTAAAATTTCCATCCCCATCTATGTAAATTGCTGTTTCAGTTTTCTTATATCGTTTTAAATTAGTACTCTGTTTTTCATTTATATATAACTACAAACTTGTCAACGGACATGATGATTATAAACTCATTATACCCTTGCAGGGTATTATAATTTTAGTCAGAAGTTTGCAACGCAGTGAAGGAATCATCTCCGACCCTATAAAGTATATATATTCTTGATCAGCATCAACAGCCGAGTCGATCTAGCCATGTCCGTCTGTCCGTCTGTCCGTCTGTCCGTCTGTCCGTCCGTTTCTACGCAAACTAGTCCCTCAGTTTTGAAGCTATCTGAATGAAACTTTGCAGATAGTCTGCTTTATACTCTCACTCGTGCATATGTCGGAACGGGCCAGATCGGACGACTATATCATATAGCTGCCATACAAACGATCCGTAAATTTGTAGAAAAAAAATTATAACTTCACTGTTTTTTAACATATCTTGATCAACTCTCGGTTATAAGCTTTATACATTGATTCAGATTTTTAGATTACATTTTATAAAAATCGGACTACTATATCATATAGCTGCCATACGAACGGTCGTGAAATTTTCAGAAAAAAAATTATAGCTCTGTCAGTTTTCAACATTATTTCTTCTACTTTTAGATTCTAGTAGTTCATATTTTTTCAGAATTTTGTTGTAAATTTCATAAGAATCGGACGACTATATCATATAGCTGCCATACAAACGATCAGTAAA
>VNJR01006172.1:0-11479 GCA_008042585.1 Drosophila punjabiensis | reverse complement strand
AACAGAACAGAACAGAACAGAAAACCGAACAAAACAGAAAGACCAAAGACAAATTCCTGCGTTTTTCCAGGAATTCACTCAATAAACTCAAACAAAACCCAAACATTTAACAAACGAGCCCCAGCCACATCCCCAGTCCCAGTCCCGGCCCCATCCCGACGACGACGACGACCGCGACGGCGAAGATGCTGACCAAGACGGAAGACGAGGATGGGGTACACAGTAACAAATAATTGTTTAAACAAATAAGAAGGAAACTAGTTTGAGTTCTTAAGATTTTCATATCTTTGAGTTACTTTTGAATTTTAATGATAGCATACTTTTAGGCATAAAATTTAAGAGGTTTTCAGTATTCGATTAAGAGATTTAAAGTGTAATGAGGGTTTCCTTAAGCCGCTAAGGTTTTAAAATCTCCATAAAATGATTTCAAAACTATGCTACAAAATATAACATCATAAAAATAACAAAATTTACAGTAAAATTGGTATTTTAAATAGCATAATTCACACTTTTAGAAACTTTTGAAATGCATTTTGAAAGCTTATTAATTTATATATATTTAAAATTTTTAATTATTTATTAATTCTTTCCGATATCATACTCTCACTTTATTTTCCGTGCACAAAAACCGATAGCAGGGCCCTGGTTAGGAGGGCTCAGGAGATGAGGAAAGGAGGAGAAGAGGAGACTACGATGCGAAGCGCTGAGCAAAACACAAAATAAACCAAAAAGCTGGCCAGGAATTTCAAACAAGAACACCAACTCAGTGCTATTGCACTCCCAGAAGTTGGAAGTGAAGCGGTCATAGCGCACAGTGGATATTGTTGAGTTTTATGAGGAGTATATTAAATTGGGAAATACTCTTTAAAAACATTAAAAATGAGATTAAATATTTGGGTACATTTTGCATCAATTTAAGCACAGTAAAAAGTCAATTAAACCTTTTAAAACAACAGAAATTTATAAAAAAAACAATTTATACAAATTTAATTTAACAATACTAAGTACTCAATAAATATATAAATAAACAATTCGATTTTTTGGAATGGTAATACCTCAATAAAAACCTAAAAGTGTCGCATTCTTCAAGTCGATATTTATCTATATTTTTATATGATAAAAAAATTAAATATTTAAGTAATAGAAATAAGAAATAGAAATAATAATTTTGACCAGTGCAATAAATTTCAATTTAGTTTTTAAAAAGTAATAAATAAATTTAAAAAATTTTTGGAAAAAATCAAATCTTAAAAAAACCATAAGTAAGTCAAAAAAACCATGACTCGGAAAACGTTTTTTACATTTACAAACTAAATCTAAGTTAAAAAAAAATTAACAATTTTAATGATGTAACCCCTTATACAATTTTTTTTTGTAACAAACATAGCTAGTTTAACTCGGCTGTTGAGGCTGATCAAGAAAAAATAGAATTTAAAGGGTCGGAAATTACTTCTTCACTGCTTTTTAAGATTCCGACTAAAATAATACTACTCTGCAAGTGTGTAATAATAATAATATATAGTAAAATCAGAGCAAAATTTAAGCAAATTAACTATTTTCATGATAAATGATTACTTCATAGCAATAATAGCTTTTAGATATTGTTGCAATTGTTGAAACTAACTAAGAAGTAACTAAATAAATATGTAAAAACAATATTTCTTCTATAACCCTGAGCTCAAATTCCATCTAGGACCCAAATACATACTCATTAGACTCCCCCAGCCTGCCTAATGAACTCGGGTTTCCTATAAATCGAGGCTACTGCTGGCAGCTACTCCAATTGCCAAAGTTCTGGTGTCAGTTTGTGGTGCAGTGCCAAAAAGGAGATGCCATGGCAATGGCACAGGTAAAGTGCCGGCCAGCAAGGCGGAGCAGGAGCAGAAGAAGGAGGAGGAGGTGGTGGCCCTGGTCATTCTAGTGGGCGAGCAGACGAAGGATGAGAATCCAAGCCGGGGAGGCAAGAGGCAGTGGCCGTCTGGCTGCATTCCAAGTCACACAGGAGAGGCCCAACAGCACCGAAACCCAAGAGCAGAAAGAAGTGGAAGCAGTAGAAGCAGCCAAACCTAATCCGACGACGACGACGACGACTCCAACTCCTGACTCTGGACTCCGATGAGATGAGGAGTTGTCGTGGCAGGAGAAACAGGAGAAGCTGGGAGCAACCCAAGATTCAGCTCCTTTACACTGAAGGAATAGAATCTGGGACTTTTAATAAATATTAAATGTATAAAGATAGCTTGGAAAATCACTGGGGAATTGAAATCAATTTAAAATGTGCCTAAAAATATGCTTAAAAATATTTATAGTTGCAAATTCTTTGAAGTTGTATATGGTTTTGTTAGCAGTAATATTTCTAAGGTACTTTTATTTTAGTAATAACTTATTTATTTAAGTAGTAACTTTTACAATTATTTATTACCAACACAAATTTATTCCCTAAATAAATCACTGGGGAATTGAAATCAATTTAAAATGTGCCTAAAATTATGCTTTAAAATATTTAGTGTTTTAAATTTTGTGAAGCTGTATTGGAGTTTGAAGGCAGTAATATTTCGAAGTTACTTTTATTTTATTTATTTATTTTAGTGTTTAAACATAGACAACTTACCGCTCTTATTTATTTAAGTAATAACTTTAGTAACCATTATTTATAACCAACACAAATTTATTTCCAGTGTTCTGACGATGGCGCTGCTGGTGCGGTACTTTTGCTTCTGCTGCCGCTTCTAAAAACTCCTCTAAAAATTATTTATTAACATGGTAGAAATTCGCAAACAGGTTAAAACGACCAATCAAAACAACAAGAACAACAAACTGAAAAAGCGGCGGCAGCCAAAGACCCAAAGTGCAGATAATATTAAAAGGCAGTCAGGCAGCCAGCCGAAGTTGGAGTTGGAGTTGCATGGAGTGGCATGGAGGAGTAGGACGAGGCGCATGAGGAGCATGAGGAGACTGAGACCGAGACTGAGACTGAGGGGGTGGAGGAGCTTTTGGCCCCCGTCTACTACCAACCAAGACCAGACACATTTCGAAAAGGGCCAACACGAAATTCCAGGGGAGTCGTTGACTCGCCGCCTTCGGTTGGTTACTTTTCTTGGGAAAGTTTTTGTTGAAAGTTGGACAGTAACTGAATTTTGCCGTTTTTGTTTTTTTTCTTCTGTTTTCCAAGAGTGTGTTGTGTGTATTTTGTTGTTTTTTGTTTTTCTGCAACCTCCAAAGCAGCCAAGTTGGGCTTGGGGGCGCGATAAGGTGGCGTAGAGCAGAGCAAACAAGCTTTGTAGGTGGCGGACGTTAATGTAATCAATGGAGTTGCACCTCCAGGAGGGTCCCGGGTCCGACGCTGCAGTGGCTCGGAGTAGAGGGGAAGGTGTCTGGGTCGAAACTCTTCGCTGCTGGTTAAGGGGATTTGCATTCGGCGGCTTACATCAGTTTTGACCGTCCTCTTCGCTCAGTAATTATTAATTTAGGTTTAATTATTTTATTTGTACAATTATTAACTCTGATTATATTTGAAACAATAGTTTTAGACAAATATAAATTAAATATTTATAGTTTTGTTTCTTAAAAATAAAAAATATACCTAATTACTTTATTAGTTTTAGGTTTTTTATTCAATAAATGCACGTAATGGCATAATCAATTTCTATAGAGGCAATTTTTTAGAAATTCCCTTTCCTGGTAGACTCTCAGTTATGCCCATAAAATGTGCGACTTAAAAAAAAAAAAAATATGCCAAAAAATAAGAAAGGAAACAAACAGGCAAGCTGGACAAGCGGAATGTAAGGAATTTCGGGACCCAATCCTCGCCCTTCCATAGAAATTCGACCTCAAGCCTGGCTTTTTGGTTAGAGCCAAATTGTGATTTATTTATAGCGACAGCGAGGGGAATTGCAACAAGTTTAATGCTAAAAGATTTAAAGATTTATGAATAAAAGCCAGAAATATGTGATTTCGACTGTAGCACTCAATAAAGGTACTGATAAAAATAAGAAAATAAGCATTTAAATGTCTTTGATACTTATTTAAGTAAGTTAAATTAAGTTTTTAACGTTATTTCTTAAGAAAATGTTTTTATCGTCTTTATTTTAAAAAGTTTATAATTTATTTTTGCTTATAAGTTTGTTCTCTATGTTAATCATATTATTTTAAATAAATTTTGTTAGTTTTAATGCCATTACTCATATTTTAATAACTTAAAAGAGGTAAACTTAAATTTCGCGCCTATCTACCATAAAACCACCATTTTGTTTAACGATAATTATCGAAATGGTGGCATAAGTTATCGAGCAGTGGCGCCCTCTTTTCGGCTGGAACTGCAAATAGTTTAGTTGCTAGGCGGCCTGTATAGATGGCGTATTTATCGATAGCACTGAATTTGTTGACATTTTAAATTTAAAAAAAATAAATTAAAAAATATAATAAACTAAAATAAATCAAATAAAAATAAGAATTAACAAATTACCATAATAAGCAAAGTAAAAGCAACAAATCGTTTAAAACTAGCACAGTGTCGCCCCCTCTTAGACTATTTAAAAACTATGCTGCCTGCGCGCGCAATTTAAATTGACAGAAAAATAACCCTCAATCAGAAGCCGCGATAAGAAGCACGATCTTATCTTTTATAATAATGTTTGCATATCAGGCTAATCAGTGCAGATTGCAAATCGATATACTAATATGACAGCCAGTAACTACAGATAACCGCAACGAACTCTCCCTGAGGGTCCACCGATAATAGATATAGAAATTAACACAAACATATGTACATATGTGCGTGTACCGATGCTCCGCGGTCCGTTCCGATCCGAACCGAACCGAGCGGCAGTTTGAATCTTGGCAGCTGCCAACGAAAGCTGATAACGAGGCGGATCGGCTTTCGTACAAAACAATAACAGAACGCCAACAGCTCACGTAGTACGCCGGCAGTTCTCGGTCACTGAACAACGACGAAAATCGAGAGTCAATAGAGCCCCCTCCCGAGATGCGCAGCCTCAGTCGCTTTCGCCTGATCACCTTTGACGTGACCAACACGCTCCTCCGGTTCCGGACGACGCCCGGCAAGCAGTATGGCGAGATTGGTGCCCTCTTCGGCGCCCGCTGTGACAACAATGAGCTGGCCAAGAACTTCAAGGCCAACTGGTAAGGAGATCACAGTGATTCCTTAAGCTCCTTCAGATTTATGTACTCCACAATTGCAGGTACAAGATGAACCGGGATTATCCCAACTTTGGCAGCGACACAGAGCCACAGATCGAGTGGCAGCAGTGGTGGCGTAAGCTGATAGCAGGTGAGTGCCTCCAACCGGAGTGTTTGTGTTTGTCTTCTTCACAGTCCGGCCAACCGAGTGATAAACAATTAAGCTTGTTCCAAAGTGCAAATTAATCGATGTTGTTGTTATCCGCCAAGCTTAAAATAGTAAAAGCAATTAGTTTTTATAGAATTTTAACGTCTTCCTAGTTTCTTTTCTAATTAATAACCATTTACAAAGTCTCTTACACTCTGAACCTTTTGATAGAAGATTAATCTCTCAAAATTTAATTCAAATTATCTTCCAAAAAACATATAGAGTCTTATCTCCTTTGGTTTCAAATTAAATATACCTTGCAAATTGGTGATAATCAGAAATCCAGCTGAACTTGACCATTAGATGGTTTATTTTAAGAATTAAACACGGAATCAACATTTACGTACATACCTCTACCCCCCCGCAGGCACCTTTGCGGACAGCGGAGCCGCCATACCCGACGACAAGCTGCACAACTTCTCCAATCATCTGATTGAGCTCTACAAGACCACCATTTGCTGGCAGCCCTGCAATGGCAGCGTGGAGCTGCTACAGCAGTTGCGCAAGGACCTCAAGTGCAAGCTGGGCGTGATAGCCAACTTTGATCCGCGTCTGCCGGCGCTGCTGCAGAACACCAAGCTGGATCAGTATCTGGACTTTGCCCTGACCTCGTACGAGGTCAAGGCGGAAAAGCCATCGGCGGAGATCTTTCGCCAGGCCATGGAGAGGGCGGGTCTGGAGAATCTCCAGCCGGAGGAGTGTCTGCATATAGGCGATGGACCGACCACCGATTATCTGGCCGCCAAGGAGCATGGCTGGCACTCGGCCCTGGTGCACGAGAAGAGTTACGCGTATTTGGTGAGGAAGTACGGTGAGGATATCGATCGCGATCATGTCTTTCCCAGTCTCTACGATTTCCACAAAAAGATCACGGACGGCGCGGTGGTCTGGTGAACCAATTGTGTGTTTATATTAAACTAGTAAAGCCAAAGAATTCTACGTTTCCTGATTTGACGCAGGAGGAACGGCAGCTGGAGCAGGGGCCATGAAAATGTCGCCATAGGGATTATGCGGCTTCTGGCTTTCGCGATCATACTGGGAGCCAATGGCCCACAGCGACTCTAGGTCGTATTCCTCACGTGCCTTTGGCGAAAAGATGTGCAGGGCAATGTTGCCTGAAAATAGCGAGAGAAAGGAAGTTACCTAATGGAATACTTGACTATATTGGAGGGAGCACTAACCCAAATCCATGGCCATCCAGTCACGACTCTTGTCGCCCTCTATGCGCGGCAGTATGTCGCTCTTGTTCCGCTTAATCTTGAACATACGACGCACAAACTCCGCCGTGGACAGCATGTGTCTGTAGCTCCGTCCACTGCACACAACCAGGTGATCCACATATTTCAGCTCCTCGGGCACATAGCACACGAATATGTCGTCAACGTTCTCCTTCCGCAACAGCTCCACCAAGTCCTCAACATCGAATACGCCGCGTACACCTCCTGCAAAAGAAAAACAGTCTTAATCCCTGTATTTTCCATGGGAAATCCTTTGGCGCTTACGCTTTAAATTCAAGCCATAGTACTGATCCTGCTGCTCATCATGCTCGCCAGGCAAATGCTGCTCCTGGTAGCGTGCCTCCTCCACATCAAAGATCTCTGTGGCTTCATCGTCGCGGAATATCTTGTATTTGCTCTGCACCACACCGCCCGGCACATTCTGGAAAGGATTGGTTGGCTTTTCCTCGGCCTTGACAGCTGGCGTTTTAGGCTCCGGCTTGGAGAACTCGTGGTGGAAGCAGCGCAGCACGGGAACACTCAACCGCTGGTCGCGAACCAAGCGAAACACGCGGGTTATCATTTTATTTTAGTTTAATTAAGTAACAAAATTAGTGGGCTGACATTCCGATAACAAAAACCGATAACCGATGTTGGTAATGCGGATGGTCACACTTACATAAAATTGGCGTTGCCAGACTGTGGGAGGGAAATGCCGCATATTTTATTTTAAGTTTTTAAGTCATTTTCCACGGGGAAAAAGCTTAAGACAAACAAAAGGAATCGTAGAAAAGTCCTCAACAAAGCCTCTTTAACCAACGCTTTTATAGTATCTTAAAACCCAGATCCCAAAGTTCATTTGAAAATTTTAAGGCTTTTTCCCCCATTTCCTGTTCAATCCTATTAATAAACAATAAATTCAATGCAAAAATAAATATTGTATTTAATAATAATTAAAACCAAAACCATCAACTAACAATAGTACTGCCTAAAAGAGATTATTAATAGCTTCCACCACGGGCTCAAACGACGGCATCGGGAACAAGTCCAGCTGCTCCTTTGCCAACTCCAGCTTAGCCTTGTTGGTGGCGAGCGTAGCATTGAAAGCCTGCAGCTCGTCTTCAGCTTTCTCCAGTATTATTTCGATCTCATCGCAGCGGGCATTTCGAGACTTGAGGTCCTCCTCCTGATACCGTTCAGCGGAGGACATGATCTCTTCATTGCGGGTCTCCAAGTCCGCCAGTTTCTGTGTTGATGTCTCGTACAGCTTTTGTTGCTCCTCCAGCTGGACTTTTAGCTCAAAGTCCCTTTCCAGCAGCCGCTGCTGATTCAGCAACATGACGTCCAGCTTCTTCTTGTGTTTGGCCTCCAAGTTGGAGCGGTGCTGCTTTAAAGCTGCCAGCTCCCTATTTAAAGAGCCGACTTGGGTGTTTAGCTTGTGTTCCTGGCCCGCCAAAGCTTCCTTCTGCTGCACCAGCTGCTGGCGCCGCTCGTCGTTGAGGCGGCGCTTGTGCTGCAGGAGCTTGCCCAGCGCCTCGAGGCCCTTGACATGTTCGCCGATGTCCGCCAGTGTGGGCTGCAGCGGCAGCGTTAGGTTCAACAGTTGATTGCCGTCTCGCTTCAGCTGGCAGATTACCGAGTCCATGGTTAGTTTGTGGACATCCGAGATGTAGGCCTCCACCGCGTGCAGTTCCTTAGCCTTGGCCCGAGACAGCATCACCTGCTGGTTGAGCTCCATGTCCGCGTAGTTCTTAACTTGGCGCTCGTACACCTCGGAGTGGCTCACCAGGTCGTTGGAGTGCGTCTGCAGCTCCTTGAGCTGCTGTACGTTGTACTTTTGGCTATTCACCTTCTGCTGCAGGCTTTTCTCGTACTCCACCTGACGCTTGAAGTCAGCCTGTCTCTCGTTGGTCTTGGCGGACAACTCGGCGTTATGCTCCATTTGCTGGGATAATTCCTTCTGGCTGGCAGCCAGGCTCTTGGCCAAACGATTCTGCTCCTGGGTTAGCTGCTTCAGTTGGTGCATCTTCTCGCTATCGCTGCTCAGCTGCTCCTCCAGTTTCTGATTCTTCACTTGCAGATTGTTTATCTCCTGCTCCAGGGCTTGTAGGTTCTCCAGATCGTACTTCTTGGATAACACCAGCTCGCTGGTCTTTGTCTTCATCTTGGTTTCCTCCTCGATTTGCTCCTGATCCCACAGAACGTTGCATTGCCGGCAGGCGGCAAAGAGCAGGGCGTTTAGCTCCTCGTCCAACTGCAGCGCCTGATGCGATTGCGTGGTGGACATGACGGCCATCGACTCGCTGGCCACGCTATGATGGTACGAGCTAGGCTGCTCCGAGGTTTCCGTGAATTGAAACTCATTCTCTACCTCCTCCGGGGACGGCGCAAAGTCCATGAGAAAGTCCAGCAAAACGATGACATGGCCGAATGAGTGCTGCGTAGTGGGCGACATAAGCCACGATTTGCCCAACTGATGGGGATAATTCAGCCTCTGCATGGCGCCCGTAATGTCCTCCACATGGTTGTGACCCACGGTCACTCGGTTGCCGAAGATCTGGTGGAAGAAGTGGTTAATTATGCCCACAAACTCCTTGATGGTCATTTGGCGCAGACTGTTGATCCTGCTGATGTCCAGACTCTGGTTTGGGTTGCTCGACACGTCGCGCAGGTACTCGAAGATTTGCTGCGACCTCTCTGCCACCCACTTTTTGTCCGAGTGCAGGGCCACCGGACGTTCCACGGAGGAGAACATGGGACGCCGGTTACTGCGATCGGGGGTCACAATATTTCGGGACCGATCCCGCTCCAAGAACAGGGGCTGCGAAATACGGCTCTGCGATGGCCTCAGGTTCGACGTCCTGAGGGATTTGGGAGTCGGTGTGACTCCGCTGCGCATTGTGGATCTCAGTTGGCGCCTGTCGGCGGCGTTGCTGTCCTCCACAACATTGTCGCGGAACTCGCTGGTCCGCCGGGGCATGAGGTGCGACATTGTGGCGAAGGTATATCATTCAGTTCCTTGAACTATGAATGTTGAAACTGCTTATTTGAAAATTAAATCAAATTTACAAAAAATTGCTAATTTTGCGCGTTATTTTGATTTGGCGTCGACGTGAAGTTGGCTGTGCTAGATACCTATCGATACCTATCGAGGTATCGAATTTTTACCTCTCTGACGCACCATCGATAGTTTTTGTCGCAATCGATGGTGCTTTGCATTTTTCTTATCACTGATATCTGCACCGACTCTGAATTGATTTGTAATTTTTTTAAAGATCTGCTTTCAAAACGATACTATCGATCATATTGAATTTTGCTCCCAAAACATCGAAAATATCGAATGGGGCAACTATCGATAGCTGCCAGATCTGGGATATTTGCCTCGCATCCAGTGCTGCCCATGTTTCCCACCGATCACCCAGTGCTGCCCAACTATCGATAAAAAACAGAATTTAGGAAAACCTTTTTGGGATTTTTTGGGAAAGAGCCAAACTTGCATCTGGCAACACTGTTTTCAAATTTTCACGGCAGTGTTGTCAGGTTATAACCACCCGTACAAGCTAGATTCTGGATAAAAATAAGCTAAGTTAAGTCAAATATGAAAAAGAAAGGCTGAAAAGCAAGCTATTGCCAAGAGTCTATTTTTTAATAATTTTCCAACTTCATTTAAGGTGAAATTACGCCATATTCGCTCCGCAAACAGCATTTCCTTAAAGTTAAAAATCGCTAGATCTAGTGGGAAAATAGCTAAACTAGCGGGCGTTGATGCCCCTGGCATCACAGGATCGGCGCTCTCGCTCTCTCGTGCTCGAGAGAGAGATCCCTTCCGGATTCCTTTTTCCACCCTGCTTCTCCAAAACTCTGACAACAGTATGTTACCTCGTCCTGTTAATTTTACATGCAAAACTCTGTTACTGATAATTGCATTTGCAAAGTCAGTCTGTTAACTTCCGCATATCTCTGGTAAGGATCATGTTGAAGTTTAGGCCGTTTTTTAAACTGTAATTCAAAAATTCGTATCTCCGCTCGACTAAAAGGCAGAATTTTGAAAATTTTACCAAATATACATTGTTTATTTGTGTACATTTAGAAATTTATTTTAACCGAAAATAATTAAAATTTAAGAAGTTACAGCGCTTTCAAATACAGTCCAAAAAAAGGTAGTCCGCTGGGCTACCACGATTCAGCCTTCGGCCAATATTGTTAATATATATGTACAACAATAAGTTGAATTTTTTCCGAGTTAAAAAACTCAAGTGCTCACTCAACTAATCAAACCAAATTCATCACTTCTTTAATTATTTTGTAATAAATGACTTCAATAACTGTCATTTGAGCATGTCGCCTTTCCAATTATTTTCATTTCATAATTATAGCTTTGTGTTTTATAGTTCATTTGCTTATTTGTGTTTATAGTTTCTTTGTTTTCTAAATATATTGTTGAATGCAATTGTTGTATGGCTATGCATTCATATAAATGGTGAAATCTATAATTGTATACCTGTGGGCTGAACCTATCACTATTAAATAAGAAGTTCCAAACTACTAGTCCTAAATAAAAAACAAATAGCACTTTAATTTGTATCTCAGTAGCTGTGGCAGGTAGTAAAATAATTGGACAACTGAAAAATACATTTTTACACAACTTTTTATAATACAATATTAAAAATTCACAAAAAATCTGTTGTAGTGTATGAAAATAACTACCTATCCTTCAAATTTCAAGCCGATCGCCAAATAGTTTTTTCTATATTTTGATAGCCAGTTGAAAAAAGTGGTGGAATCGAAATATATATATTTATTCCTTTTCAGCGCTTGAACATTGAATATCGAAAAATCCTTTTAACCATTTCAATTTTATTACCGGCCTTAGGTAATGCACAAAAGCCTTTTGTTAACTTAATTAAAAATCTTA
>VNJR01006166.1:3808-23505 GCA_008042585.1 Drosophila punjabiensis | reverse complement strand
CGACGTCTGGCATTGGTTCTGGGGTCGCCCTACTCCATCCACCACGCTGCTCATTCCTCGCAGGAAAGACTTGGAGCCAGATAGCAGCTATACAGCCAGGTGCCGCCAACGTTTGATTTAGGTTTAGTTAGACAGCTGGACAGCCTCTGCCGCCTGCCTGTTGCCTCGTCTCGTTTTTTCCGGCCGCTAGGCAGATGAAGCATGCTGCCTCCTTGCTGCACGTGGCCGCTTTGTGACCCGGGATGCAGCATTCACTTCTGTCCATAGGGCTCTCGGAGTGGATTGCAATGTGCCCTGATTCCAGGCACCTGAAGCACCTCAGTGGACCTGGTCTCTCTCGGATCCGGTAGGTGGTCCATCCGGTCCTAACTTCTCCACGATGCAGGCAGGCTGACCAACGCCGATCGCGTCTCTGCATACACGCGGCGCATACTTTGGACCTTGTCCCGATCCACCCCAAATGCGAATTGACACGCTTTTTAGCGTCACAGACCTCCTTCTTCGTTGTGATGGAGTCGATGTTGCGTACCTCCAATATGAGCACCTTTAAGTCCTCCGTCGTGGCTCTCACTGAGGCTGAGTCACCGAGCCCCTTCTCGATACTCTCTTTCATGATTAATATAGTTGTAAGTGTCATGTAAATCACGTAAAGTAACTGTATTGTTTGGTGATATATACATATGTAGGTAGAGATTATGGTAAACTTGATTTTAAAATTTACAGTTGCGGCTATTAGGTCAAAGCTAATGTTACCAATCAAACGACTATATCATATATGTAGCTGTCATACAAACGATACAAACGACGCCATAGGATCGGTCGGTAAATGTGAAAAAATCGTAAAACTCTACATGTAAAAAATGTAAAACTGTAAAAATAATAAGAATATAAAAGCAATGGATAGATTATTATTTATCCAATTGTAATCTGCAAGGTTATACAAACTTTGGCGTGCCAAAGTTAGCTTCCTTCCTTGTTTTTTATGTCTTCGGTTTTTGGTTGTTTTCAAGGGAATTCCTAGTGTATTGGATTTAACTGTGTATATTTTTATTATTTTTTCGCAGATTTCAAAGCGTGTTGGGTATTTGGATATTGATGCCGTGGTGTCCATGGGTTCTTCTGCAGAGTCTTTTTAGCTGATTTGTATGGTAGTATTGCATGGTGTTGATGAGGTTGTATTTGGGGCTTAAGTTGTGCGAGTTGTTTATTTGGTGGCTCGTGATTTTTGTAATGGGAGTGCAGCGGGCTGTCTTGTGATCGTCTTTTTGAAGCGTTTTTATGACAGTCAGTTTTTTTTTTGTTTGGTGAAGTCAGGGCAAGCCTTGTCTATTGTGTTCTGGTGTTTAATTTTGTCATCCTCGTATTTGCTTTTAATGCATGTTGTGTATGGTACACAGTTCTTTCTCTTCAGTGTGTGTTTTTTTCCGAGCAGTGGGTGCATATATGTACTTTTTTGTACTCATTCAATTTAAACATGAAGAGATTCAAACTACTGCTAAAATACAGTTACGAGCTACCAGTGCAGTAGCAAATCTCTTATACGTGGGGGGGAAATTGTTGTTTGATCACATTTAATGGACGACTATATCATATAGCTGAACGATCGAGATATTAATTGAAAATATTGTAACTTCGCCGTTTTTCAACAAGTCTTCATATACTTTGAGATATGAAAACGTAAAACTGTAATGATAATAAGAATATTAAAGTAATTCATATTGTATTAGACTAGCACGGTGGATATGTTGGCGTGAAGATATATCAGTATATTTGGTGGATAGCCTTATATGTATATCCGTATATGTCTTATTCATAAATCATATTTACAATTTATTTAAAAAATGTGGTAAATGTTCGATTTTTCGTGGAAAGTTAACGGCAACTTACTCCTGGAATAATTATTACTTTTGCGTTTTTCTCGAAACCGTTATTTTCAACTGGCTTTCAAGATATAGAAAAAACGAGATTGCCGATTTGCTTTAAATTTATAGGGCATGTTCAGCTTATGTGTGGCTATGGCAGGTGGAAGGTCAATAAGTTTATTTTATTGACCGCAAAAAAGGGGAAAAACAGATTGGCTGAATCGTGATAGGTAGCTGACCACCTTTTTTGAGTGTAATTCAATTTCTATAGTTAAAATTTTTCCCGGTTAAAAAAAATTGCATGTGTACTTAAATGAAAATTGAAAATATGGTAAACAAGAAAGGAAGCTAAGCTACCCCAATATAATATAATATGAATTACTTTTGTATTCATTTTATTTTTACAGTTTTAAATTTTTTTATATTTTTTACATGTAAAGTAAAGTGTAATATTCCTCCTCCTGGCTGCCAACGCCTAAACTCCATCGCTAGCTCTTAATTTTAATTAATTGTTATCTCTTTTTAAATAAATAAATAAATAAATAAATAAATAAAATTTTCATCCACATTTACCGATCGTTTGTATAGCAGCTATATGATATAGTCGTCCAATTCTTATGAAATTTACAACAAAATTCTTAAAAAAAAATATGAAATTCTTGCATCTCAAAGTAAAAAGAATTATGTTGAAAACTGACAAAATTATAATTTTTTTTTTCTAAAAATTCCACTACCGCTCCTTTAACAGCTATATGATATAGTAGCCGGATTTTTATAAAATTAAATCCGAAATTCTGAAATAATATATAAGGCTCATAACCGAGAGTTGAGGAGGCACAAAATTTCAAAAACGACTTCAACACTGCATGGCCCCCTTAGCATGGTTTTCCAAAAATAGTCCTATTCCGCAGTATAAATTAAAATATTCTTCATCAAATTGTCAAATGAAATTGAACTACAAATTGCCAAAAAACACATAAATGAAATGCGTGCAAAGAATGAGTAATTGAACAATTAGAAGAGCCCAGAAGAAAAAAATCAATACTGTAATACTGACAGAGCTATATAAGGTGCACCAAGAAATGTAAACTTGTATAAGCTTTTTGTCACAATCAAAATATTTCCGTCCAGAACGGCAGTATGCGAATCATAATTTTTGGCGTTGACACGGATAATGCGGTCTTAACGTGTTAGTATGTTCCCTTATAGATTAAACAATTTATCGTTTTTGGCATTTGAGCACAAGCGAACACAGTCCTTTTAAGATAAACAGAATAATCGCAATCCAAAAACCGATAAAATTAAAAATCCCAAACCCAAGAAGGTCTTAGGAAAGCTGATTTGGTCTAGGAATGATCCACGCAGGTCGTAATTGTAGTGTAGTCGCCGGCTTTCACCACCTTCAGAAGTTATAGACTTTGGCAAAAAAAAATAAATAAATAAAAAAAAAAAATTACACCTGGCGATTTAATTGTGCAAGCCCAAACTCAACTTCTTTTTTCTTAGTTTATAAATAAGTCTATCATTTAAAACAAAAACCATGACGATTGGTAATCTATTTTTTGTGTAATATTTCCTAAAAGTCGACTAATTTGCCCTATTTTTTTGTATGATCCAAAAATAGAAACAAAGTTTAACTTTGAATGCTCATTTTATACATACATTTATTGTACAACAAAAATCCTACGAGTTTTATGGCAGATTCTGAATTCTTGGGTAATTTTCTGTCGGATAGGTGCGGTTTTTCCGGCAATGACTTTTGTGATTTTTGCAACGGTTTTTGATTAACGCTAACTTTCATCTTCGCGATATTCGGGCCGAACCCGTCGAATACGGCGCAACAAACGCTTCAAAACTCCGAGATATTATACCTCATTAACGTTTACGCCGGGGGTTTAAAATTCTTTGTGGGCAATACCCTAGGAACCATAAAAAAAGCATTGGCTGCGTTCGGCAGAACAACAAGGTAATCATAGACAGGCGCCAGGAACAGCCTTCAAATCATTAGATGATCAACATTTTCTTTTGGCGTTTCACTGTCGTTTTCTGCGCTCTGCAATTGAGAATTTTTACTTTGAAAATATCCCTGAGCAAGTATCTACATACATATGTACTTTAGGCATATTTTTTGAAAACAGAACAGAAATGGAACTTTATTTGAATGCTCTCAAGGATGGACAATTTTCCTACTAATTACAAGAGAATCTTATTAGACTGGTTGGATTGGTTACGCAGGCCTGGAGTGTTGGGGATGGCCGTCAAAGGTAAGCTTAGTGGCGGAATTTGCTGGGGTTTGGGCGAGCACGGCGACTGGCAGAGTCGGGGGAACCGTATGCGATGGCGTGGCTAGTGGCGGATCCGCCCTCGCCTGTGCTGAAGGAGTTGGCGATAGCGATGGCGCCGCCATTGGTGCCTCCAAAGTCGATGGGGAAGAAGGTACCGGCAGGCAGCGGAGCAGCGGGCTTCTTCGAGGGCTTGCCTCCGGCCGGAGCGGCGGCTTTGACGGGCTTCTTAGCAACCGGACGACGGGCATTGGGAACGCGAACAGGGTTGACGGGCTTCACGGGCACGGCCAGTTCCTCCTCGTCCTCCTCGACGTCGTCGGCCACGGCGTTCTCCGCCTCCTCATCATCCTCGATGGCGGCAGCCTGGGGCTCCTCCTCTTCGGGCGACTGATCCAGCTCGACAATCACCTTCTTCTTGGCTGGCAAGTAGCGATTGGCGGGCACAACGGGGGCAACCGGAGCGATCGGAGCGGGTGCGGGCTGTTCGGCCTCGGCTACTGGTAGGGGAACGGCTTCCTCTTCAGCGGCAACGGCGGCGACAGCGGCTTCCTCGGCAGCAAAGTTGAAGTCACGTGGCACTTTGGCGGCATCGTCAGCAGCTTCGGGCTGGGGCTCTGGCTCGGCCTCCGACTCGGGCTGGGGTACAACATCGGCATCAATTGCCACCTGCACGACTGGGGCCTGGTCAGGGAAGGCCTCGGCCACGGAGCTAGCACCATGGGCTCCGGCCGCAGCCAGGACATCGTCGGCCTGGACTCCCTCGGCGCTCAGCTCAGACTCTGCGTGATTGCAATCTTTGGTTAGGGAGTGTAAGGTTAGTGCTGCTCGGCATGGATGTTGGGACTGCTTACCCTTCAGGTAGGTGCCGGTGGCGACGGTCTCGCCGGCCACAAGGGCGCTGGCCGCCTGGGTGGAGCGAGCGTGAGTTCGGCCAGGCTGCACGTACTGCCTGTACATGAATCGCTGCTGGGGCGCTCCTCCGTACCACTCGGCAGCGGCTGGCTGCTGGTAGTATACCATTCCTGGAACAAGGAATTGTCGGCCTTCAGTAGTGCAGCGAATGGGAATGGAACCAGTGAAGGGTGTGATTCGTGAGAATTGTGAGTGATTTAGGGGGCTGCAAATGCGTAATCCTTTTGGCGGTGAACTCACTTTTCCTGGCAGGCAGGGCATCGATGCTGGCCACAATCCCAGCGATCAGCAATAGAGCTACACTGAACTTCATTTCGGACTGCTTTAATATACGGTTGGGCAAACAATTTTGGTTTTAATCCTTGGATTGGTCGAAGGGATTGGACTCGGAGTGTGGGTACTGATCACGACAGGAGCTAAACTTGTCACTAAAGTTTCCACCAAAGAAGTGATGTCTGATCAGGGCAGCGAGTTAGATTTATATACCCGGCGCGACGCAAAAAAGGCAGCACAACGAGCATAATGAGAGACGGTCGCTAAAAATCGGATATACCCATAGGCAGCGCCGATCACTGCTTAATATGCAGAGGGGATCTTCGCGGGAACGTGCGAACCATCCGCCTAGTGACTCCACTCCGCTGGCTGGCAACGCTGATCGCTGGAGTTCGTTTTACCAAAGTGCCCGTCGACCGGTGGATCGAAGTGGACAGTGGTACTGGACCAAAGATCGGACTCGGACCGGCAAAAATATCCATGCAGCCGTGGGGACACATGTGGGCCATAAAATCTCAATTGGCAATTTAATTTTAAGGTCACACCGAAGCCCCACAGTCAGGAAAGGCGGACCCAGGTTTATGGGTGCGTGTGTGCCTTATCGCCCTGATAGAAGTGCGCCGCAAAGTGAATTAAAAAGCCAGTCCAAGACATGCGCTGCATGAGCAATCCGGAGTAGATCAGCATGGATCCAGGCGGTGATTCAGAAGTTAGTTGACGTCAGCCAAATTTCTTGTGAGGGTGCAGATTGGTCTCTGAAATGTCTATTAAGGAGGGTTTCTCCTTGTGTCTTCATGTCTCGTCAACTCTGTGCGTCAAGCTCCGTAGTCCGTTCGCATTAATTTTTCGCTTGGACTCACCCTGACTGAAGTGCCGGTTTGTTTCATATTTTACAATGCCTCTGGCGACTTCTGATGAGCGCTGCACCAATGGTGTCGAATCTATCTGCAGAATAATTGGAAATAAAAAATTAGTAAAAGCAAAAGTAATATAATGGCAAAAAGATGCGCTTGTCTTATTTTGTTGTTACATTTTTTCTGAAGAAGTTAATTATTTCATTGCATATAAGATAGTGTAACATTTGCCCAGCTAACGCAGTTGGAGGCAAAATGCTTTATGATTTATACAAAACACATTCCAAAATATCAACTCTATATGCAAATGCCTCATAGTTCTTGTGGCATGACAATATCCCGTTCCGCCAAATACTTATAAACAAGCTGAATTAAATGATCATAGTGAACTTTGGATGCTCTGCCTTCAGCATCTGATAATCTTTTTTCTCAAACTTTGCCAATGTTCAAGCTACATATCGTTAGGGTACAATTTTCTCACAACGTAAAATGAATAAACCCAAATATAATATATGACTTTGCAATTGCAACTTAGAAACCATTGACACTGGAGTTATGTCACAATAATATAATTGTTATAGGACGCAAGAGCCCTCAAAAATCAAAATATTAAAATTGTATACAGAAAACTTAAAGATTGTATATAGGATTGTGCGAAAAAATTGAGAAAGTTGACTATAATTCAATGATAGCATTTGGCGTTATGTGTGTATTCTTCTACTTTGTGAATGGCAAATAAATAAATACTTAGAATTTCAAATGTTATCGGTATATGCATAGTACTGCTGCAACATACCCGACAGGGAGGAACCAATTCCAAAGGGGGAAAAAATAAAAAAAATAAAAATAAAAACCAATCGACTTTTATATCCTGTTCAACACCTGTTTATCAGCTCCCGGCTTCGGTTGTTTATGCAAATGGCGAGATGTTTTTGGTGCCTTTTTGTTTTTCTATTTACGTTCCATTTAATTCCCTAATTTGGAACACCCAAGACCATTAAATCGAATGTCCACGCCACTATTTATACGAACCCGATAAAGAAGACCACAGAGTAGCCCAAGGAAAAAACAAACTACCTAATGCTCGACATTAGTGCCGATATGCAAACGGAATTTTAATGTTTTTTGTTTCTTAAAAGGCAATTTGTGGCCGGTTGGCGTTGGACAACGCCAATCCAGCTACCGTGAAAAAACGCGACGTTGATTATACACAATTTTACCATACGGCAAAATAATTATATTTTCGAAAAGTACTTCCGCACCATGCATGATGATTGCTTTTCTCTCTGCGTAATTCCATCCCGCTCATGTGTCCCCAAACTTGGTTAAAAGCGTTGATCTGACATTTAACACTTGGCATGCGGTTCCAACGAGCCTTCAGTTGGTCCCGACCAGGGCCAAGACACTCCACCCTGCCTGACAATGCAATTAATCAACTCAAATTAAAATTAACTTAATTTCAGACAGCTCGACAGTGCGGTCATGCCACGGCACTATGGGAAATTCGCCCATTTTTATGGTATTTAGTTATTTTATCGATCTCTTAATATTGTTTTTTTTTTTTGTTTAATGCAAACTTAAAAAAAAATTAATGAATTGACAGACTAAGCTAAGCTTATCGTCTTTTAAAGTTAGCTAAAGTTAGGTGACTTTAAAAGTGAAAACCTCAAAAGTAAAAAAAAATTTTTTTCGCAAAAATATATATTGGTTTATAGGTGTAAGTCTTAGAGAAATTTAGTCTTAATAAAATCCAACTTTTCTCAATGTGCACAAAGGCGCACAGCCTGCGTTTTCGTTTTATTACAGGTATTTTCAATCGCTGAGCATGGCGGAAAACCGGACAACTCTAACCAAGTACAAATAATTCTTTATTTTGTTTGATCAAATTATGTAGAAACAAAGATGTCTTAAATCATGAACCCTATTTGAAAAGCAAAAGATGAATTTTTATTTAAATTTAATTTCTTAACGGAAAAAATGACATAGTTTCAAAATATACTCGAAAACAAGAAAGGAAGCTAACTTCGGTCATTTTTACAGTTTTAAAATTTTTGACATTTCTTACATGTAAATTAAAATGTAATTTTCCTCTACATTTACCGATCGTTCCAATGGCAGCTATATGATATAGTAGTCCGATTTATATAAAATTAAATCGAAAATTCTGAAATAATATATAAAGATCATAACCGAAAGTAAATCAAGATATGTTAAAAAGCAGTGAAGTTATATTTTTGTACCCTTGCAGGGTATTATAATTTTAGTCATAATGTCTGTCCGGTTCTACGCAAAGTAGTCCCTCAGTTTTGAAGCTATCTGAATGAAACTTTGCAGATAGTCTTCTATATAGTCTTCTATATACTCTCACTCGTACATAAGTCGGAACGGGCCGGATCGGACGACTATATCATATAGCTGTCATACAATCGATCCGTAAATTTGTTGAAAAAAAATTATAACTTCACTGTTTTTTAACATATCTTGATTAACTCTTGGTTACAATCTATTTATATTATTCAAGATTTTCGGATTTAATTTTATAAAAATCTGACTACTATATCATATAGCTGACATAGGAACGGTCGGAAAATTTTTAGAAAAAAAATTATAACTTTGTCAGTTTTCAACATTACTTCTTTTACTTTAAGATACAAGTTTATCATATTATTTTAGAATTTTGTTTTAAATTTCATTAGAATCGGATTACTATATCATATAGCTGGCATACAAACGATCGGTAAATGTGCAGGTAAATTATATTTTACTTTACATGTAAAAATGTAAAAAAATGTAAAACTGTAAAAATAAAATGAATGTGAAAGTAATTCATTTTATATTATATAGGGATCGATTATTATTGATACAATTGGAATCTGCAAGGGTATACAAACTTCGGCGTGCCGAAGTTAGCTTCCTTTCTTGTTTTGTAACATATCTTGATCAACTCTCGGTTATAAGCTTTATATATTGTTCTAGATTTTTTGATTTAATTTTATAAAGATGCCATGAGAATGGTCGGGAAATTTTTAGAAAAAAATTAAAACTTTGTCAGTTTTTAACATAATTTCTTCTACTCTGAGATACAAGCCTTCTATATAATTGGCACAAAAAAATTCGGAAGCTAAAAAATAAATTTTGTTGATTAAATGTTAATAAAGAGGAACAAACTGATATGACATTTTATAGCCCATTTAGTAAACTTATTAACACATAAAACAGATTTGAAAGTAAAATCAAAATTTTGGCGATATTAAAAAAACGCTTTTTAATATTTGCCATTGACAGGAGTTGTTTCCTTCTGATCATGCTTGTAATAGAGTGAAGCTTCATTTAGTCTTCTTGCAACAAGTTTCCTTGATAGTTTAAAGTCTGATTTATCAAAGATTTCAATTATAATTTCAAGGGCAGACCTAAAAGGGTAAGATTTGCTCTTTCAAACTATCGTCCCCTTCAAGCTCTAAACCGTTTTTCGAGGCCTTTACTTTCGAATCTTCTGTTGGGTCAAATACAAAAGACATTTATTGACTAACGCTAGTGCATTGTATTAAATTTTTCGAAAACAATCCATGATTTTAGCTATTTTATATCAAATATTAAATTACAAATTACAAAAAATTAGCAAAGAGTCGGAAAAAATTAGTTCTTTACCTAAAAATGAAGATTTTACCAAACTGTGCCAATTATGTGACCACCTAAAAACGTCATTCCTTGAACAAAATCGAAAATGTAAGAGTTTATATAGTATAGTTACAGTATAGTATAGTTTATAAGTCCAGTATACAGTTACAGTAAAAGTTTTTCTTTTAAGTCGTTAACACTTCGGAAAATAAGTGAAGAAAAGTAACATTTTTTTTGTGCCAATTATATGACCATAGCTGTAGCTACCATACAAACGATCGGAAAATGTGGAGGAAAATTACATTTTACTTTACATGTAAGAAATGTAAAATAAAAGAATATAGTCGTAAAACTATAAAAACAAAATGAATATGAAGGTTATTCATATTATATTAGATAAGGATAGATTATAATAGATACAACTGGAATCTGCAAGGGTATACAAACTTCGGCGTGCCAAAGTTAGCTTCCTTTCTGTTTCCTTTTGTTGTTTCCTTTTCCTTTGCAAAAGGATCTTAAACGAAAATAGTTTTACGAAACTGCGCATTCTACATGATCTCAAAAATAGGATAAAACGCAATTTTTTGGGTAGATAACCTCAAATATCTTAATTCTGATTATGGATTCGGATTCTACGCCCCAACAACTCACATGAAGCTTATATCTGTAGACCAGTATAATTTACACGATTTTTGTATAGAGAACCATATCAATGAGTGGCTCATTTTGTTTTTCAAATATTACCTTACAGGGTAACGCATAATCGTATCGTTTCCTTGCTGATCATCCCATGGAGGTCCGACTTCAGGCTGCCGGCTGTCCTGGGCAGTGATTAAGTGCAACTGGAGCCGTACATGTGACACCAGCTGGCCTAGAATCCCGCGCTGACCTCACCAGTGCTCATTTTTCTCGCCGGCTGTCATTGGCCAAGTTGGCAATTAAAGATATGTATACGGGACTCTGGCCGCTCTGGGCCTTTCCTTCTATTTTTTTGTGGAAATAAATTGTAGAAATAGGGAAAAACGTGCAACAGCTGTTTACCGTCCACCGCTACCTCCCTTGGCGGAACGGGATGCCGAAGTGGTAATGTGCCTCGGAGAAGGGTGCTGCACCGACGGAATACATGCAAACCAGTTGCCATTTTCACTTCTGCGACTTTTTCAGAATTTATTTTCACATCCCGAGGACAACTTTTGCTGGGCGGCCACATGGCCCAGGAGTGCTGCGTCCGCCTATTTGGTCCTAGCTCCAACTCCTGCTCTAGTTTCGCCAATGCCTGTGGCTCACTCACCGGGCCGGGCCGGGCCATGTCCTTCCTGCTAAGTATGTGAATGCCGCAGTAGCCAAGATGTTGCCATGTTTTGTCTGCTGCACTTTAATGGCTTCATATTTCCTGCAAAATTAGAGAAGTTACTTTTGCTTACAGTTCGAGTTGCTCTTGGCCCAGGGCTCTAACTTGGCGGCGCGAAGTGGTTCTGCCCCGTCTTTGTTCACAGCCGTCTCCTTGGCTTTGTTCTGACTTTCTGCTGCTCATTATGGGAGGGCCACTCCGCCTTCCCGAGTCTACTCCATTAAACTGTAATTTTTGGCAACATTTTGGTTTGCATAAATCTTGGCCCGACTGTAGTGGTTCCCGGTCCACACTCTGACGGTCCCTGGTGTCCTTGTAGCTCACGCTCGCACACGCCTCGAGTTTATTAAAAAGTCCTCAACATATTATGGTTACTTAAACTATTAAAATAGCAACGTCTGACTCTTTGTGTGGATGGATGGGGATGTCCTCCGAGCACACTGAGTCCATACCTTGCTCCTTTGCCGCAGATAATGTGTAAATAATTTGGGGGCTAACAATGAGCTAGAGTCCTGGGAATAACAGATTCAGAACGGGGATATCCATCTATTAAAACCGCAAATCCGTACGGAGAGCTTCCAGGAACTTTTTTGGCTATTGGGAGGCCTCAGAGTGTGCACCCGAAATAAATGAACTCGAGGATAGAAATCATGACCATTGGCCAGGTGGAGTAGCAGAAGAAATCGTCGCACTAAAAAACAAAACAACTGCAGTGTGACAACAATGGGGCAGTCGAAATCGGTTTTGTGGCAAGTGTCCTGCCCAACGGCTGCTGGCTTGTGGCAGGTCCCGGTCCCCGGGGAAACGATGCAGCCAAAGCCGACGGCAAGGACCACGGACGGATGGCGATTTTGTCACAGAACAAATAACTTACCCAAAAAGCCGCAGACCCAGCCCCTCGGGGCAGCGGCAACAACAAGTGACCGCTAATGTTTAGCCACATGTGGGGGCGGAGGCGAGGGTTGGACTGACAGCTATTTGGAATTGCATTGTCAAAGTTTCTCTTCCAAGGTATTCAAATTTATACAGCACAATAGAAAACAAGAAGGGAAGTTGCCTTCAGGACACCGAAGCGTGTATGTAAATGGATCATTTATATTTTTACGTATTTAAGTCAAAGGCTATTAGAAGAGAAACATATATGGTTCTTGTAAAAACACCGCATTTTTCTTTGGTTCTTGTATAAATAAGACGTTTGCTTATATGTGAACATATGTATGAAGTAATACGATTTTTTGTAAAATTAACGGCATAAGTTTAGGACCGTAAATATAAAAAATGGTACAATATACTAAGTAATGTTGATACACATAGTTTTCTTATAACATTCTCAATTTTTTTATACACAGGCAGATCGTTTTTATGGCATTTTAAAATTGCAAATATCTATATCTTAGATTACATGAGAATTAGTTCATAAATGACAAAAAAATGCTGCAATAAAAATAAGAATATTATAATATTATGATAATTATCATTCAGAGCTCAAAAACTCAGAGACAATTTTGTATACATTCAGGAAAAATATTCCTGGATTTTAAGCTTTTGTCTGAAATAGATCTAAAAAGCGCCACGGACTTATTCATAAATTAAAGTAGATACAATTAAAATATAAGTCTCTAAATTTAATCACCTTATGATAACTTTTCAACTAAACTAAAAAATAGTTAAGCCCTTTAAAGTTTAAACATACATACGTGTAAAATCCACTATTATTGAACTTTGACTATTAAGTAAAACTAAGGTCTCTGTGGTTAACTTTCTTTTTCTTTAAATTTGTATACCCTCGCAGGGTATTACAATTTTAGTCGGAAGTTCGCAACGCAGTGAAGGAGTTATTTCCGACCCTATATTCTTGATCAGCATCAACAGCCGAGTCGATCTAGCCATGTGCGTCTGTGTAGACGCCATGTGTAGTCTCTCAGTTTTGAAGCTATCTGAATGATAGATAGTCTTTTATATACTCTCACTCGTATATATGTTGGAACGAGTCGGATCGGTCAACTATATCATATAGCTGCCATACAAACGATCCGTAAATTTGTGGAAAAAAAAAATTATAACCTCACTGTTCTTTAACATATCAACTCTCGGTTATGAGCTTTTTATATTCAAATATATTCAAATTCCCATAGGAACTATTAGTAATAATATTTTTTGTTTTAGCTTTTGAAGAAGATAAAAGTAATACATTTTAGCCGAGGAAGAGAAAGAAAATGTTTTTTTTTTTTTTTTAAATTCCAATTATTGCGTGAGTGTTTGTTGTACAGGATATGATATATATGTATATAGTATAGTGGAAGTACAAATAATGACAGCCTAGGACATGCCCATTTTAGTTTCATCAGTAATTTGTATGGACTGGAATCGATGATTAATCAACAAGAACGACCTTTCTATTGGTGAATTACTTATGAATTGCATACATGTATAGGGATGTATGGATGCAAACACACAAGTGTTATGATCTATAGTTCCTAAAACGAAAACAACGTTAATTTATTTTAGCTCGACAATAATTCGTTCCTGGAGCCAATTTTAAGAACCCAAATATCCCATTACATTAGCTTGCTTGACTTGAGCTTCCGGAAGATACTGCCGCGTAATTAGCGACTAGCAGCGGGACGCCTGCTGTCGAAGTATTTTAGAGGATTGCTCTTGGTATTACACTCGACGCTAGTACTTGGCTTACGCGAGTGAGAATTTAAATGGATATAGAGTGTAAGCGCCTGCGTCTCAAAACCCACGTGAGACGCGGAGGCTGCACTAAAGGTGAGGATGTGGCCTGCAAGTGCTAAGTACCGTGGCGACATTAAACGCTCACGGAGCACTGATGGGGATTGAGTTGCATTTTGTACGTCTGGTCTATAGGCCTGGCACTAATTGCCCGGCCGGAGCTGTCAGTGCAAGTAACGATTATGGCCAGGAAGAAGAGGAGTTGAATCTTGTGGCAGGCACAAAGAGCCGGAGAAGGACATGGCCAAGTGCCAATTAGCAAGCAAAATAGATTGTAGTAAATTTTAATGACATATACGGCATAGTTGCTTCCGCCCGGTTCTTGCCCTTTTTGTGAAGGGTGCGATAGTGTCCCTTTGATGGAGCCAACTCCTTGCAAACAGTCAAAGGCGTTGACCGCCTGCCGCATCATTGCATTCAAAACGTCCAGCAGGCGTGTGTACGAAGCCACTTCAATTAAAAAGACTTTCACCCACTACAAAAAGCCCGAGAAAATCCGGCAAAGGAAAGCAGGAAAACACTTCCGCTTTACTTCGTTTCATTTTTGTGTGCGCCTTGATAAACGTTGCAATTGCTTTGAAATTGCGCAGACGTGCAGGGACCGTGGCCAGACCTGGTCCGAGCTCTGTTCCAGTGCTCATGGGGAAAAAATTGTCTGCCAGCGGCGGCGGCAGCCATTGCAGCACGACATGACTTCCGATTCGACTTGAAGGGGAATGGAATGGAGGCCCCAAAGAGAAATCAATTCGCAGCCCAGTGCCAGGGACACAGATGCTCTTCAAGTGCCTTTTCACTGCATCACACTCTCCTAATCATCCTGTCATCCTGTTCCGCCTTTCCTACTATTATTACTGCCAAAATGAGTAATTTTTAAGAGATTATAGTTCTCAGTATGATTTTACTTAATTCTTAAGCGACCTGTATGTTATTCTAATAATAATTTACTTGAGGATAATTGTTTCCTTTCATTCCAATGGACGACGCAACTTCACTAATAAATGTTTGAGCAGACTGTACATATATTCATGCATTTTTTATTTATTATGAAAATCTACTGTTTTATCTAAAGGAATGCTTTAAAAGTGAGGATCTTAACCAGTCAACAGCCGAGTTGATTTAGCCAGGTAAGTCTGTCATCCTGTTTGTCCTCGGTCTGTCTGTTGCTAAGTGAACCAGACTCTTTTAGTTTTCAAGAATCTTTCTAAATATACTTATTTATATTGCTGGTAAAATATATGTGAGAACGGACCAGAACAGACTACTATGTATGTACATCATTAGTGATTGAGGAAATAATAGGAATAACACAAGTCAATCTTGTTTGGTTGTTGGAAAGCTGAGGGTCATATTCGATGAAATTGGCAGTGTAGATTCAGAATTCGAGGTCCGAATCTGTCCATCACGTCGTATGTATTCTTCGGATGTATCCTGAAATATCTCAATATCCGGATGTGGATTCCGCTTTCCCACAACTCACATGCTCCGATATATGTAGACCTGGAATTTAAGTCTCTAGTTTGCAACGTAGTTGAAAACACATATCCTACCCAATGTTTGGATCATCTTGATTAAAAATTGATCAACTTTGCGTATACAAATATGATCGAATGGGTTTTCTCATATATGTTTTGGAAGTCATAGAAATGATCGGACAATTTGTTGAATAAACAAAAAATATATATTAAAAAAAATTTTTGTAAAGGTTTTTTGTTTCAACTCATGTGTCGAAAGTTATAATCTTATTTATATCAATCAAGGTTGAGCGTTTCTATAACATTCTTTACTTAGGTTAACATATGTATGTTCCATCGTTTTCCTCTCCGCATAAGCCTCCCTGGTTTTCTCGTCGACTTTCTAATTTAAAAAATTTGTAGTCAAGAGATTTAAAAAAATGCAGCAGAACAAAAAACTTCTTCCTGCCGGAGTTAGCTTCTTTACAATGTTTGTATGTTGTTTAAGTCGTTCTATTAATGTAAACATGTGATTAAAAACATTTCATTTCGACAGCCATCATTTTCTTTAGAGGCTTTTAATATTTTAAGTTCTTAATAGACAGTAAAAATGTGATTCTCATGTTTCGACTTAAAACTGGCAATGAAATTCGTTGTTACAAGCAATAACGAGTTCGAACTCTTTGACCAGACCATAACAGCTCGGCTGACTTCCTATCGGAACAGCATGATTGAAATGGCAGTCGAGGCGCGAGGCGGTACGGAGGGGGCTTTGGAGGACTCTTCATGACCACAAGCCTTCATTGTTGTTACAGGCAGCCTTTCGCTAGCGCTGCCGATAAAATAAATTTGCATATGAATTGGGAATTAAGAACCTTTTGCACATCGTGCCCCCTCTGTGCCCTCCTCTAACTGCGCTCCCCTTTTCCTATTGCCAACATTTTTTTAGGGCTGAGACCGTTCTGTCTGTTCTGTGGGAGTGTTGATGTTGGCATTGCGGCTGCTGTTTGGCCTCTGAATTAGAACCCGCACACGTCCTGCCCTTCTCCCTTTCTGGCGCTTCCATATCAGCCGAGTGTGAATGGCTTATTTCCGTGTTGCCTTTTTGGCCGAATTTCGAAATTTGTATTTGGCCTTTTTGAGCCAACACTTTCATACGTTTGCTCCCGGCAATGGTGAAAAGGGGAACACCCCGATGGAAAAAAAACTCTTTAGGGCTATTGAAATCGAAAATGTTTTCCGACTGATGCGATAAAAATGAGTACAATTGTGTTAGAAGGATTTTGACTGAGGGAAGGAAGATTATAGGTTTGAAATTACTTTTTTTGGGGTTTTTAATATCAACTAATACTCAAGAGTTGCCTTTAAGATGATTGAATTCCTAACGGCGACCTGCATAAATTGGAAATGCATTCTCAATATAAACTCTTTATATGGTTAAGAACAAATAATCGTTTGAATATCTATGTATTTGGTTTCTTGATTTACTTTGAAGCAATTCGTTCACAAGTTGTAGGACAATAAAACGTCTTCTGAATACTTATGGTTATTACTTTCGAAATGAATCCGCAAGAATCACATTCGGTTTCCCCTATAGTTGTCGTCGAATTCTAAATCTATCGAAAGGACACGGTTAAACCGGACAAAGTGAACGCTTCGATGTCTCTTTTTGTTTCTTATGGTTTGGGGGCGTTTGCGAAACTTTCGTGGGGCTCATGGAATTGCTCGTTTAACTCATTTAACTTTTGTGCTTGGGCTTTGGGCTGTGTTAGCGGAGCAGCGTGTGTGTGGGCAAGAGGGTTTTTTTTTGTGTAAAGTTTGCATAAATTTTAGCAACAAGAAAAGTTAATAATGCCAGCAGGCAAAGTCGAGCTGGGGCGACAATGAAAATAATTCAATTAAAACACTTTTCCCAGCTTTGGGGTTTCCCCCATTTGCCTCCTAATTCCCTCAGCCCCCGCCCAATGTCGTTGTGTGCATGTCAAGTTACAATTTCGCCGAACCAAATTAACACATACACCGGGCGGAAGGCAGGCGGGTGTGTGGATGGCCGCGAGGCACTCTACACACAGACTCCTAGCTGGGCGGTCCTTTTGCGACCAGGATCCCCCGTCCGGCTCGCTGCCCTTTCTCCCTAAGTTGTTTCTTTGGACAGGGTGCGACATCCATGCCATGTTTACTTTGCTACTTAGGGTCATTGTTGTTGCTTAAAGCCGCAAAGGGGCCTTGCCTGCCTGCCTGCTTGCTGGAAATTTAAATGCTTGGCTTGGCCTGGCTTATTCCGAGGAACACGCTGGCCAAACCCCTTGTATACTTTTTGGGTATTTAGTGTATTGTTTTAAGAATTGATTGTTTTGCCTAGAGATTATGGTCTGTGCCATGTCGACTTCGGGTGCGCCTGGCTCTGAACAGGATGTGCAGTCATAGTTAGCCCACTTCTCCTGAATTAGTAAATTGTACAATTGTGTACCATAAGTACATACATGAATAAGTATTTTTGAAACACCATCCTACGCTACTGCACCATAATTCGTAGGTGGTGATATGTACTGACCAAAGGCAAAGTAATTGTTCATTTCCGATTTTATATGCAATTTTCGCGTATGGGGTGAGAAGTGACTTGAACATGCCTTCTTCTGCCTGTTATATACATTAACGGTTGACACTAAGTTTTGACCAAGTAAGATTTACGAAAGAACTGAAAACCAAGAGTAATTCTACCAAAATTTCAATAGGTCGCATAATACCTTAGTACTTATTGAGTGTACTGGGTACGGTTATGTTTAAATGAAAGATATGTTGGCATAAGTTCCCGGATATCTTGGATAAATGTCTCTTTATTAACATTGTTATATTCGGATGATTGAACCTATCCAGCTTTAAATTAAACTATGTGAACTTTTAGCAAGTTTCAAAATCTCAGCCGAAGGAAGATACTATGATGTGTCCCCATCCAGGATTATTAAGTTTGTAGAACAATAGGCTTATAGATATTTTGTGTTTAAATTTTGTAATTATTGTATTTGTTTATAGGTATATTTACATATGTTATATCAAATTTATTTATATACATTGGATTTATATTTATTTATATAAAAATTGATATTTTAAACCTGTAAAAAAATGAGTTACATAACAGGAAAGGAAGCAAACTTCGGCATGCCAAAACTCAATAAAATTCATACCACAACATTCGTTACATTTTACTACTTGGCCGACTTCGATCATGTTAACATTTCAATTGTTTTTGAAAATGAATAAAAGTAGTTAATGTAAGTAGTAGGAATATAAAGTTAATAAAGTTGTATTGTCAAAAGGCTAGGGTCATAAAAATTCGTATAAACTTCCAAGTTGATCCACCCACAAATCATACATACAAATCGCCTAAAATAAAACTAGCAAAGCCTTACCAAAATCGCGCTCAATTGAGACTCGCTCCAATTAATTGCAAATAATTTCTCAATTTTTATGCCGCTTAACCCTTTAATACCGTCCACATTGCATTCGAGTTTGCAGCAATTTTTCCCCCCTTTTTTTTATGTAAAATGGTTTTCCATAATTTTTTACTGCCAGCATTGAAGTGCAAAATGGGGGAAAATGCGAATTGATAGCGCACGAGTTCAGGCTCGTTAAAAATCAATCCCCCGGTGGGGCGAGCGGTGCGGTGGCGGTTCGGCGAAGGTGTCGCTGGCCATGTCCCGGCGGCCTGTACTCCTCGTGGTCAATATGCGCGACTGTAAGTCCATATAGGCGGCGATGCTGCCGTCATTTTGGTATCTATGTACATATATATTCTACCCCCTCTGAAGGGATGTCGGGCTTCAGGCTTCAGGCTGTATGTGTTTGTCTGGATGCTACTGTGAATATATGGGAATGGTTTTGTCATATCGGTGCATTCTTCCCTTCACAACCGAAACGTTCGCTACATGTCCTGCTTGTGCTGTTGTCCAACAAGGAGGTTAATAAATATTGCACTCAAAGAAAGCCCAATAATAAAAGCATTCAAGACAACAGGTAACAAATAACATTAATATTTTCTGAAGCGACAAGTGACAGACCTATAGTATATACTATGGAATGCAGGGCATTGACAAGTCACTCTTGTCCGTAAGCTTTGAATTTTTTCCGTAATTCTGCATGGAAATCACCACAAGCTGAGGCGCAATGAAGCGCAACGTCCACGCGACATTTCCAATTTACGCGGCATCTACACAGGGCCATGTCGAGCGATGTGACCAAGGCCATGACTCTAACCCCAAAAATTGGTCCGATGTAACGCCACAACAAAGAACGTTAATTGACGCCAAAATGCTGCTGCTGCTGCTGCAAAAAAAAAAAAAAAACAAAACAAAAAA
>VNJR01006165.1:0-12289 GCA_008042585.1 Drosophila punjabiensis | reverse complement strand
GAAAAAATATAAAAAGTGCATTGACAATAAACTAAATCGATATAAAAAGAGAATCAAATTATTGCGTAGCTCTCAAAAATTATATATTGAGCCACGCGATTACACCGACATCAGCAGCAGCAACTACACCTGCAGCGACGACAGCACCTGCAGCGACGGCAGCGACGACATCGACAGCACCGTCAGCCAGCCCCCACCCCTACAACGACGACAGCGACTGCAGCTACTACAGCGGCAGCGAAGACATCGACAGCCGACACCGTCAACCTGCCCCCACCCCTACAAGCGGCAGCGGCGACAACACAGCGGAAAGCAGATAAGGAATACTTTTGATATATTATATTAATAATTAAACAAAAAACAAATAATAGGAATAACAATATAAAAATAATTTTTTGAATATAAGATTTCCTATTAAGTGGAAGCCAGTATATATAAAAAAATTAATAATAATAAAATAAAAAATATAAAAATATTTTATAATATTTTATCGACATTTTCGTGAAATTCGGCTTGTCTCTTCAGATTAAATCACTTTAATAGGAATTTATGAGAAATAGCTAATACATTTTTTTTAATTTTGGACTTATACCACTCACGGGCTCATACAAAAAAAAAATAATAATAAAATATATAAGTAAATATGTTCGAACAAATTTTAAACCTTCTGAAAAAGCAGGCGGAATTAACTAAGGTATGTGGGGAGATGGTTAAAAGCCATGGAAATAGGACAGTTACAGACGAGGATGTTAAATTTTTAAATGAATTAGAGAGGGAGTTTTTAACAAACCACAATATGTTGGTAAAGCTAGGCCCCATAGATCAGGAATATTTTACGAAAAAAAGGTATGAGAGGGTAATTAATTCATTAAAGGAGCTTAGAGCCGCGTACGAACAAAATAGGTCTACAAAAGAAGCGCAATGCCAGTCAATTTTTGAACAAAAGGTCAGTCAATTGAGAGCATATTTCGAGGAAACCTACATGGATATTCAAAATGAAAAAAGGGAGACCTTAAGAATTAGGAAAAATAAAATGCATTTCCTCTGGAAAAACATTTCCGAGCTAAAACCAAAATTAGGAGAATGTAGCCTAGATGTCGATTTGACCCTTAGCGAGTTGGAATTCGATATTCAAAATATTTCATCTGAGATTAATGAACAGATGAAGAAAAAAGTCGATATGAAATTGGAGGGTATCGGTAAAATTCCGGATTTACCGACACTACCAAAAATCGAGGTGCCCACATTTGGCGGCGATTCAAAAGAGTGGGACCTTTTTCATGAATTATTCATGGTATTAATTCATTCTAGGGAGAGTCTCAGTACCTCCTAAAAGCTTAATTATTTAAAATCGGCTTTAAAAGGGGAAGCTCGAAATGTGGTCGCCCATCTTTTAATGGGTACCGCCGAAAATTACGAAGCAGCTTGGGACCTTCTAACCAAGCGGTACGAACATAAGCGTAGAATATTTTCGGACCAATTAAGTCGCCTAATGGATTTATCAATTTTAAATATTGATTCTGTTAGGCAAATAAAATCCTTCATCGACACCATTAATGAAGCGATACACATTTTAAAATTGAAGGCCAATCTGACCGATGAAGTCGATGTGTTATTTGCTCACATGATACTCAGAAAATTTAATTCACAGACTGTGAGGACCCGATTTGGCCCCTCACAAGGCATATGTAAATACTGTACATAATTAGCGATAGGATAAATAGGTTAGATTGGGATTTAGGGTATGTTAATAAGTTAGCTAGTAAGAAATATTATTTAAGTAACCATAGCGTAGGAGATAACAATAAGACCCACGAAGGGCACTTGTAAATAGTTAGACTTAGGCCACCAGGCCTCACGGACAGGGACACAGTTAGTCGCACGCACACATCGCCGACCCAGCACCCAAGCCGATCGACAGCAAAAACAGCCGCATAGCAACAGTAGCCGCATAGCAACAGCAGCCGCATAGCAACAGCAGCCGCCTAGCAACAGGAATCGAAGTACAGTCAACGACAAAAGCCCGCTTAGCAACAGCGGTACCATCGCCCGGACCACAACGGAGCCGGCAAAACGCATCGGCAGAGCCAAAAGCACATCGGCAGAGCCAAAGCACACGGGCAGAGCCATACACCGGCAGAGCCCACACACCACGGCAGAGCCATACGGGCATAGCCACACATCGGCAGAGCCATACCGGCAGAGCCACACATCGGCAGAGCCATACCGGCAGAGCCACAGACCGGCAGAGCCACACACCGGCAGAGCCATACATCGGCAGAGCCATACCGGCAGAGCCATACAACGGCAGAGCCATACAACGGCAGAGCCAACATACAACGGCAGAGCCATACAACGGCAGAGCCAACACACAACGGCAGAGCCATACAACGGCAGAGCCAACACACACCGGCAGAGCCAACAGATCGGCAGAGCGGCAGGACCCAATCGCCGCAGGGCAGAACGCTGCGCAGCCGCACGGCCCAGAGGGCCGATTAGGAGAGAGCGAGGGGACCCACGGCCGATCGCGAGCAGCGCCCACCCCAGCCGAAGCCAACGCCGCCACGTAAGCACACTAAAGCTTCGTGCCGGCAGAGGCGAGAACGCTGACAACGAGGGACGAGCGGCAGAGAGAAGTTGCTGACAGCGACTCTTATCGGCCGCGAGGAGTTCTATTTCGACGGCCAAGCCATAGAGACGCAATTCGAGGAGTTCGATTACAACCGGCAAGCAAGACGGACGCGGCTGAAAGAGTTCGATTTCGACGGGAACCAGATAATCGCGAGGATCGCCACGCGGAGCCGCATCATGGACCCGTGGGTGGCCGCCACCATGGATAGGCTGGCCCCCACGTTGGCGGAGTAGTTGGGTGAGCTGGGCCTCGGGCCAACTCCCGCAAGGGATTACCGGTGAGGTGCGAGTAGGGACAGAGAATAGGCTCGTTTTAGTTAACACAATTCGAAATAAAATGTATACTCAAGAGGCATAAAAATGAAAGAAACTGCGCATTACTTGGACTTTACCGTTTTCCCCCCCCCCTCCTCCTTCGGACCCTAATTCGGCATCGGGGCCAACGGGCGTGCACGGCTGCCGGTCGACGGAGCCGCAAACGCCAGTGCCCCGGGTGCCGTGTCTTCTCCCTCTCCTTTCCCCGACTCCAGGCGCCACGGCGTAAAAGGCTGCCGGTCGACGTGGCCGCAGACGCCAAGGCCTGCCACGGCCATCCCCTTTCTCTCCCAATCAGGAGACGGCTTCCGGTCGACGGGACCGTGCTTCACGCGGGGAATTCCGGGCCCGAGGGGCGGCATGGACGACGTGGCCGCGCCCGGCTCGGATGCCTCTGCGACTAGTTGGGAAGCGCCGCCGGTCGACGGGGCGTTCCTTAGGCCATCTCCCTCGCGGGCAGTGATCTCGGTCAGGAGCTGGCGCCCGGACGACAGGGCTGCCCCTGCCGACCTGCTGCCACGCCCCCGTGATCCTTTACGGGTCGTTCCCGCCACTCCAACCCTGCCTATGTTACCCAAATCCAGGCCAAACGGCCCCTTTCCTGCCTGTCCCCGCAAAAATAAATATTTTTCTGTGGAGGATCCTGGTCTGACTGAGTATTTATCCTGGCCCGTGATTAGCATCCTTACAAGACTCTTCAATTATATGAGAGTCATATTAAGAAGACAAAAGACATCCAGAATTTATCGGATGTTATGGATTTTTTGGAGCAGTGACTGAGTTCGACTAGCTCTGTTCAGGAAGAAAAACCTGTAAACAAAAATACACATAATATATCCAAAAATTTTAATTCATCCGAAAATTTTAATTTCCCAAATAAAAATAATTATTCAGATGAAATGTGCCCAGTCTGTAATATGATGGGATACACAGTGACTCAATGTTATAAATTTAAAGGATGGACTCCTAAAGAGCGATTTGATTTCGCGAAAAGTGTGCAACTATGCACAAAATGCCTAAAATATAATGGCAAGAAATGTGAATACGAATATTTTTGTTCGCATTGTAGCAAAGGACATAATACAATGTTACATTTTCCAACAAGAGAATATGTTAACACTTTTGTGACGTCCAAACAAACATTGCTTCCAACAGCAATAATTAAAGTAAAATCGGCTAACGGCGATTTTAAAAATTTAAGAGCTCTGATTGATAGTGGGTCACAATGTACCATAATATCAGAGGAGGCAGTACAGATTCTAAAGCTGCCAAAAATTAAATCAAAAACTAAAATTAGGGCATTTCGTCTACACATACATGTGTTTCAAAATATAAAATAAAATTGATGATAAACGGCTTCAACTCAAAGAAGCCATTGGTAACTGAGGCAATAATACTGCCAAAGTTAATGAAAGCCCTACCTATAAATGAGACCATTCTAGACAAATCCAAATGGCAAGATTTTGCATTAGCTGACCCGGACTTTAATAAGCCAGGTCGAGTTGATGTAATTATTGGAGAAGATTTGTATACACATATCGTGAAGAGAGGTTTAGCGAAAATTGATGGCTTATTATGCCAGAATACTAGTTTTGGGTGGTTTGTTTCTGGATCCACTAAATCGAAGATTAAGAATTCAATATTTGCCACTTCTATAGTTTTTCAAAATGAAAATTTTAAGAAAGTTCGGCAGAAAATTACGAAAAATCATAAAGGTAAATGTTGCGATTGCAAAATGTCGCGTAAAGACAAAGGCTAAATCTACTTTTTTATCCCCCGGCAGGACCTCACTGTGGAGGTATCAGAGAAAAAGAAGATGTTAGAATTTTGCATGTTTTCAGTTATATTTTTTTTCTGCTAGTAATATTATAAAACAAGCAAAATTGTTTAATTAAAAATTTTCAGTATTTCGGGTAAAATATTTAAATAAATTGACTGTTAAATATAGATTCGATTTAGGTCGATGAAATTGAAAATAATAAATTTGATTATCAGCTTACATACAGATATACCGAAAATAACCATTTAAGGCCATTTAGGCCAAATCCATAAACCATAGTTTAGAAATAGCTAGACTGTCAGAAGAGTTAAGGCGGTTACACGAAAGCCATGTTGAATTAAAAGATTTAAATGTCCATCATATATCTGGCCATACCTCCTTAATTATATGCATTATTATTATTTTAATCTTGATTATATATGCTCTACGTAAGTGTAGTATAAGCAGACGATTACAAGCCATAACTTTTGAAGGCCATTTAAAAAATGTTTAACAGTAAAATTAAATGAAGAAATATTGTACTTTGTATTGTATTCCTTTTACAAAATTTTAAAACCCAATTATTAACTTTGTGGCCCTTGGCAGAATGTTCACACATGAACACAAATTTATTGTCATTAAACATATATATATAAATATATACATATATGGGCAATTCCACAGAAAGGTCCACCGCGGCCAAAAAACTAAAACCTCTCTAAAATGTTTTTTTTTCAATTCTGTAACATTGGGAAATGGTCCCATTGATTCAACTTGAAAGGCTTTACCATATTCTAAAACAAATTTCGAAATATTTGAAAGCATATTCGCGAAAACACAATTTTTCATTATTTTAATAAAAAACATCATAAAAATAGACCTGTTTTCTTTTTAAGATAATTTCTAAAACGAAGCTTTATGCTTTGACTTCTATTTTCTAACATCACTAGAAGAGTGCAAATAGTCAAAATAAAACTGATATATGCTCTTCTAATTTAGTTTAATAGTAGAAAACAACGTGCAAAGTATGCTGATAAAAAATGTCCCGTGCGCGATGTCCCGTGCGAATCTACATCAAATTAAATTTAAAAAAAAGTGCAAGTCATTTCGGGAAAAACTCATAACCATTTTAAAGAGGCATATGTGTACAACAGTTTAAAATTAGTTGCATTAAAATATTGCCTCTTGATTCGCAGAAATTGGCATTTGAATAGGTCCACCTCAAAAGTCACTTCCGTTTTTTGTCCCGTGCGAATCACTTGAGTTTTGCAAATAACTTAATAATGAAAAATTAACCAAAATTAATCTTTGCACCAATAAAAGAACTAATAAAATGCTATATGTTAAGACTTTCATCCGAAAAAAAAATCGTTTCCTTGTTAACGTTTTTTTACTTTGAATGCGTACGAATGTCCCGTGCGCGACTATGGAATTGCCCATATATATATAAGGTGAGCCCCGCGGGCAAAGTGCCGCGTTTGCAGTTCCCACAGGGAAATACATGGCCACTGCGTTGGTCTTTTTATATATAAGAAATTCAATGTTAACTTTAAGTAGGGAGTAAAATAAATAAAATCAGTTTGAAATTATAACTCAGCAAATGTAGACGTGTTTTTATTTAGCACTGTTTTACAGATACCCTAGCCAATAGACAGAATCATCAACTCCTGCAAACATTTATCCCTTCCATTCTCCCCAGCAAACAGCTACACTTCTAAAAAATACAATCCTGAAATAATTCTTAAAGCCACAAACACTACCCTTTCCCGATACAACAAAAACACTACTCCACCTATAACCTTCCACCAACTGTTCCTTTCTATTAAAAACACCCTACACAATCACAAATTTATTTACACAAATTTTCCTCCATTAAATCTATTACAAATCCAAACAACTACTCATATTACCCCAATACAATAAGAAACATAATCACAAAACTCTATCCAAAAATTAAACTAATTTGGATCCCGAGCCACATCGGTATAGAAGGCAATGAGAGAGCAGACACAGCAGCAAAGAACACGCACAAATATCCCCTAATAATTACAGACAACTTCAACACCGAAGACATCGCACAACACCTTAACAAATATTATACTGACAAACTGGAAAAATTACAAAGACAAACTAGCCATTGGTACAAACAGATATCACTAAACACCCCAACAAATTTTTCTTTTAAATCCACAAACCTCAATAGACAACAACAAATTATTATTAATAGACTACGCCTAGGACACACACAAGCTACAAACGCCCATTACATGAATAATTCCCTAACAAGCACCTGCCCCTTTTGCAATACCTCAACGATAGACATCCAACATATTCTAATAGACTGCACTGCACTTTCCCTAACAAGATCTATATCCTTTTCCCACGAAAACCCTGTCCATCTCCTAGCAAATCCAACAACAACTAACTCAAACAAAATCCTCTTCTTTCTTCACAAAACCAACCTCTTACACAAAATTCAGTTTATAACAATATTACACTAACACCTCAACATATGTGACAACAAAGATGAGCGGAAGGCCGAAGCAGCTATTGCTCGTTCCAACAAGTTAACATCTGCTTTAAAGCATTTGGTAGCTTTATATAAATAAATAAATAAATTTTTCTCCACATTTACCGATCGTTTGTATGGCAGCTATACGACATAGTCGTCCGATTCTTATGAAATTTACAAGAAAATTCTAAAAAATATATAAAATACTTGTATCTCAAAGTAGAAGAAATTATGTTAAAAATTGACAAAGTTATAATTTTTTTTTCTAAAACTTTCCCGACCGTTTCTATGGCAGCTATATGATATAGTAGACCGATTTTTATAAAATTAAATCTATAAATCAGAAACAATATAAAAAGCTCATAACCGAGAGTTGATCAAGATATGTTGAAAAACAGTGAAGTTATAATTTTTTTTTTCAATAAATTTACGGGTGAGAGTATATAGAAGACTATCTACAAAGTTTCATTCAGATAACTATAAAACTGAGGGACTAGTTTGCGTAGAAACGGACAGACAGACAGACGGACATGGCTAGATCGACTTGGCTGTTGATCCTGATCAAGAATATATATGCTCTATAGCAGGGCCGCCCAAAAGCAGCTTACGACGGAGCAAATTTCAATACATTCAAAAGAAAACACCAACACAAGTAAAGAATTTTTTTTTATTTCAATGGATACACTGAAAAAAATTGGGAGATGCATTTTTATAATAAAGACGCGCCGACAATGACGCGTCGACAATGCAATAACTAAAATCATAATACAATTTCTTCAAGTGGGTGCGCGTCGCCAAAGCAACAACAAAATGCTCACGAAATTTTATGACCCAACAACAACTACATGCAAGTCTAGATAAGAAAAGAGATAAGAAAACGAAAGTAAAAAATCGTTTTTGCAATTAGCATTGGCGCATGCCGATAGCCGTGTACATATATTTGCTCGCCTATGCTTCGGAGCCGATTACAAAAACAAAGGAGCCATGGGAGCAATGGGTCTGGGCTTCTGCAACTCTATTAAATGGTGGGAAAACTGTTTACACAACCTTCTAATTACAGTTAATGCGCAGAAATGGTCCATTGGACAAGCTCCTACAGAAGCGACAGTTTAAAAAACCCGCTAATGGAGTTTGACAATAACGAACTAGAAAGGGCGTTGCCAACTAGTGGAGTAAGTTATCGATAATTAGCTGTTAGCAAATAGTGTTGCTAATCATTTCTTCTGTCACTTGTCATATTTTTGTGATCTCGGCCTATTTTCTTAAATTACGCGAGAACCGCTAAGTTCGAAACGTAATGTAAACGAAACGTTTGTAAGCAGATTGCAGTTGAATCATTTATAATTTATCCATATATAACATATGAAATACTTTTATATTCAAATTATTTTTAGTTTTAGATTTTTTTACAACTACAGTTTTAAATATCCCTCCACATTTACTGATCTTTTTGTGTGAGCTATTTGATAGAGTCCTCCGATTTTTATGAAATTAAAAGCGAAACTCGAAAATAATACAAAATACTCATATATCAGAGTAAATGAAGAATCTAGGAACGGTTTAAAAAATCTGACGACTTTTTCATATAGCTGCCATAGGAACAATCGGTAAATTTGGAGGAAAATTACATTTCACTCTACAAAAAAAAAAAAAAAAAAAAAATGAATATGAAAGTAACTCATATTATATTAAATAGGGATAGATTATAATTGATCCAACTACAATCTGCAAGGGTATACAAACTACAGCGTGCCGAAGTTTCTTTCTTGTTGTTTATTTGCTAAAAATACCTCCAAAGCGTTTGACGACCACTGATAAAAAATTTTGTAATGAATAACATATATATAAAAATATGCGAATTTCTTATAATTTATTGCTTTATTATCGTAAAAACAAGGACATTGGATATTTGGTAACTATTTATTTTTTAATATTTTGTGTATTATAAATCATATATGTGGAATAATTTATTTAGTATGTACGTTGTATTTTTAAAATGTGGGTTGGACTTTTTAGATTTACTGCATTAATTTGCATTTAATATTAGAAAGACATCCACTACAGCAAATAATTTAATAGGCAATGTTGTATTTAATTTTTATCTTTATTTTTAATTAGGGTTAATAAATGATTTTTTATTTTAAAAAAGGTCTTAGCTTTGAAGCTGCAGCATATTTACGATAATTTTTTGAAAAGCCGAAATGTATTTTCATATACTATATATAGTTTCGTATTAATAAGTTTATTTTTGTATAAATACTTGTAAGAAGACATTGAGATGATAGAAATTAAAATTGCTAGAGTTCGGCATTTTTACATTTTGTAGAAGAAGCAATCGAGTCCAGTTGCAATATTAAGTAAAAATATTAATAAATATTCTGTATTCTTTTACGCACTGTTACATGCTGTTAAGTTTTACTTGATTAATTTAAAGCTAGATGAGTGGGTTATTGAAGATAGGTCATCAAAGCAGATTTATATTCAATAGGAATGGTAAAGTAACAATCTTGAAAAATGCGCTTAATTTTTTTTATACCATATCCTGGAAAAAAAGAAAAATCATTTTTATGATAGTACAGTCTCATACAATAATATAATATATATTCTTGCCATTCTACTCTTTAAAACAGATATGGGGAATTATACACAAAAAGATATATCCAATAACGAATGGTGCCTAACCTAGTACATTGCATTTATTTATTATGTAATGAGAACTTTTTTTATATTTGAAATTTATCATATAAATAATATTAGATAAGCAATACACCCGAAAAGGTAAAAAATGTTGTCATCAAATTTAAGTATTTCATTAAAAATTTAAATTTTGGGTTGTTTGTCGATTTTTTTCCTATTTATTTTTGTTGGATTTCATAGATTTCAGTAACTGTGTTACACGTACATTAAGGTAGTCCTATGAAAATAATTCAGAATAACAGTGACAGTGTATTCTTATTTTGTTCATACAACATACCACTTAGCAAGATTGCAGGATAGCAGTCCAAATAATATCCGTAGGATTACCCCAAATATAAAAAAATAAATGACATACATAAAAGGTATCGATTTTTTCCGCTTTTTTTTAACAATTAGCTATTTTGATGTTGTTTTTTTTTTTTTTTTTGTTTCATTTACTTAGTTCCTCAAGAATTGTTAAATGCTACTTTTTGAAATTTTACCTAATGCTTTACATTCACCGTTATATTATTATTGCTAAATGTGAGTAATATTTATAATATATATTTTTCCACTGTATTCACACATCTTCAGTAAGCCAAGTAATGTGTGTACGTAACTTGGAAAATTGTTATAAGTTCGATATGTATAATCTTTTGATTATACACAATGCCTTTGTTATATTGTTTTAGAGGCATTCAATTCAGTGAATGGCAAGTTAAGTTTCCTTTAAGATATAAAAGTTATTCATTTTTATTTCGATACATCGATAAAAAAGTTTTGAATGATAATTGTTGTTATATACTTGTGTTTAATGGAAACTCCTCCATAGTGTTATACTTCGTTCACAATTTTATATTAAATATTTAACCAATATTATAATAATTAGATTTGATGTATGTATTTCATGTTCTCGTTTATTTATGTATCTATGGGGTATCTCTGAAAATACGGATATATTGATTATTTATAGTTATGTATTATTCATAAAAGGGATATCTTAAAACACCTTAAAAAGAAATACAAGCAAAATAATCAAATTTGCCACTTAACAAACTTTATTCCACTCTTACAATCTTTTAATGAATATATAATGCACATCCATTTGTGGCCTGATGTGCATTAAGACAGTTTAAGTTACATTTTTGGTGGTACACACTATTTTTGTGATATAAAATCAAATGTCGTAGCTCCACTTATTTTTGCCGATGCACTTCGATGAAAATGCACATTTTGCCATTTGTTGTCGCGTTTGTGCCAGACGCGCGTCTCCTCCGATTGATGAGTGTGTGCGTGTCCCTGTCTGTTTATAAATATAAAAAAATAACAAATGTATTTAATCAAACAAAAGCATTGCTTGCACGTACAGAGTATTTGAAACTATACTTACTTATCGATATATTGTGTAAGTCGGACATAAGCAATGCAAGCTGATTCTTCACCCAGTAGGTGCACGTGAGGATTCAATATGGTTGTGTTAATTGCCTTGCAATTTTTTCCAAGAACTGTAATTATAAATATAAAAAGTGTCAGTATATCTTTTGGTAATAATCAAAAAAAAAAAAATTAAAACAATTATTATATACTTGTGGAATAATTACTAAGTGATTTTTTGCTACCTAGAAACAATTATCGTTTTATTCGCAGAGCCAGGTGTAAGCAGCTAATCTCAAACACATAATGCAATGTGTTTGTTTTGATTTTACCTTGCTTACATTTTCTTGTGGTTCATCGCCTTTTTATTTTTATACCCTTGCAGGGTATTATCATTTTAGTCAGAAGTTTGCAACGCTGTGAAGGAGAAATTTCAAACCCTATAAAGTTGTTGTTCTTAATCAGCATCAACAGCCGAGTCGATCTAGCCATGCCCGCCTATCCGATTATAGATAGTTTTGAAACTATTTAAATAAAACTTGACAGATTGTCTTTTATATGCTCTCACTCATATATAAGTCGGAACTATATTATAAAGCTGACATAGAATCGGTCCGGAAATTAATTAATTATTAATCCGAATTAAATTATAAGGCCTGTTCTAGTTTCCAGACCTGTTCTAGTTTTCACTTCCGAAAAATCCCCTTTATTCGTATTTCTCTCGGTTAAGTCTGTAAACTTCCGAGCATAGCTTGCAAATAAGTGTTGACAGTTTTTTTCCTCACGCTCTACTCGCACTAAAAACAGAAAAAAAAGTATGCATCCTCGCTCCGCTCTAAAATCGACGTCGTTTCTCTTTTTTCGGTTTTCGGTTTATTGCTTTACGTTCAGCCACGGTTGCCAGATTTGGCTCTTTTGAGCTAAAACTGGCTCATTTTTTTCTCGTTGGCTCTTTGGCCCATTTTTTATTGAATTTGGCTCTTTTTCCCTAATAGCGGTACGAAAAATTTTAAATTTGAAAA
>VNJR01006164.1:0-11801 GCA_008042585.1 Drosophila punjabiensis | reverse complement strand
AATAAGCACAATTAATTATGGTTTATCGCTAAACAAATATCTGGGACTTTTAATTAGCATGAAATATACGAATTCTTGGATAAGATCTGTGTAATTTTATGGGCCAACTTGGGGAGTTTGGTAACCGTTAACGGTGGAAGTCGGGTAGCGATATAGATCGAAAGTCGTTGTGAATAGAGCGATAAAGCCCTTAAAAACCCCAAGATGGGAAATTAATGGGTTAAAGTGGAGTGAGGGCTTAGTCTAGAGCTAGTTAGTTAGGGTCCACCCTAGAGATGAGTTCGGAGAGAGCACTAATTAATTATAAAGTGAATTAAATTCAAGTAATTTGATTTTATTAAGTTCTTTTAAATTTTAAAAATTTAGGTAGGGGTATGATTAGCTGATGATTAAGTTTAAAAAGCATTTTTGTAAAAATAAAACACTATTTAACCATTTTCTACATATTAACATGGTAAAATATCAATTTAAAATAGTTTAAACATCCATGAATTTAGCAATATAATATTTTTCATTCAAACTGATATTTCTCGATATTTTTTATCGCAATTTTCTCTTCGATATACATCGCAAGTCCACCCCATTTTAAGACAAAACTGGCACAGCTGACATTTGCATACGCAACGGACTCCAGGTACGGACCAGAACAATTTGTTACATTGTTTTTACCAACTTAGTTGTGGACCAAGACCAAGAATTATTACGCAGCATAAATTACGGAAGGAAGGAAGGGGAGGGGGAGGCGAGTGCGACCCACTTAACCGCCCGCAGGCAACAAAAGGGTTACCAAAAATAGCAATCCCAGCCATATAAAGCGGGAGACAGAGTGCCAGGCATCCTCGACCTCATCCACATCCTCCTTGTGGGCACATAAGGCCATAAAATAGTTGTCGCTGGCTGCTGGCTGCCGGCTCCCTGGCCTCTCGGATAAGCATCTGGCCCCCGCTCTTTGGAGTTGGCCTCTGATTACTTCGTTAAGTTGCATGTTCCTACAAATTGTTTCCAAAGAAAGGCAATGAAAACGAAAATATTTTTCCCCCACAGTTCAAATACAAAATACAGAAAAGAAAAAAGAGCAGAGGAGCTCGCTCCATGGACCGTAAAGGGGTTAAAGGTAATCACAACAGAACAGAAACATGAAAATTGTGAAAGGTGCATCTCTCTCTCACTCTTCTCTCTAGTTTATGCTCGGATCCCAGTGATCCCGATCTCTGGCCAGACGACTGTGCTGACTCCTGTCAAAATATATTCCAGCTCTTATCGGGGCTCTGTCATCGCAGACAAGTGCCTGTGTCTGTGTCTGGGAACTGGAGCTCTGGCCGGGGGAACTTCATTAGAGAAAGTCCCCCAAAGCATATCCCCGGAGAGATGAGACCCCGGACCCCGAACCCCTGTGCTACTAATTTTTAGTAGCTTTGTTTTGGTGTGTATATTTTGTCAAAGCTAATTAGTACGTTGAACCATTAACAATGCAGCTCTTCGCCAGTGATGAATATATGACTGAGCCCGAACCCCAGACGGAGTGTGAACTGCACATTTTCGTCTTCTTTCTTTTGGGGGTTTCCCTCCAGTCATTATGACATTGGCATTAGCATAATACGCGTATTATGCGTATTAATTACAGCGCAGACATTTGCATTTAAACGCCTATTTGTTCCAGACCCAAGACGATCTCTCAAGACGGTGGTGGGTCCAAGTCCCGAATACCTTATACCCATACCCATACCCATACCTATACTCCCCGGTAGCCAAAGCTTGGGCTGTAATTATTGAATTAGAAGACAATAGGGCCTAAAGAGGCAGAAGCCCCGAGATGCGTACGCTTTGATAGCCAGAGAGGGACGGGGCAGGGAAAAGACCACCCGAGCGTGGAGGAATATCCAAAGATGATGATGAGGCCAGGACAGGAGAACAAAAAGAGTTATTATGTGGATATTTGCATAAATTTCACGCCCTGGCCGGTGAAATCAACCAGAGAGGAAGTGCCCTAGGCCACAGGGTTCGTTCTCAGAGTTTAATCGCTTTGGCCAAGGAAACTGACATAAAGATTTGGAATTTTGAAAATTAAATAATGTAAAAAATGTAGTTTTTTATATATTAAAATAAATTAAAATTAAGCTAAGATTAAATATCAATATCACATATCTTTCTCAATACCCAACTCCCGACTTAACCCATCATGCTGAGGAACTCGCTGCCCAGATGATGCACATCGCTAAAGTGCTCCAACAAGGACTTGGGACACCTTGGATATAACCGATTGCAATCGCTGCCAGCTGCTCCAAGTCCCTCAGCCTGCAGGTAATCGTTGTCCGAGTGCTCTGCCAAAGGATCCACCGAACTTGAAGGTCTAAAAAATAAAAAGGTGTGATAAAATTTACTTTAAGAGAATCCCACGATTGTAAACTCACGTAAGCAGGATGTGAAGGACTTCGCCCAACAGGCCATTCCGATCGTCAAAAGGCACGGCGGCACTCTCGCAGATGCTTTTCAGGACACAGACTCGGCCATTGAGCTTCATGCGGATTGCCAGGGCGGTAAAGGCTTCGTAGACCGACCAGCGATAGCTGCCCAAAGCCTGCAGATCCTCGTGCAGGATATTCGGATCCAGACCCATCTGTTCCTCGGATTTTTGCAAAATCTTCTCAAAGATAGTGGCATTCTCGGGCAGCCGCCTTGCAGTGATTTCATGGACATCCTTGACCCTCCATTGCTTGGCGGTGTGGGGCAGAATATAGTCAGCCTTTAAGACATAACCCGTGACCACATGTTCCACTTTGAGATCCTCCACGGGAATACCAAAGCCAGCAATCATCTAAAAGAGAGTCCTTTTAATTTTACCAGATTCTGAACTTGGGTTTTATAAGGTGCTCACCTGCAAACGTGTGGGATTGCCTCTAGGATAAACCAGGGGCAGCCATCGTGCTTTTCTCACTAAAATATCACTCTCACTGTGAAGACTTAAGCCTTTATAATACAAATTCATAAAACTTAAAATAAAAAGGACAATCCTAATCAAAACACTCATAGTTTAGTCCTTGAAAAGCGGTTTTAGTTCACAATAACTTCACAGCTCAAGAGCAGAATGATCACTAAATTAGCAAACTTTGATAAGATTTCACTTTAATAACCGAAAACCGACTTAAACTGATGACTTTCTTCGATTAGAAAAAAACGAAAGTGTGGCTAGCTCAAAGCTATATAGCACACTTCAGTCACGATTGGAACTGGGTCCAATATCTCAGCCGACACTGTAAGCTTTCTGGCTCCACAAAACTTCACGTTCTCTCAATTAACACTCCAGCTATGCAGACCGACTTTTGTTTCTATCACCAGGCCCCGTTGCCACCAAGAACACTGAGCGAAAGTTTTGGCTTCATTAATTCTCTCGATTTATTGTCTCAAAACAAGACCTTGTCCAGGTTGTGATGCAGTTCGCTGAAGTGTTGGAGGAGACTGAGACGGCACTCTTTGAAGACCCGATCACAGCCAGCACCGGACTGACCCACCTTTTCCGCATAATAATACTCGTTGTCCGCATGCTCCGATAGTTTGTCCACGGAGGAGGAGGGTCTGTGGAGGAGGGAATAGTTTTTAAGTGAGATATTTCAGAGAATAATTAAAGTACTTTCTAATCTAATAATAATTTAAAAATTACTTACGTTAATAGTATATGCATAATATCCGCAAAGAGCCCATTAGCAAAGTGAAAGGGCTCCTCGGCCGCCTCGCAAATGCTCTTTAGCACACAGATCCTGCCTTGGTAGCCCAACCGATCCGCCAAACCCTCTAGTCCTTTGTAAACTGTCCAACGATAGCTGCTCAGAACCTTATTGGTTCTGGTCAGGAACTTCCTAGTGTTCTTACCCAGTTCATCCACGCCCACCAGAAAGTTCTCGAACATGGGCTTCCGCTGTCTTCTTGCTCCCGTGATTCCCGGCGTGGCCACCTGGGTGAGGGGCAAGGCCGTGGGTGTCCTCAGATCATCGGGTGTGATGGGCAGCCAGTACTCCACTTTGAGGACATAACCAGTAGTCACCGCCTCGTAGTTAAGATCCTCCAGAGGAATACCAATGCCGCCAATAAACTAGTAGCAAAATCAAGTTAGTTAAGATTAAAGTCTGAGTGTATCCTTTATCATCCTACCATGACGCGAGTGGGCGAGGTGGTGGGAAATATCAGCCAGGGAATGGGCGCTCTCTTGCTCCTCTGGTGCTTGGAGAGACTGCCCAGGGAGGCCATCACCTGGCAGAGCAGGCAACTGGCCAGTATGACGGCTATGCTGGACTTCATGTTTTTAATTTTTGAGCTAATACCGCTGCGTGCTAATGCCAGCTCGTTCTTTGAGATACTAAACCATATTCTTGCTGTTCTTTTTTTGTGGCTCACGAAATTTTCATTTTGATTTCTCAATAAAAACGGCTCGATCAATCGATCTCAAAGACTAAAAGAAGACATCTACTTTCTCGCGCGAGAATGTTACACATTCTAGCAATTAGCACCTTCGCTCCGACTTGAGACGGGGTCAAGTGGTAACCGTGTAAATCTTGCATATTCCGGTTTTTTTTTTTTTCTTGGCCACTTCTCACCCATTCAGCGGAGCAGCTGCCAATTCTAATGATTTCTACAACCTGTTATTTTTGCAACATGCATTTAGTTGCAGGGAAAACTTTCTTCAAGATGGGTGCCTTTGGTTGGATGTTCTTCTGGGGACTAGTTTTGGTTTGTAGTTTGAAATTGGTTCAGTGTTTTTTGGTCTTTCCACGTCAAGGATCTTTTGGAGTGAGTATATATAGCAAAGGATTGAAGGTTATGGGGATTTATCCTTTAGTTTCTTTTAGTTGCTTGCTGCCGTGGCTGTTCCTTTGGACTTGTCACCCAAAACAGTGTACATGGCCTTCAACTTCGAGTCCAACTACGCACTGCCCTCCAATGATTCGTACAATCAGTGGATTGATAGGGTAAGTTACTGAGAAATTTAAAAATATTTAAATATAATTATCATTATTATAAATCTCCCCCATTAAGTGGCAACTTTACGAACCCTTTATGGGAGTTCCTGGCAATGTGACCCCCATCAATGCCCGTCAACAAGCCTCTGAAGACTCAGCTCTCCAGAAAGACAGCAATGAGGATGGCGATTCTGAAGTGAGACGCCGCTCGGTGGGATCACCACCTCCTTTGAGGCGCCGTGACTTTTACCATGGCATCATGAACTACCTGGCCCACTATGGGTTCAATGGCTCCGCCTGCCTGCTCCGCGTCATCTGTGAGGTCAGCGAGGCACCTCTCGATGCCCACAATGGCCTACTGGGCACCCTCTTTCAGATTCTGTTCATGTGAGTATGAAAGAGAGAAAGGAGAGCTCCACTTCCTTCACTAATTATGATATCTTTTGCCGCAGGCCGACGACGAGTGCCGCGGAAGAGGAACTGCAGCACGTGGACGCGCTGTACGAGGCCACCGATGCGGGCACGCGTGGCCTGGGCTGCTCCGATTACGTGGCCAACTGTGGACACAGTGCCCTGGACCTGATAAGCGTAGTGCTCTGAATAAATCCTGCCAAAAAGAAGTTAAATCAAATAAAACTTTAACCGAAATATGAAGCGAAAATGTAGTGTCCATGGAGGAAGAGGCTTAAAGTGGGTGGTTTTTAAGGATTCTTGGGGTCATCCTTGGATCAATGACATTTAGTTACCTATAGAAGTTCCATAAATAGTAAAAAATATTATAATAAAATAGTTAGTTGAGATATTTTGATAAACTTCGATATATTTTTAATCTTTTTAGCAATAAATTCCTCCTTTTTTGCTTTGCTAAATTTATTTAAAGGACTTCCTCCAGAACAGCTTAAAAATTCCGCTGGTATTCCCGGAGTCACCTCCTGCTGTCGCGTGAAATGTTTTAATTTCGCTTAAAGAGCTTAAGGACGACGACACAGTGTCGCGACAACAAAGGAGTTGAGGAGCCTGCGGAACTGAGGCCAAAAAACGAAGTCCTAAGCTGGCCACAGGGATCTGGTTTTGAATTTTGGTTTGCTTAGGGGTTTTCAGCTGGGTTTACCTCACGTTTGGACATGTGTGATGTCTGCTTTATATATTTCATTTTATTTTTGGGAAGCCGATTCTCTGTGTTCATTCCCTTTGCTTTTTTGTTGGCTCTCTGATCCTTTTGTGAAGAATATATGTTTGCTCCTGCTTCGTCTTTGTCCTTTGAGTGCGTTTTGCGGCCTGTCAACAATGCCCCAGAGGAGTCTCCTGTTCCGTTGTTCTTCGTTGTTTTTTTATTTGTTTGTTTGCTATTTCTTTGATTCGATTTGCCGCCTTAAAGGACCGACCAGAAAGCCGTATAATATTCCAGCGAATGGTGAGAGCGAATTACGCCTTCTTTGATTTTGCCAAGCCATTGAAATCATAATTAGAAGACAAATGATTCCTCTTTTCTTCTCAAGATCCTCAGACAATGGCCAGGCATCGAAGCTGAAGTGCTTATGTGCGCCACAGTTTGAGAAAGGTTCCCGAAAAAAAATAACCCAAAAAATAAAACACACACAGGGAAACTTGAGTATTAATAAGCTTAGAGGAAGGAGTTGGAGTTTGAGCACAAAGAATAATAAAGAAATGGGATCGGGGTTAATGCCATATTGGAGAATAAATAACACATATTTGCTAAAAAGGTCTTGGGTTGTTTGTATAAATAAAAAGTACTTGGATTGCCCATTATATTTTGTATTTAATTGATTTTGTTTTGGGTTTTAATTGTTTGTAAATAATAAGGATAATGTGTAAGAATGATAAAAAGAGTTTTTCTAGACTCGCTCAAACCTATGAAATTCTGGATCTTAAATTAAATAAATAAATATGAAGATATTCTTATCTCATTTTCTGTTATTAAAATATCTCTAAAAGATCCTATCCATTCCTGAAGAACCCTCTAAACCTGACCCACCTTCTCGCATGACATAACATAACATCCATCAACTCATATCTATCTCTTGCTCCTTGACTATATCTACATTTAATATATCCCACAGACCGTTCCATCTTCTCGTATATCTCAATTGTGGGATCATAAATGCCAACCATCAAATCCATCCATCTCCTTGGGACTTCAGTCCATTTTTATGAGTTTTTCTGCAGTTCCTTTCGTCACTTCAACATGGAGAGATGTCAGAGGATGTGTCGCCACTGATTTACGGCCCGACTAGAGTTGTCAGTTTATTTTCGTGTTTCTCTTATTTTAAAACTTGGCATTGACATTCGGCTATATAACATCTTAATTTTAATGGGGTGCGGGCAGTGTTAAGGAGGTTATCCACGCGATCCACGCTTCCTGTTGCGGTTGGGGCTTGTCTCATCCTCTCTCTCTGGGGGTTGACTCGAATTGATTTGTAATTAGTTGCAGTTGCAGTCAACAATGTGATTATGCCGAAGGAGGAGCCTCAGGGAGCTCTGGGGGCGGAGTGGGATCTAGGGTTACACAGATGTGAGCAGACCGACCATGATCCCGAGAAGCGGATCCACTTGAGATCTGGAGGTTTAGGCATAAATTACACATTCGGAGCGGAGCACAGAGCATTATCCTAGGCAATTGACAGCTCCCTTAAGTAGTCATCTATCCATGACATATGCGGAATGTGGTCTCTCTGAGGGCGTTCTGGTGAGTTGTAAACGCATCTGTGGCGAGGGATTTGGTCCTGCCTTTGGGATATTGACAGGCGATCTCCATGATCTCCATACCCATTCCCTTTCCTGTGGCCATGTGTCGGCAACTGGTACGTATCCCATGGCATGTTGACAGTTCGGTGGTGTAAATCATTGTACGGCAACTGTCAACCGCTTTGAGGTTTCCATTTAATAAATTCAAGTACTTTGTGTGTGCGCACAGGCGGGTTATTAAATTAGAGTTTAATCCACTTCGGACACGCGTCTGCGAACATTAATTGAATTCATAAATGAGCAGTTTATATGATATTTATATATATTAACTAATTACCGTTTCATTCGATTGTTGTTTCCCTGTGCATTTCTCTCTCTTTTTTTTCTGTGCCATTTTTTTTTCCTTTTGGTTTCATCAACAATTGGATTAAATTCATAATGCAAAATGGCATTTAAAATGACGCTTTTAATAAAGCCAAAGCGCGGCAGAGTAAAAAAAAAAATCAAGGTAACGAAGTTGCAAAATTCCATTTGACTGGTCGGGGATATTCGGTTTATTTTAATTAACTTAATGAAATGCATTTGGTGAGGTTTATAAATGTATATATATTCCGCAAGATTGTTGGGTCGGTTTACGGGATTACGCAGTGGATTTGTTCAAATTAAGTTTACTTAATATTGCATTAAAGTGGGAGGATTTTTTTAGTGATTAATAATCCCCTCCGAAAGCTTAAAGGAAGTTCTATGTTGATTATCCGGCTCGAAAGACCAAAAAAGATTAAAAAGATTACATCAACTTTTAAATATTGAATAGTTTATGCCCTGTCCGTTATTTCAACATTATGCTACTAATTAAACTATAAAAAAGTAAAAAGTAATTCAGTTAAAACCAAAAAAAAAAAGATAATTATATAGAACCCACGCCTGAGTAATCTTTCGAGCATGGAATCTACCATTTTCTGGTTCTTATCAAACACTAATCTTAATGAAGAACTTCTTTGGATCTCTATCAAAAGAGGTTCTACCATGAATTTCCCGATTATATAGTTTCAAATGGCCAAGCCTTGGCTGCCTTTTAAAAACCATATCAAATTGATGGCAAACGTAATAAAAACGGGAATCATTAACCAAGAAGCCGCAAGGTGTGTTCCCACAACTTTTTCTTTATCGGGCCAAACATCAACACCTCAGCTCATCTAGGTTATCGGTCATATTCAGAGTCGGGTCATATGAATAATGTCAAATTATTTCATTGCAGCAACAAGCCACCCTTCCTGATGCATTTATATATTTTGATCGATTGCCAGGAAGGAACACTGAAACTAGTTTGACATTAATTGACTGCCAAATATGCACAAGCGCATGAAATTATGGAAAATCTTATTAAAGTCATCCCATCCTGAAACGTCTAAGGAGAAAAAATCAACTCGGCCAAAAGTTCATAAATGCTAATGTGGCCCGAAGCCTGACGATGATTGATGGTCGGTGGTGGTCGTCGCCTCCACGCCACGGCGTAGTAAAAGTTCCGCGATGTGAGAAACCCCATTTCCCGCAGACTTGCGGCACCGGAAGACGGATCAATCCTTGGCTGAAACTGTATACATTTCACCTTTTGTGTGCTCCAGGTTCCCCTTTAAGCCAATTTAATCCCGAGCCGGCTTAGGACATTACGATCTGGGATTAGGCCATGTTGCAACATCTTTAACGGCGGCACAGATTTTCTTGTTATATGCGTTTGGCAAATATTTGTGAACGGAGGATTTGTTTGTAGGCGGTGTTCGGCTAATGATCTTTGCCAAAAAGGAAATCAGATTTTCCAGTTCCTGGGAAAGTAGGCGGCACACCAAAATATCCTTTTGTCTGAATAGTCCGGGAGAGGTCCGCCTTTAAGGCTGTTATTCAGCTGCATTTGTGTGTTTTTATTTGGACAAAGTCGCGAAAGTGGGCTTTCATTTTGCCTAAAAAGTTGGCCAGGAGTAGTGTTGACTTTTTTTAAAGGAAATTTGTACATTTTTTCTAATAAAGAACTTCATAAAAATGGTTAACATAGAAATTAATGTAGAAAAATTAAATACATTATAAAAGCAAACAAAAAATGTTGAAAAACTGTTGAAACAAAATAAACACAAATAAATGAAGAGAAAAATCTAGAGCTGCTAGAATAACAGCTCTGACCAGGACCCTTTATTCCCTATCACCCCATATGCCAGGAACCCTTCGTCCTTTTGACTCTCTGTGTGTGTTTCATATGTCTGCTTGGAGTCCTTCGCATCGCATAATTTTTCACTCGCTCGTTGTTCTCATGCGTATATCCCTCGGCTGTCTTCCGCTTTTTTTCTCCCCTTCATATTTTTTTCATGTGTGTTGATAAATTTGCTTAGATTATTATTCTGGATCCTGGATCCTGGCGTGGCGTGGCGTTTGGAGCTCTGCTTTGCCGCTATCTCCCTGTCGTAATTAGTCTCGAGCTTGTTTGCCCAGCATTTACACAGAATGCTTTCCCGCCGCACGCACTCACGTACGGACAGCGGTCGCCAGGACATGGCCCGGAGTCCTGCAAATGGGCTGGGCCTGAACTTCCGTCTAGGCAAATTGCTTGAGGGGAATATGAATGAGTGAAATTCGTTTTTGCAGCACAAATACCTCATATTCTAATAGATAACCCGCCTTGGCGGCCCTAAATTGCGGGATATGTCAGGGAGAAAGCGCAGCTCTCTCCACCTCACCCCCCAAAAGTCAAACTGGCAACCTTTTAGCATAAATTTCTACGGGGCTCTGTGTGAGCACGACAGGAAGTCGTCGCCAAACGCCTCCGTCAACCGCAATTTCCATTAGCAGCTCAAGGCAAGGGAACTCCATTCACATGTGGGATATGTACATACATATAGAGAGTGGTATATGGATGACGGTCCCCGGGTACATTTGACATTTTAAGGAGCGCCAAGTGAGTTGCCTTGCCGGCTAGCAGGTAGCTCAGGTGAGCTGCTGCCAAAGAAAAAGGCCCCCAGACGACAGCCTCGCCCATGGAAATGTCAACTGTTTTTAGCACGCACAATTTGAGGGAAAGCCAAACAAACACGAATAAAAAAATACCCGAAGCCGGGAAAATCGCTCTCTACGGTAACATGAATATATAAACGATGGACTGACACTGCCTCTGCCTGGCTGGCTGGCAACCTGCTCCAATTCCAATTCCCCGGTCCCCATGTTTGCCCATCCTCACCTGTGGGCAGGGCTCGAATTACGCGAATGCAATGTTCAAATAGAAATTAAATGCCGGGACAAACCGCATTTTAGACAAATGCCCAAAAAGCGGGAACGTACACCTACCACCGTATCGGCTTTCAGGACACGGGGACGACTCAGAGGCAGCATCCCTTGCCAGGAGCAGGTATCAGGCTCGAATCAACCACAACATGTACACCTACTTCCTCCCTGACACCCGAGAAGTTTGCCAAAAAAAACAAAGTACAAAACAAAAAATATATACCACAATGCCAAGGAAGTGGCGGCCCGAAACAGGAATACGCCAAGAGGAAATGCGGCCAGATCGAGCTGATAGATAGGAAGTAAGTGTAGTATGTTAAGTGCCCCTAAGTCTGGCGATGGTTTTGTGGATAAGTTCAAGCTGAAGATTCGATTTGCTCGAAAACAAAGTGTAAATCGAGAAAACAAAGCAACTAAACCGAAACGCCAAGTGGAGATTGATCTAAGCGCTCAGGAAAATCAACACTTTTAGCTAATACTCTAATCACAGAATCTAAAATGATTTAAAAGAAAATGTAATGGGTTTTAAACAGCAAAAATCAGGCAATATATGTTATATTTCTTTAAAAATCTGACCTGATTGTCTGACTGAAGCCCTTCCAGATCAACGATCTCTTCCAAGTATTGCCAATTCCCGTAAGCCAAAGTGCTCACAAATCAAACTCCGCTTGCGGTGGACACTGGACATTAATAACGCCTCAGTAGAGCGCCGACAATGGTCCTTGGGATGGGCTGCCATCGAAAGGCTTTTCAATAAAAGTTGCCCCGATTGGCGGCATCCGACAAAGGGCATCGGCATCGAACAATTGGCCAACAAAAGGTGGTCGAAATTACAGCGCACTTTCGTTTGCCAGCTCTCTCAGGCCAAAGCGTTTT
>VNJR01006161.1:323-12834 GCA_008042585.1 Drosophila punjabiensis | reverse complement strand
TCAGTGTGTACATAGTCCCCCTGATTACTTAATCCTATATTCTGGCTATTGACATTGCCATCGATTTGGAACAATGAAAAGTGGAACCCTAATTACTTAATGCTAAATGCTAAATACTGATGGTGTTATGCAAAATGCTAACAGCTCGGCCATCCTGACAATTAGATCGTCCTCGATCGTGGATTTCTATATTAACAATACTAAAATGTTCTGACGTTTGGCTAAATAAAGACTTAAAGTTAGTTAAGTAAATATTAAACTTTGTATAGAATATGCATATGTACAGAGTAATTAGAAATAATATTAATTAAAATTAGAAGTAATAGTACTAAAAAAAATACATAATTTATAAATAAGGAGTTATTTTCGCACTGTTTGCGCCAATCTGCCCATTTTCTTAACCGACAGGCCTCTATTCTCAACTATTCCTTCATAGGGAATTTGACTAATTTGGCAGTTCTCTTTGTCGCTTAAAACGTACCTATCATTTGGTAAAATTCTCTTAACAACGTATGGACCTTTGTATTTTGATACAAATTTCTTATATGTGTCGATTGTGGTATCAATGTTTCTTATCACGACGAAATCACCTTCTTCAAACTCTATATGATTTCTATGATTCTTCTGAAAGTATTCTTCGCTTCTTCTCTGGCATTGTTCTATTTTATTTAACGGGTTCTTACGGACCTTTTCTAAATCACACTGTACTATATCAGTTCTATCATCTAAATATTTTGTCAATGCGTCAATATTACATCCTCTTTGCTGAACTCCAAATAATAATACTGACGGTAATTCTTTCGTGGTTGAATGTACTGAATTATTAATGGCGTATTCGGCCTTTACAAGGAGCTTACTCCAATCTTCGTGCTTTAACGTGTTCAATATTATTATCTAACGAAAATTTAGCAAATTTATTTTTAATTCTCCTTGGTCGACTGTAATATTGAAAATATTTTGAAAAACATATGTTTAATTCTTTCGTACTCGTTGTGTTTACAGGAAACAGCTTAACAAATTTGGTAAATCCGCCAATAATAACTTATAAATGTTTTTTCTTCGAAATAACGGAGGCAATGGTCCAAAATGATCCACGTGTAATGTATCAAAAGGAATTGGTCGCTTAGGTATATTGTGCAATGTTCGTTTATTAGCATGTGTGGGTACTGTAAACATAATACAATTTAAACAATTTTCAATAAATGATTCTATTTTAGACGTCATATCCGGAAACCAATAAGGTCTCTGAAAATCCGGGAGAGTTTTCCCGGAAAATTTACTATTTTAAATTTAAGTAAAAGAGACTGGCGGCTAGCGGCTGGGGAATTTCCAAGAAGAAGACGAAATGGAAGTCGGTTCCAAAATTTTATTGCTGCCAGCAGCTTTGAGTATCGATCGGCGAATAATCTCCCCGAGCAGCTCCGCATAGCCACGAACAGAAAAGCTTATCAGTTGCACTCAAGCTTGAGCATAGCCGAGTTGATGAGTATGATTTAACTGATAAGCTTTTGTACAAATTGGTTCGGCTGCATATATTCAATTACATCATTCATCTTTTCTTAAGCTGACAATAAAACTTAATCTACTGCTCCAACATTCCGGCCCCGTTGAAGTCCTCCGGCGCTTTTACCTTCTCGTTCGGAGCGTTGGTTATTGGCAGCAATGCCAGCCTGTGGATGGCGCGCTTGATGACGCCTCCTGACGTCCGAACATTCGCCACACGCACTTTCCCGTCTTCACCTACTGTTGTTGCCACCACGCGGCGTGTAAGCCACCTTTGCGGGGGCATGTTGTCCTCGTGCACGAGCACCAGACACCCGACCTCCAGATCGCGGCCCTCGACGCACCACTTGTTGCGATGCTGTAGGCTGGCGATGTAGTCCTTGGACCAGCTGGCCCAGAGCTGCTGCTTGAGATTGGACAGCATTCGCCACTGCCTCAAATATCCGCAACTGGCCTTGCTGGAGATTTCGCCTGCGCCGGATTCTTGCGGCAGCGTGATCAGAGGCTGTCCGATTAGTAGACGTCCTTGAGTCAGAGCCTCTCCATCGCTGCCTCCCACAGTCCTCCGAAGTGTGGTGATCTCGGCGGTATGAAATACCACTCGACGCCTCTCTGAGCCGTGAACCCTCTCAACTGGTCCTGACTGTGGTGAAACGCTGCGCCCAGATCCTTGAGAACGTTGCTCGCTCCTTCGAAGTTCGTGGCGTTGTCGCTGTACAACTTCTCCGGCAGCCCTCTCCTTCCGACGAACCTTTTAAAAACGGGTAAGAAGCTGTCAGTGGATAAATCTACAACGAGCTCAAGGTGAACAGCCTTTGACGAAAAACACACGAAAACGGCAACATATGTCTTGATAGAGGGTTTACCGTCTACCCCACAAACCAAAAAAGGGCGTGCTATCTTGACCCTATCGGATGGCAAATTTCCCATAATCTGATTCATTAGCACTGGTTTGTATTTAAAACAGTGGACACAGTTTTAGACAACTTTCGTGCATGCTTCTCGCGCATTTATTAGCCATATCTGCTGTGTTAAAAGTGATACCATCACCTTGGCACCGGCATGGTAATGAGTCCGATGCAGATCTCGATGAAATAGAGAAACAAATTCTGATTTTGAGGACAGTAATAGAGGAAATTTGGCATCATACGGAATTGGCGCCTTTAACAACCTTCCCCCAACTCGGATTAATTGAAGTTTCACGCCTTCTTGTTCACTAGTGTGTATGAAAGGATTTAGACGTTGAAGATGTGGGCTTAAAGTTTCAGATTTCTCTAACTTGACATATTCTGAGCCGAACTCAGCTCATTGATATACTTGGACCATCCTCAGGAATTATAACTTCAATTCGTTAGCCGAGATAACAACATCGCCATTATGTTTCTTCCTTTGAATAAACCGATTTACATATGCCATAATCCGCAGGAGTTTATTAAATGACGAACATCTTCCAACAAGCTCAATGAAGACATTCGGTTGGTTTGTTGTGACGAAACATAGTGCCACGCTTTTCTTGTTCTCTGACAACTGTAACTCTGGTGAAACTTCAGTCTTATGAGAAGGCCACTCGTTAGAATGTCGAAGTAAAAATTCTGGTCCATTTTCCCATAGCGTACATTTTAAACCCTCTATGTCTGACGGTCTGAAGCTCATAATCTGTAATGTCCCCTTGATCATTTCAAAATAGGATTCTCTGAAACGTAGTGTGAGCGGGGTTTAGCTGAATCTGCCGATACATCGTGGTGATGTCGGCATTAAAAACAAATTTGAAAATCCGCCACTTAAGGATTTGAAGGGTGAGATCAGACTGAAGTACTGGGCTTGGATAGAGGATGTCATTCAAACTGTTTCCATTTGACGAAGGACTAGATGCGTTGAATCCAAACGGACCTTGTGTAGTTGCACTTTCGGGTTTGAAAACCGCGTGGTGTGGTAGATAGAAATGTATTACACCCGTATTTGAAGGCAAAAGCTTCATATGGCCCAGATCTATGTACTCTCTGATTACTGAGTCATAGGTATCTCTGAGAACCAAGTCCATCTTCAGGCGAGCCTCATTCCTTAAAAATGGTGCGAGAGCGAAAGACCTGGAATGTCCCAAATTGATGTCTTCAGCATCCTTAAAGGGTAAGAATACTACATACCTTCCGTCAGGGGATCTGGTAGTTGTTCGAACGAAGGTTTCTTCGCACAATTCGTCAGTCTCCTTCATTACGCTGCCTGGAAGATCCTCCACCTCCCGAAATTTGGTGAGTAGCGTTTTCATGGTAGGTCAATGGAAATCTTTGTGGTAAAGAAAGAGATCATACGAGTGGCAGTGGGGATGGGGCCGGTAAAACCCAAACAAAAATAGTTTCTTGCCCTAGGAATGACCCGCATAAGTTTGTCTTTGAACCTTACATGAGGACAGACGGAAAAATATCCGCCCGTAGTAGAAGATAAATTTGGGAGGGTTGAAAAAATAGTGGATCTGCCAATGGTATATTAGGCTGCTGCGATCAATTAAGCTCCCGAGCTGGCTTGGTTGAACCCTGTGACTCTAGTTCGCACAGTTTGAAAAGGAAGTTTGATCAGATTGGCAAGCCTTTCGGAAGTAAAGGTGCCTTTGGAGCCTGAGTCTATCAAGGCACGCGCTGGAAAGTTCTCTCCCTGGTGACAGACTTTCATAATTGATATAGCTAACAGAACAACTTGTCGATTGCAGGCGAAATGCACTGAAGTGCGTAGAATGTTCTGCTCGCTATTGTGGTCCTGCGCTGCGCGGACTGAATTAGACGGACTGTCCTTATGAAGCAACGTATTGTGTCGCCCTTTGCTTGTTGAACAGTTATATCTGCTTGTGCACTCCCGGAGATTATGCCCTTTAGCGAAGCAATTAAAGCACAATCACTTCTGCTTGTTGTAAGATGCTCTTTGTGGCTGAGTTATCTGGAGGAATCGAGGCCAAAGCCGAACTGAATGTGGCTCTTTGGTGCAAACTCCGACTTGAGTCTCAAAAGAATTAACCCTTCATGGTGGTCCACTTCTGTGGTCCCTCGACTGTTGCAGGCCGAAAATGGAGGGTCGAACATCTTCAATCGCCTCTAAAGTGCGGTATCTCCCCTTGAGTTCATCGCTTCCCACGCTGGAATTTTCGATTTCTTGCTCAAAGATTGCTCCCATAATGAGAGGGTGACGAAAAGATAAAAATTAAGAGCCAATCCGAATTTTCCGTGGAGACCTGTGAATGTCCAAGGGATATCAAACATCCTTGGACAGTGCTTTGCAGACCCTTTAAAGCTGTGCCTAATTAACTTGTTATTGTTGAAAAACTGAACAAAGTTTTAAGTTGACTGTTGACTAGAAGTCGCTTGTTTTCAAAGCGATCTTGAAGTGCAAACGATGCGGATTGGAACATATCATTGGTGAGCAGGGACTTAGCCACGATAGTGTGAGCTTCGCCGCTCGTTTTGGCATTTAAGTGGAATAATTTTTCTGCTGGAGTTAGCCGGGAATTATTTACGTAAATAGCTGTGGCACTCCCTTGAGAACGTGTCAACGGGTGGATTTGCTGATATTCGTGAAATGGAGGTGGACATACGGTCACTTTCTTCAGTCAACTTAGAGGCGCACCTTTCATATACAGCATAACTGTGCTCATGTTTGTTCTGCAGCAGCGGAAGACTCCCACCTCTTTCTTCTTAAAGAACTGCTCTCGTAATTACTTCATACTCCTTTTCAACCCTTTCCCACAAAGACTGGACTTGACCTGGTAGTGGAATCAGACGTGGATGTCGCAAAAATTTGACTTTCGAATTTACTAAGACGGTTGCTAGTTGCTATGAAATCGAGCATTTTCCAAGGGGCCTTTGGCTTTTGATCGTAAATTCTCTGAGGGTCCGTACCCTGTTTCTGTTGTGTTTGGATCCCTCTTTGGGCCTCCATCTTTCGAAGGCGCTAACTAAATCCCTTCTTTTTGACTCGCGTCTTTAGAAGTTAGCTGCTGTCCACCCGCGCCTTCAGACATAATTATATTCCTTTTGGATTAAGCGCGGAGCAGAAAAATGACAGAAATGTGTTAATTAAAAAAAACTATAAAAATAAACAAATAAAATATCAAGGGCAGATATAAATAACTAATTTATTCACTGTTATTGTTGTATAAAGATTGCAAGGATATGTCGGAAAAATGAAAATATATATCTGATTCGAGTTCCGATTAAAAAAGTTGAAATGTTGATCTGAGTACTATGGATTAAAGAAGTAGGAATGTGAAATTTTAATCCTATCTTACTAGTGTCGATTTAAAAAAGAATGTGTGTCGGTGTAAATACGGGATTACTGTTTGTGCTTTTTATACCCTTGCAGGGATATATAATTTCAGTCAGAAGTTTGCAACGCAGTGAAGGAGACATTTCCGACCATATATATATTCTTCATGAGCATCAACAGCCGAGTCGATCTAGCCATGTCCGTCTGTTCGTCTGTCTGTCTGTCTGTCTGTCTGTCTGTCTGTCTGTATGTATATCTATGTATGTCTGTCTGACCGTTTTTACTCAAACAAGTCCCTCAGTTTTAAAGATATCTGAATGAAACTTCGTAGATAGTCTTCTATATATATATATATATATTGTTGACGTAATTTATCCTCGGATTGCTTTTATTTCTTTTGATTTTTATTATTTATTTTGCCTTCGTTTTATGTGCTTTTTTGGACTTCGATCCATATTTCAGTGTGTCCATAGTCCCCCTGATTACTTAATCCTATATTCTGGCTATTGACATTGACATCAATTTGGAACAATGAAAAGTGGAACCCTAATTACTTAATGCTAAATGCTAAATACTGATGGTGTTATGCAAAATGCTAACAGCTCGGCCATCCTGACAATTAGATCGTCCTCGATCGTGGATTTCTATATTAACAACACTAAAATGTTCTGACGTTTGGCTAAATAAAGACTTAAAGTTAGTTAAGTAAATATTAAACTTTGTATAGAATATGCATATGTACAGAGTAATTAGAAATAATAATGATAATTAAAAAAGAAGTAATAGTACTAAAAAAAATACATTATTTATAAATAAGCAGTTATTTTCGCACTGATTACGAAAATCCGCCCATTTTCTTAACCGACTCGCCTCTACTATTCTTTAATACGGAACTTGACTAATTTGGCAGTTCTCTACGTCGTTTAAAACGTACCTATCAGTTAAAAAAATTCGGTATTTCGGTACAAATTTCTTTTTTGTGCCGATTGTGTTTCTCATCCCGACGAAATCACCTTCTGCAAACTTTATGTGATTTCTATGATTCTTTTGAAAGTATTCTTTACTTCTTCTCTGACATTGTTCTATTTTATTTAACGAATTCTTACGGACATCTTCTAAATCACACTGTACTATATGAATTCTATCATCTAAATATTCTGTTAATGCGTCAATATTACATCCACTTTGCCGAACTCTAAATAATAATACTGATGGTAATTCTTTCGTGGTTGAATGTACTGAGTTATTAATGGCGTATTTGGCCTTTACAAGGAGCTTACTCCATCTTCGTGCTTAATTTGTTCGGTTATTTTGGCTGACATTGCTTTCACTGTTCTATTAACTCGTTTCACTTGACCGTTTGCTTGAGGTGATGCCGTTGCTACTCTAACGTGTTCGATAATATATTTATACCCTTGCAGGGTATTATAATTTCAGTCAGAAGTTTGCAACGCAGTGAAGGAGTCATCTCCGACCCTATGAAGTATATATATTCTTGATCAGCATCAACAGCCGAGTCGATCTAGCCATGTCCGTCTGTCCGTCCGTCTGTCCGATTATACGCAAACTAGTCCCTCAGTTTTAAAGCTATCTGAATGAAACTAAGCACATAGTGTTCTATATACTCTTACTCATACATAAGTCGGAACGAGCCGGATCGGTCAACTATATCATATAGCTGCCTTACAACCGATCCGTAAATTTGTTGAAAAAAAATTATAACTTCACTGTTTTCTAATATCTTGATCAACTCTCGGCTATGAGCTTTCTATATTGTTTCAGATTTTTAGATTTAATTTTATAAAAATCGGACTAGTATATCATATAGCTGCCATAGGAACGGTCGTGAAATTTTAAGAAAAAAATTATAGCTTTGTTAGTTTTCAACTTAATTTCTTCTACTTTGAGATACTAGTATTTCATATTTTACCATCTACTTCCATTTTTTTCTGATATGAAAGTTTTCTCGGAACAAAGCGTACAGGGTCTTCTGACTTAAGCCTTAGTCTCATTTTATAAATATGCTGGATCGCTGGAATGTTGCATAAATTTAAATATGTAGATCTTATTACTCCAATGAGTGTATTATGATCACTATTATTTAATTTCGGGTCAATATCAAAACTTTCATCGTCCTTAAATACATCAATACTAAATAAATTGGTCATCATCAATATGAAATGGATCACTGTCACTATTAAATCATTTACTAATAAATTCGTAACTCTTCTTCTACAAAAATAAATTTTATTTGTTTTTTATTTTTATTTTTTATTTTTTATTGTTAGTTGAAACATAATTGTCGGGTACAACAAAAAATGTAATTTCTTTTTCTATGCTCTGAAAATTAAGTCTAAAAAAAATTTTTCCAAACGTCTTAATTTGAGATCCTTTTACACCACAATATTCAGTCGGGTTCAAAACGTCATTACATTCCTTATAAGGTATCGCCATTCGTCGAATTAAATTAATGTCGCTGCCGGTATCGAACATAGCGGAAAGGAAAGTGATATTATTATTCTGTACCTGATCAGTGCAAAAATATACCCCTACCTAATTGAAAATGGGGATAAACATCTTGGTCTCCTCCTCATCTCTTGTGAGCTGGTTGTTGCCGCTCCCACTACTATTGGCTTAGTTCTCTGCTTCTGTTGGCAATCCTTTAACACGTGCTGAAGGGATCCACAGCGGAAACAGGATCCTCTCCCGCTCTTTGGTGCAGTGCAAGACGCAGCGTAATGTCCATGTGCCGAACAGTATCAACGTATCATATTTCGGCTTTCTCGAACAGTAGCGATTCCAGTGCGATGAGACGAGTTTTGGGAATTTTTTTCGTAGATTTTCATATTTTCGCGCTATATCCTTCAATTGTTCGACTGCTGTTGTTGAACGATCGCGAAATACATCAATTATGAATTGTACTGTAAATTTTTTATCAATGTTTGCACGCATAGCAATTTCTTCCATGAGAAGTATGTAACCCATGACGGTGTCCTTGCCTGGATTAAAGATAATATTCTTCAACAGCAACACGACATCGGCAGTTGAATGCCACGGCCAAATGTCTTGAGAAATCTTTCTTTGAATTCGGTGTAAGTATTTGACCGATCAACACGCAAGAACAGGTCGGCATCTGTCCCTGGTTTCGTCAACATCCGGACACAGCGCCATTGAAAAAAGGCATTATTATTTACACCTCTGCATACTCTTTCAAAATACGAAATCCATTGAAAAGCGTCTTTATTTTCAGTAGCAGAGAAGGGAACCATGTGCTGCTTTACCAGTTGAACGTTATCTGTCGTCTTATTGTCGTTCTGCATCAATCTGACCAATTCTTCTCAGCCACCACCATTTCCTCTTCTTCTTCAAATGTGTGTTCGCCGTGCTCGCTAGCGCTCCCGGGGCTTATTTCTTCCGTTTTGTTGTCTTCTTATTCCTCCATTGTGGTTTCAATAACTTCATACGCGCCTTGGCAGCCGACGTGAATAGCTAGCTAACGCAGTTGTCTAAGCGTTGCGCTCGTCGGAAACTGTATCTCATTTGACTTTAAATCCGTAATCTTTGATTTATCCATAATGGCGTGGTACTCCAAATGGTATTAAAAGAAAAAATGAGTATTTCTCGCGAGTAGCACAATACGATGATGTAGACTAGTGTAAAAATGGGTTGTAACCCCACTTCTGAAGTTGCTGACGTAGTTTATATCAGGATTGCTTCTATTTCTTATGATTTTTTTTGTTCTGTCGCTTGTATTACAATGTGTCCTTTTTGTCACTCTTATTACTTAATACTTTATTTTGGCTGTTGACATTGACATCGATTTGGACCAATGGAAAGTGGAACACTTATTACTTAAAACTTATAGGGTTATGCGAACTGCTTAATGCTGATGGTGTTGTGCTTAATGCTAAATGCTGATGGTGTTGTGCCAAATGCTAACAATATATTTCAAACTAGCAAACCCGGCGAACTCCGTTTCGGCAGCAGATGGCTTCGTTTTATGTAACATTTCGTTCTTATTTGGTACGTTTTATGTATTTATGTTCTTATTTGGTACGCAGTTGATGAAACAACTGAATCCGCAAGTGTTAAATCCCAATGAGAATCGTTCTCCAGCAAACCCAATTGTTAAGATGATAAGTTTGGCATTGGTGGCCATTCACAGTTTTCAAATGCGTAAATGATGTTGGTCCACGTACATTTACTAACAGCAGTCGCAAATAAAAATATTTATAATTTCTAGGATGAACAGTATAGGGCACGATCCACATAATTTACACAGTTCAACTTACCACCTTAAAGACAAATAGGTTAGGTTAGGTTACGTCGGGCGGCCCTCATGGGGCCAAGAATAGGCCAAAAATGACCGTGAGTTGCCCGGGCTCTTCTAGTGTGGACCTAGAGATTGTTAATTCAATTGCAATCCTTGAGGATCGAGGTGTCTTCCGCGAAGGCAAGTAGTTCGCCTGGCTTTCTCTTGATGCGAGAGCCGGAGCGCCTAGGTGTCTTAATCTTGACCTTGTTAGCGCCGAACATTTGCAAATGAGATGCTCCAGGGTTTCGGTTGCCCCGGAATCATCGTATTTCTGGCAGTTTGCGTTTTCGGTGATGCCCAGCTTAACGGTATGTGTCGCGGTCAGGCAGTGACCTGCGAGAATTCCTACTAACAGTCTCCAATCTCTCCGTGGAAGATGCAGCACGTAGTAACTGAGTCTTTCGTTGCGCTCTCTGCACATGATCTTTGATATTTTGGAGGTAGTGGAGTTTCTCCTCCATCTGCCTTTTGCTTTTTCGTTTTTTTCCTTTCCCTCTAGTTCACTTTGGAGCGTTCTTAGGGAAAACGAAACGTTTTATGTTCTTTCACTCGCCAGTCCGACGCCTTCCTGGTTGTGGTCAGATATACTGTTCATGTCTCGGCAAATTGAACTGTGCCTGAATCCTTGTAGCGACATGTTTCCTGATGCAACCAGGCGTTGTGCCGCCTTTCCTGATGTCAGTTGCGCGTGGATATCGAAGTGATCGATTCCGATTATTGTTTCGAGTGCTTTTGTAGTGTGTTACCTCACCCCTGTTATGCAGAGCAGTGCCTGCCGCTGGGTTCTCTCTATAAGCTTATAAGTCTTCTTTTCCATGGCTTGCCACCACACTAGGACTCCATACAGCAGTGTCGGACGCACCAACGATATGTAGACCCAGTGCTTTAGAGCGGGGGAGAGGCCCCATGTGCAGCTTAGCATCTTCTTGGATGCGTAAAGCGCTATGGTGGCCTTTTTCACCCTCTCCAATACATTGGGTCTCCATGTCAGCTTGCTGTCTAGCACAATGCTGAGGTATTTGACCGGTTTTTTCGGGGTCGAGATGGTCGAATGAGGTCCGTCTTATCCGCGTTTATACCTTGTCCGCCCACTCACATATCTCCCTGAGCGTAAATTCCATAATCGAGCTGAGGGTCGATGGACATACTCCCGTGATAATTATGCTTATGGCAACTGCATAGACTGTTATCTTTGGTGCTTTCCTTTCGAATCTCTTGATTAGGTCGTCTACCACCAGATTCCCTAGGAGGGGCGACAGGACCCCGCCTTGCGGCGTGTCTCTGTGCGCTCCTCTCACCAATCGGATTGCACCCGCCTGCAACTCAGAAGATTTCCTATCCACTTGTTGATGGCGGGGTGCGTGTTGGTCGCTTCAAGGCGATTCATTATTGCGTCTGTACTGACGTTGGTGAATGCCCCGGATATGTCCACGATCACTCCGAGAGCGTATTCCTTATTGCGTAGGGCTCTCTTAATGGTGGCTACTAATGAATGTAGTGCCGTCTCCACCAATTTGCCCTTTGTGTAGGCGTGCTCTCTAGCATCACTATAGTCAGTTCATCAGAGCTGGAATGAGACATAAGGTTAGCGTGTAGAGCCTTCCGTACAAGTACGGCGGTTCTGTTTCTGCTTACCGATGGTGAATATACATAACACGTTCGAGTTTCAGCACTTCAGTCCGGCGACGGTATTACCACATGGTATTATTTATGGCTCTTGGACTAAAGCTATATTAGCAATCCTTGCTCCATGGCTATCAGGAGTTCCGCCGAGGCGACCTTGCTTTTATAAAGGTTGAGCTGCAGCACCCTCGGTGTCATGGGTACCGTGCTCACCTTCACTTGACGGATTGACTGCTAGCATCAGGTCACCGCCTTCCTCTTCGTCTGACTCAGCCAGCGTCATTCCCTGGGCGGCTTCCACGATGGTTTCCAGACCTAGGTCCTTCTCCAAATCGCCTGCCTTCAGGGTGTGAGCATCCTTATCCCCGGGATAGCGCTTTTTGAGGCGCAGGTATACACTACCCATGCCCCACGCCATCTTCCCGTATCTGGGATAGAGGATGTCTTCCGCCTTCTTGTTGATTTGGAGGACTGCGCTTTGGCCGTCCCTATTAGAGTAACGGGGTCGCAAAATTCAGAACCGTCCGATTCGCGGTCGGGCTGTCAGGATTCTGACGCTGCAGCAGCTTCAGCGCCCGTTCCCCTAGGATTCCAATGGGGAAGAGTACCTTCGCCTTTGGGATGGACGGGATTAGCTCCCTAGCCACCACCTCCAGCTTTGCCCCCTCCCACGGTGCCTCCAGTTGGCAGGCCGCTTGCGTGAGCCACTTTCTCGTCGGGTCATCCATGCACTTCAGGATTTTGATCCCATTCAGCCACCCGGCACCATCAAAAGTGGGCATGGGAGCATCGGGATCTTTTTTTTTTTTTTTTTTTTTT
>VNJR01006159.1:0-19023 GCA_008042585.1 Drosophila punjabiensis | reverse complement strand
TATGGTTAGAATGAAATGAAATTTGGTCAGAATGTAGAGAATAGTTTCCTCTTTCGTTTGAGATACCGTGCATGTTGGCACAATCTCGTCAAGGGCTGTAGGAATGCATTGAAAGTTAGCGTCGAAAATATCGTATGACGCAACCCACGTGGCGTTAGTGCCAATATGGCAGGTACATAAATAATCAAATAAGTACAAAATAGTTATTTTCTCCTGAACGACTGCATGGATTTTGATGAAACACCCACCAAAATGCTTGAAATGGCCATGTCGCTCTGGGGTCAACCACTTTATTAAATGTTTAATACCATAAATTACTATTATTTTTAAGTCTAGTATTTTTCTTGTCTTGGTTCCGTTGACTGGTTCAGCAACTGGTTCTCTGCAGGCTCACGTCTGGTTCCATTTTCATAGTTCGCGCCTCTGTTATCAGCCCGCCTACACCACCCACTGTAATGAGATTTTCTCGAAAACTGACGGTTAGAATCATATGAAATTTTCACCAAATATTCTTTAAACTTCCCTTAGTAAGTCAATATACCGTGCATATTGGCACAATCTCTTAAACTGGAGTTATAAGACTTACCATTTTTGCTGCCCTATTTTGTATGGAGACGACCCCGAGGTTAGTTCACTGTTATGCGATTTTCTAAAAAACTTATGGTTAGAATTAAATGAAACTTTGCAGCGTAGGATTAGAATAAATATCCTTTTCTCTGGTATACATCCTTATATTGCACAATCTCTGTGGGTCGAGATATATACAAATTTGTAAAAACACGATTTTTTAAAGGCTTTTTATTAATACACCCAAAGGTCAAATGCCCTTAAAACCAATAAAAAACGATAGGAAATTCTTTTCTTAGCATGTTGAAACTTTATTTTGTTCAATTCAGTGCTTTATTAACGAAATAAATTAAAAATAAAAAATCCTTCAGTGTTCCATTTTCCCACCGTTCCATTTCGACGCTAACTCACCGACGCTAATTTGACGGACATTCAAAACTGAAGGACTAGTTTGCGTATAATCGGACAGACGGAGAAGGCTAGATCAAGAATATATATACTTTGTGAGTCGGAAACGCCCCCTTTGTTGCGTTGCAAACTTCTAACTTATATTATAATACCCTCCAAGGGTATAAAAAAATATACAAACAGATTTCTTTAATGATTTTTTGGTATTTTATTATTTTTAACTTTTTCCCTTCTTCCTAGTATCGATTTCGTACTTGTACGTATAAGATAAAAATGCGTGGTGAGGCGGGGAACGCGTGCAAGGGTTTAAAAATGTGAGTTATTCATATTTTTTGTTTTTACCAGCGGTCAAGTAAGCAACCATGGCTACATTGCCTCGAGTATTAATCCTGATGTTTATTTGCTTTAGCCATTTGCCAAGTGCACGAATGCAACAAACATACAAATGTATCAGTGCTTGCGTGTCAATATTTTGAATATATTGTCAGTATATTGAAGCCATGGAGACCGTTGCTTGTTGCCATTGAAACGGAAAACAAAGTGACATTTGCCTATATGAACTCCCAGAACACAGTTCGAAATCGAAGCCTTCAAAACTTTAAGTGATCCTATACAATCGGGCCCAGCTGAGGGGCTAATCTCATAGCAAGATGAATCGTACCGACGACATGAAGGGGGAGTCGCTGGACGACTACAAGATGAGTGCGATGGCCTCCGTGGGCTGGGCGGTGGACGCCGACATTCCCATGGCGAGTGCCGAGAACCTGGCAATTCTCAAGGAGATTGCCGCCTTGAGGGCACTAAAAACGGAAGTGCAGCAACGCATGAAATCTCTAGACGAACGCGAGCAGGCAGTGCAGCGGCACACCCGCAACATCGAGGCCACTATCCAACAGAATATGGTAAGAAATCTCCTTGGAGGTGTGGATCCATTCTCCCCAAGCTACCATTTCAGACGCTATATAGCTCGTTGAAGGATGACGCGATCAAGGAGGCTCATAAGGTGCAGCTGGTGATCTTGGAGCAAAATAAGCTTAAGGAGGATCTCCGAAAAAACCAAAAGGAGTTGGAAGAGTACACAGAATACTCCGAAAACACAGAACGTAAGTGCCGTGCACCAAATTATAAATTTATAAGTGTATAAAGTGTTCAATGGACCAACTGAGAAAGTGATTAACTAATTCCGTTCTACATTAACCAATAGGGAAGATCTGCCAGAACAAGCGAGAGATCGACGAGCTGACGTCCCGCATCAAGTCCGCGAAGACCACATTGGTGGAGTGGACCGAGGCGATGGAGGACGGGAACAAGGGCTACCAGCTGATCGAGAAGTATTATTTGGACGACCAGCAGAAGGCTCGAGAGCTGAACACCAAGCGCCAATTGCTGCAGGCGGAGATTGACAAGCGGCGCAAGCAGGTGGTCCTTCTCTACGATGAGCAAATGACGTTGGAGAAAAATCTGGAGCGGACCGCCTGTCTTTATAGGGCGGCTCACGTGGAACGGCGACAGATGGTAGAGACTTGGAAGAATGCAGTCAATCAGATGACCCAACGGGAAAACGACATCCAGCGCAGCGAGGCTGAATGTGCCGAGTTGGCTCTAAAGGCGCAGCAGACGACCCTAATCTACAAAGAGCACGACAACCAGCTGAACGAGGTGATCGACAATAATCGCCAGGTGGAAAACACGATTGAGGCATTGAATGAGGAGACCTCGGAGTTGAAGAACCAGATACAGTTCCTGGCAGATCAGTCGATTCTGAAGGATCGCGAGATCGACGGCCTGCGAAAGGAGCTGGAGAATCTCGCGAATCGAGTGCACTTGCAGCGCATGGAAAACCGCAGCCAGATAAAGAATCGGGAGGCAAAGGTCAAAGAAATCGAGAACTTTGCATCTGTTATGGAGAAGGTTGAGGCCAGGCTAGCCTCCATGCAGAACAAAGCTCTGAATGCGGATCAACGCTTGCGCATTCTAGAGGAGATGATGGAGCAGGAGCAGGCGGCGCTGCGTAATCTGGAAAAAGAGCAGGAGAAGGTAAACGACATGCTGTACCGTACCCAAAAGCAGGTGGCCGAGCTTAAGGACGAGGAAAAGATCTTGACCGTGCAGAATGACTCGTTGACCTCAAATCTGGTGGCAATAAAGCGCAACCAGCAGCTGGTGCTCCAAGAACTGAAGCGCCAAACGGAGATCCATTATGAACTCTCCTTCAAGTACCTAGAGGCTGAGCGGCGTTACGCCGAGTTCAAGGGTCAGTCCGACGATCCCGAGGTGGAGGCGAAAAACCTCGAGCGACTGGCTGTCCTGGAACAGGACTACGAGAAGCTGCAACGCCTAATCGTCAATACGGAGGCGCAGAATAGGAAGCTTAACCACAATATGAACAACCTGGTTGTTCAGTATAATTCCGATGAAAAGGAACTCGAAATGGTTAGGTTCAAGATCAAGGAGGCTCAGGTTTACTGCGAGGGCACCGTGAAGAGATTACGCCAGAATCGCTACGAAAACTCAGAGCTTATTGTGGATCTCAACATGGTAAAGATGCGCTGCAACGATCTCGAGGTCGGCATCGGTGGCTGCGAGCAGGGCACCTACGATTTGGAGCAACATCGTCTCGCCTTTCGGCGTGCCATCAAGGATCGCACTGTGGAGCTGCGCAGTCAAGAGGAAGTGCTTCTTCTGAAGAAGAAGCACCTGAACGAGGAGCTCAGCACCTTGCGGGCCGACATCGGTGAGCGAAAGAAGCATATCGAAGTGATGAAGGCCAGATTCGAACTCACTGCCAAGCTGCTGGGCAAAAATGAGGATGGCAGCATTATGACCAGCACACAGCTGAAGGTGGCAAGCGCCCAAGAGCGCCAGATGCTGGCCGACGAGGGTGACGCCCTTAACAAGAAGGTACTCACGGCCGAGAAGGAAGTGGTCGCCCTGGAAAACACGCTGCGCCAGTTTGACGTGTCTAACAGCAACTACCGCAAAACCTTCACATCGGTTGACGACGATTCGAAGGGTAAGTGGAAATCCGAGGATTCTGAGGAAATCTTATGTAGACTTGCCCGCTTCTTTGTGCAGATCGTGAGAGAGCCGAGTTGGAACTGCAGGAGGTGGAGGCTGCCCACTGCCGTGACCTGGAAAAACTGAAGCTGCTGCGATGTAAGGCGCAGCATTATGATCAGAAGCACGAGGCTCAGAGGGCCGAGGAGGAGGACCTGATCAACAAGTTGGAGCAGGCAAAGGCGCGCCGCGCCGAGCACTCTGCCGTGCTGGCGAAGCTTGAGAGAGAACTGGATGAGCAGCGCGTGAAGCTGGATCGTGCGCAGCGAGAGATACGGATGCAACTGCGAGAGATCCACGCAAAGCCAATTAGCGAAGAGTTTATGGAGCAGTTCGAGCGGGATCTCAACGCGCAGGAGCTGGAGGCTCGCAACTCCAAGGCGCTCAACATGCTGACTGATCTGGCCAACAGCGACGAGTCGGGGCCGGAGATCCTACATTACATGCTGAGCAAGGGTTTGAAGTTGCCGATGCACCTAAAACGCACCTGCAGCACCGTATCCTGGGGCAGCTCATCGGTCAAGTCCTCTGACACTATGAAATCCTACATCAGTGTTAAGGGCAAAGGCTTCCTCAGCGGGGGAATGAGTGCCAGGTCTTCGGCATCCGATATGAGCTCCCTCAAGGACGATAGCTCCTCCACCACCTCACGCTCAGGCGTTAGCGTCGTCTCCCTCGAGCTTCCCATGCCGACGAAGAAGAAATGATACCACCCTCAATCCCCTTTTAGTTTACTTTAATTATAATTATTTTCGGTTATCAATAATTTAATCTGGTATTAATTGTCGCTCACAGGTAGCTTCACGTGCTTGGTCATCGCTCACTGTTTACAAATTTACTGTCTAAACAAAACCCGAATAAAATGCGTTGCAAAAGCGGGCCAAAAAGAAGGGAGAGCGACCATAAAAATAGCCCACAACAAATCCAATAAGGCTACACATCCGAATGTCCCAGTGTGCTCTCTTGCTCGAAGCTTGTCGACTTTTGAATACTCTTCCAAGAGAGTGCACAATATGTTTATTTAAATACTTAACCTGAGATGTTTGTGGAAAATTCCTCTAATAATTTAACTACATCGGTATGACCTGTCCTTTTAAAATATTTCTTGATTTTAATATTATAATTTTAGCAGCGAGTAAAATAAATAAAATTTATGACACCATTTATAATTGGCTAATTAATTTGATATGCTAAACTAAAAATGGAATCGTTTTTACTGCCTGTATCAAAAAAATATTAAAAGTTGCAGCTTTAAATGATATAATTAAAAGACAATTTGGCTAATATTTGGTTAATGCTGACCTTAAGTTGACAGTGCTTTCTAAAATATGAAAAGGGTACAAACCACAACCCAGATCAGCTACATATCTGAATGAATACAATAATAGAATCAACCTGGCGGTCATCCATAAGGATAGATCATCACTGATGTCTTTTAAGTACAAAATCTGACACGTCGCGTTTGTATATCATGGCCCCCCCCCTGTTATGCGCGTTACAAACACGAGAACAAAGCCTATACGGCCGACGTAGTACTACATATCGGGCAAATATATTTATATATACACATGTCTAAAGCTATATTTCGAAATTAGGTACCCGACGACTACACAGAGAGAGTGCAGTGCGGCGTTCGAGAAATGAGTTTTCGGCGCTACTACGAGTGTTTTCGAAATTCTTTTTCTTCGATTCCGGCGGCGATCAGCGCCGGGCATTTCATTATTTTTCATTATTTCGTTTCGCTGCCATTGGGGCCGAGCAAGATCTTAGATCGCTGCGCTGGGCCTGAAAGTTTTTCAAAATTTTCACTTGCTGATATTTTTAGAAAAACCTGAAAGCGGAAAGACCGAGCTGTGTGCGCTGTCTGGGAATGGACTCCTGAATAGATTTTCGCCGACGGAACAGGAGGAATCATCATCTAAGAAGGTGAACAATTTGCATAAGACTCGAGACACTTCGCTGGCGGAATGTGTTCCACGTCGGTTTTGTGTCCGCTGTGTGCCGTGCCTAGCTTCGGCAGCATTGACGCACTGCAGCAGCGCCTGATCAAGGCGGCCAACGGACCATTGGCCTGTCCCTTTGCCAACTGCAAGGAACTGTTCCTGGGATTGGACAAGCTCACCATCCACCTGTTCTCGCACACCAGTCTGATGAGCCAGAATCCACCAGCTACCCACTCTGTTCCGGCTCTACCAGTCCCTCCACTGATCGCTGTATCCGCTCCCAAAAGAAGGGCCAGAAGATCTAGGACCAAGCCCGTTGTCATGCCCCCTCCACCTGTCCCTTCAACGCCTCCCGCCAGTTGTGACATCTGCGAGTTCAGTTTTCGGAACACGGAGCTAAGGGACATGCACATCAGGTTGGTGCACGAGAACGCGGAATCGGAGCAAAATCAGAATCAGCCGAAGCAGGAGGAGCCGGTAAATGAAAATAGATATAAGTACCCTCTTTGCCTATTGTATTCCAACTTCCTTTCTATATTCATTTACTGGAATATCAAGTTATCATAGAAACAAAAGAGATGTGTGTCTTTTTACACTTGCAGGATCAGGAGCCCTACAAGTGTCACCTGTGCTCCAAAACATTTCGCATGAAGGGTTCTCTTCGAATCCACCTGAAAGTGGTGCACATGATGGGCGTGCCCTGCCCTAATTCCAGCCCCATCACGACCACCATAGCCATCAATCCTTTGCCCAAGCTCAGCATTTGCGATCGCATCCGACACAAGGAGGCGGCGGCCACTGGCAGCAACAGTACTTCATCATCCACTACTACCCAGCCCTATGCCTTGAGCGGAGCACTGAGCATGCTCCAGCAATCACCCGACTCACCGGATGCTAGCAATGCCACGCCAAAGGTGTGGGAGTGCGACGTCTGCACCAAGAGCTTTACAACTAAATACTTCCTGAAGAAGCATAAGCGGCTCCACACTGGCGAGATGCCGTACACCTGCGAGATCTGCGCCAGGACCTTCACCTTTCAGCAGTCGTATCACAAGCATTTGCTCTATCACAGCGAGGTGAAGCCTCATGTCTGTGGGGTCTGCGGACGGGCCTTCAAGGAGCTCTCCACGCTGCACAACCACCAGCGGATCCACAGTGGCGAGAAGCCCTTCAAGTGCGAGGTGTGCGGTGAGTATCGACTATGTTACAAGGTGATTTTTGAAACTTTTATAAATTATAAATTTTGTTTCAGGCAAGTGCTTTCGCCAACGTGTCTCCTTTCTTGTCCACACCCGCATCCACACGGGTGTGATGCCCTACAAGTGCGATCTTTGCCAGAAAACCTTCCGCTATAAGGTCAGCCAACGCACCCATCGATGCGTCGCCGAGGACACCCAGACCCCGGAGCAGCTAATTAAGGCCTTCCTGGAAGGCAGCAACTCACCCACTCAGCCCTCACCGGCCAGCGCTGAGATTGCGGCCATCACAAGCAACTCAATGGCGGATCAAGAGCAAGAGGCACTGCTCTCGCAGACCATCGACGACATCGTGGTGGAGCAGTGTCAGAGGTTGGGTATCTGTGGAGTGGAGCCGGCGGAGAATCAACCCCATCTGCTTCCCCTGGAGCCGGCTGCCGTCGTGCAGTTCAATGGCAACAGTTCGCCGCTGCAGCAGCTCCAGAACTTGAGACTTTACTCCCCACAGCAGCAGACAGATCTCCCCAGCTCAGACGGTGAGGTCTTCCAGCGCTTCCTGATGGACGCCACTTAGCTGGAGTGGAAAGTAATCTAAGATGTTAATTATTATTTATTGATCTAATTTAATAATTTCTATTTATTTATCAATTGTTTTCATCTCCTTTATCAAGCAAGCGCAATGCGGATTTAACAAGTAGCATTACTAATTCTTACTCTTCCACCTCAATAAGATTATATCTGTTTGTGGATTTAATACATTTCTGTGCACTCGGTGAGTCCGCAGAGTGCCCAAAATTGCGAGTCCAATTAAAAATCGGAACAGACCCGACTCGGCTCGATTGTAATATTCTTTATTATTATAAAGCGTTATCCATAAAAGTTTAAACATGTAACTTTTTGCTGTCCCTAGAAATATATTATAACTCAAAAGCATTTTGGTATAATCGTCATACCGGGATTTGTTTAATTTAAACAAATAAGAGAGCAATATTACCACCGTTTCCTCGACAATGAGATAGCGATACAGCCATGACTCTAGAGTAAATACCCGACAATATTTTTTGGGTTGAAGTAACCATTTTGGCCGCCACTTTGACCCCAAATTCCACTGGAGGGAGGGATTTCTGTTATGTTCAGGATAACTGGACGCGAGGAACAGGTTAAGATGTTTTGTTCATTCTGCTTGTTTCCTTTATTGTGTGTTGTTTTTGTTTTGTTTTTTTTTTTCTAAAAAATGCCGCGACAATTTAAACAAAAATAATTGGGCGGCCGTGTGTTGGACAGTGGAAAATACTATTCGCAAATGAAAAAATACCAGCGGAATTAAATTTGTAGTACCAAGTGTGAACATCCTATTAGTGTAGTGTGATATTGATTGTTTATTCTAGTATTAAGCTGGATTTCACTAAAAGGTTTTTTGAGCTCAGAAGCTCTATCCTCGGAGTCTGTGAATGACTAAGAATGTAGAAAATGGGGCAAAAAGCTGTCATTCATTTTGTTGTGTTGGGAATACCCCTGACTAATATTTATTTTTGACATATTTTTGTTAAAAATAAAATTAAAGTGTTCCATTAATCCTTATAATTTTATTTCGTTTCTGGGATTTTAAATACGAAATGAAAATATCTGGTATCTTTCAAATTATGTATTGAATTTTGTCGTTAACAAGGGCCATATCAACAGAGCAGAGAAGCGATTGATTTGTACAAGGAAGCTTTATAAAATTTGTCAAAGTGTATGAACCCTAATTAAATAAATAAAATACACATTAATTAAGTATTAAATGTGTAGTTATTTTAATAAATTAATTTTTTGAACTGATGGTATTTTTTGAGGCTCAGATGGTATTATTTGGTATTTATAATTGTACTGAATTAGAATTTATATCGTTATCGCTGCTGTCACGCTGCTGAGCTGTAAGGCGTTGGGGTAAAAAAATTTTTGGAGACATCTGTAAAATTTTGTTGTCTTGTGTACTGCGAAAAATCCGCTAAATTCCGTAAAATGAGTGTTAATCGTAAAAGGAAACCATGTTTTACAACTGCTGAAAAATTGCGGCTTATTCAATCTATTAAGAACCGCTCACTACTGTGGGATACCATGGACCGGTATCATAAGGATTATGACAAGGTGCAAGCTGCTTGGAACGCTGTCTCTGAGGAAGTAAAAAGACCTGGTAATTAAGACCATGTACATTATCCGATTTTAATAATTAAAATTCATTGTTTTAGTTCTTCACTGCAAGGAGGCGTGGGGTTCTTTGAGGGAGAGCTACCGATATCATTTTAAACGGGATTGTGGGCGCTTTCAGCAGCTCGACGGAGAGGACTTCGATCCACTGCTGGCTACCACGAAGATCGATTGGAGGTTCGCTGAAGAAATGTCGTTTATGCCACAACCTTCAGTCAAGAGACCGTAAGAGGAACTTAGCACTTATACTAAGAAAGTAGTTAAAGAACCTTTTTTTTTTTTAAAATAGTAGACCCGCCAGCCCAACTGATCTTAACGAAGACGATAGCGAAGATGGTCAAACTGGTGATGATGGTGAGGTGGCTGACTGGATGACAGGATCTGCAGAAATTCCAGACGATGCTCTGTTAACCCTGGGAAATGGTGAAGCTATTAAGCCGGATCCAAAGCCCAAGGGCAGGCCGAGAAAAGGTGCAGAGGTGACATCTAAGGCGTCAGTTGTCGACATGTTAAGCCAATTTCTAAAGGAAACTAGGCAGTGCCTGGAGCAGCCTGTCTCAAAGAATGCCACCGTCCTGGCTTACTGGGATACTCTTCTTACCGGGATGTCACCGCAAAACTCACAACGAGCTGTATTCAAAGTAACTGAGTTTCTGCAGGAGATTGCCAAAAAAGAAGTCGAAAACAAGAAAAAAATGTTTTGAAATATGTAATTATAAGATTTAGTCTTTAAGCGCACTTGTGATCTTGTAAATTCCCTTCATTTATAGACAGGACTGTTTCTTGACAATTAAACTATTCTTAATGCTATCCCTAATCAATTTTGGGTAAACCTCAGTGCGACCTGGTTTTATTCCTGAGTTTATTGGAGTCATTGTCTCGTTGTGCTCCGGCGAACAATTTGTGTACTCCTCTGGCTTTGTACGGAGCAGGTAATTGTGGAGCAGGCAGCACGCCGTTGCAATATCTTTGGCTCTGTCGGGTCGGCATCTGACTTGCCGCTGCAACACCATCCAATTGGCGCTTAAAATGCCAAAAGCCTTGTCAACGCAACTGCTCGCTTGATGAAGGCGATCGTTGAAGTATCGTTCATCTCTACTAATGGTCTTCGATTCGTATGGTTTCATAATTCGCTTTATCAACGGGAATGCCTCGTCGCCGGACACGACATAGTATGACATCGTTGATCCATTTACACAACTGTCATTTGGAAAGTATAAATTGTCAGATAATATCGCTCTTCCGAGTTTTGATTTGGCAAAAAGATCTGGATCGTCCGCGTTACCGATATCGCCCACGTCCACGTAACTGAATCTGAGAGAGGGGTCACAGACAGCAAAAATTGGCATTGAATTCAGGTCCTGAAATTAGATGAAATCTTTAATAAATGCAATACAATTTTAAGTAAAAATGTTATTGCTTACTTTTGTGGGCTGCATTGGAACCCTAACCGTTACCAGTCTGCCGCCGATTGCTCCAACGCAGTTTGGCAAGTTCCAGGTCTTCTCAAACTCGAGAGCACTTCCCAGGACTGCGTACTTCTCCCATTGCGGAATCTCCCAGCCCAGCTCTTGGGCGATGGCCTTGCACACAATGGATACTAGGATCCCAAAGTGCTGTTTGCTGATCAAGTAAGATGAGCATACATCCTGTTGCTGTTCTCCCAAAGAAAGGTACCTGAGAAAAGAAGCACTTTAACTTATGAAAGTAACTACATTTAGCTCCACATACTCGAGGACTGCAGCCAACTTTTGCTCAGGTCGTATTAGGTCGCCGTTACGGGAAAATTTCTTTGGCATAAGATGAGGCTCCAGCGTGTAAAATAAACTTTGAAAACTATCAAAGCTCATATGAAAATTTTCAAAGAAATGGGTCGGATTTTTCGTCAACTTCTCAAACTGAAACACAATATTCTAAAATGCTGTTTGGAATTGGTATTTTTTTTTGTATTACTTACATTCGCATGTTTCCCTTTTCCATTTCTTTGCTGCAAATCCGGGTTGACCCAATTCCTTCGTCGGCGAATACGTTTCACCTTGTCCTGTCGGTGCCCTTCATTATCCTCCTCCTCTTCTGCCAAAGCTACCATGAACCCCACCAAGGCGGCGTTAATAAATATTTTTCGTTTATTTACTAAATTCATGCCGCTCCTGAAAAGATTTTTTTATATTTATTTTAGTGAGACCAATCGGGGTATAAATAGGAATACCTTATAGCCAATGTAATTTTAGGTCTTCTCTCGACTAGCATCACAAGTCGACAATATCTAGGACTGTTTTTAGTATCGGTTTAGCGGTTAAAACTTAGCAACTTCAATTGTTTATCAGTCATTAAGAAAATTATGAAATTATTGTAGTGTGAACTAGGATATTTTGGAAATATTCAATAACGGAAATCTGGCGCCACTTTGATTTTGATTTTTCGATAAATGCAGTGTAATTATATCTACGGGTCCTATCCAAAATATCATAATTCATACGATGATCGCATTTATGCTGAACGGCATCGAATATCGAAAAATCCTTTCAACAACCAGACATATTTTATACAAAAATTTGAAAAAAAAAAATATATATTTGTATACGTAGGGTCTTGCATATATGTACAAATTTTAAATGGCAAAAGCATTTTAACATTTGGGGATTCAGGCTAGCATTATCATGGTGGTATCTACCCCAAAAACCTATATAGGGGGGTGACACCGAAATCCAAGGGCCTTTCCAGCATAATAGCGCTCTGTCAGGATCTGTTTTGAGGATCTGCTCGGCATTGCTTCCTTGTGGTCCCTGAGGATTCAGACCACAAAAGCCAAAGAAGATATTAAAGATTTTGCTAGCCACAAGTATACAATGGAATGTACTTAGGATACTTATTGTGCGTTATATATATATGATCCTTATTTAACTTTAATTAGATTTCGAAAGCCGAACAGAAGGGACACAAATTGAAATTGGACACGTATTGAGGCCATAAAGGCTTTTTATTCAATTATTTTTATTGAGAAACGTTTTCATGCTTAAATTCTTCATTCCTCATCTGATCCGCTTCCAGAACTGGAACCAGAGCCACTAGGCGAGCCACTGCGCGATCTGCTGGGCGAACGGGAGCCAGAGCCGGACCGGGATCCGGATCCAGAGCGCGAACGGGACCTGGAACCTGACTTTGAGCGGGAACGAGAGCGGGAGCCGGACTTCGAACGCGACCGTGAACGTGTACCCGACCTAGATCTTGATCCCGATTTATGTGAGCCGGCACCAGACTTCTGGGATCCTGCAGGCGAGTTTGTGCGTGATCGAGGGGAGCCGCTGGGGGAGCGGGAGCCGGACTTGGAGCGACTGCTGGCCCGAGATCCAGAGCCAGAACCCGAGCCTGAACTCGAGCCGCTGCGACTGCGAGTCCGGGAGCGTGACTGCCGATCCCTTGCCACTTGGGCCGGAGAATCGCCACCACCAACTTTCGTCTTTGCACTGCCCGAGGCAACCTCGTCCGCCTTTTCCGTTTCGCCAATGACCTGTTTCTGTTCATCATCCACTTCCATTTCCTCATCGACCTCCTCCTCCTCTTCCTCACCGGGTACCTCCAGCTGGCGCTCGCGGTACCGCTGCATACGATGTTCCATGCTGTCCAGCGGACGGTGCTTGACAACCTAGAAAGATTTAAAGGATGTAAGAATTGAGCTTTAGAAATGCACAAAGTAAAATGGTATCCATTTAGAAGTGAATTGTTAATTAATTCATTATTATGGAGTATGTTCTAGGGGAATTACTGCTTACCAGCTTAGTATTGTTTGGTTGCTGGCCAACCTTGACGCGGCGTTTGTTGAGGCGCACTCTCGTCTCTAGCTCATTGTAGTAAATGCCATCCGGCCGCATGACAAAGAAATAGTTCTCCTCGTAGCCCTTGGACGCCTTGGTCTTTACGTTCCAGTTGTACTCGCGAGCGATCTTGTATTCGTATTCCTCATCCTCCTTGTAAAGCTCGTTGGCAATAAAGTCGGCGCGCCGCTTCTCGAGCGTCTGCTCTGTAGGAAGGAAGTAAGCGACAAACTGCTCGCCGCTTTCGTCCATCACACCGCGAATCATGGCCTGCGACATCTCCTCTAGCTGAGCGGGCACATTCTTCCCGATGGGGGCGGGATCGCTGTCAAAGATGACCTGGGCGCAGGGGTACTTCCAGTTGGTAAAGTCGGGGAAGATGGGAAGCACCTCTACGGGCACTACATTGGGCTTGGAGTAGTGCTTGGTGATCTCACTCTTGGTGTCGCTGAAGGTCTTCTCTATGGCCTTGATCTGCGCGTCGCGGTCCAGATAGAGTGTCTCCTCTCGCAGCGACTTCTTCACGTTGTAGCCCACCTTGGCCTCTATGTTCTCCAGGTTCTGCGGCTGGAAGCGCGTCTGCTCCGTGGATATGTACTCAGACTTTCGCAGCCATGAGACTGTTCTCGAGTGTTGGCGGGAGCGCACAGAGTCCGTGGGCGTCAAGGTCTCCTCCTCAAGCAGCTTCTCGTCAGCTGGATCCAGTAGGGTCATCGAGTCTGCCTGGTACAGCTCCCGATTGATCAGGTCCACCGTCACGCCTAAGTCGTGCTCCGTCAGCACATCGTACTTGAAGTTTCGTTCCAGCGACGTCGGATTGTACTGCACGAAGCGATGGCTGTCGAAGGGGTACTGCAGAAACTTCAGGTCGAAGGGTATGTCTGGCAGGTTGTTTCCGTACTTCACGCGACAAATAATCTCCGATCTGCAAGGGGTTTGTGTATGAGTCCCGGCGTTGGCTTTGGTTTGGTTTGGCCACTTACTTTCGCTCCGTCTGCCGCTGCGGCCGCTTGTCGGCGGCGCTGTTGATCGCCGAGTTGTTGATAGTCGGCGGCATGGTTTAATTTTCTGTTACCTCTCCTGTTTATACTTTTAATATTAATTTATTGTTAAATTTTAATATATTTTGTAGACAGTGTTGCCAGATGTAAATTTGGCTTTCGTTCTAAAAATTCTCAAAGTTAATATATTCCCCTAAAAAATACCATGTATTTTATCGATAGTTTGGCCATCTCTGGAAATACTGTCCATCCGTGCGAAACAGTTGGAGTTCCCACACACAGAGTCACATCCAGTTTCCTTTATTCTGAACAGCTGTGGCTCATGCAAAACATTAAATTAATAGTAATAATAATAGAACTAAAATTAATTGTTTACTAAATATTGCATGTATATCGATAGAAAAACCGTAAAATGTTTCAGATATTTTTGGTACTAATTGGCAATATATTAAAATGAATGAGATGACGAGAAATTAGAGATTTTCCAATGATTTTCTCCAACATAGAGCAAATACTTCAAAGTGTGTGCATGACGATGAAGTCGCGCAAAATATATTCAATGTAAAGTAGGAATGGGCGTTTTATAAATAAGTATAGCAATGCGAGATATTTTGAGGGAAGAATATACCTGAAAACATTGACTTGTTTCTGGGGCATACTTTTACATTACATTTATTTACATTTTACATTTTCGTTGTTAATTGTACTGAAAAGAAAAAGAATTCAGAGTTTCACCGAAAGCCCATCGTCTAATAGGGTCTTTCCACAGAGATACATCAACCTTCCTCCATCCGTTGAAAAAAAAAAACAGGACATGTTTCTTGGGCATACTTTTAAACTTGGCGCAGTGAATGATACCGAGAAGAAGAAGAATTCAGATTTTTACCGAAAAACCATCGCTTAACTATCGGCAAAAAAACCCAGTTAGATTTGAAGATAAAATTGGATGGAGAAAATGAGGAATTTCGGAACGGCAAAACGTTATGGACGGTTAGTTCAACGTATGGGGAGGAAGGTGGATGGATCTCTGTGGGAATTACAATACATCAATGTTTTTCCTTCATGTAGCGTTTCAGTTAAATCAGCGAGCTTTTTTCCGCTTACAGGTGGTAACAATTTTCGATATTTCCCAGGCGCGTATGATTTAAATTTGTTTGCGGTGCAAATCAATTAAAAATTCGGAATCATATATTTTTAATATAGTTTGGACGGATGCTGATTTTAGTTTTCAGGTTTCCCCAGAAATGAAGGACATTTTGATGAAAGCCCAAGATCTGGATTTTTTTCACCAAGCCGTCATGAACGGCATAAAAAGATGAATCTTTTCTAAGTGTATTGATGGAAGTAATGCTGCATTAAGCATTATGCTTGCAAATTGCCATTATAAGCGGTGTTCAGTGGCTCTTAATAATATACTGAATATTTTTCCAATAGACTCATTTTATTTTAGACTTAACAAGAAAGGAAGCTAACTTCGGCGCGCCGAAGTTGGTATACCTTGCAGATTCCAATTGTATTATAATCTATCCCAATGTAATAAACTATGAATTACTTTCTTATTCATACAATTTTTACAGTTTTAAATTTTTTTTTACATTTTTTACATTTTTCATGTAAAGTAAAATGTACTTTACCTCCACATTTACCGATCGTGTGTATGGCAGCTATACGATATAGTCGTCCGATTCTTATGAAATTTACAACAAAATTCTAAAAAAAAATATGAAATACTTGTATCTCAAAGTAGAAGAAATTATGTTGAAAATTTACAAAGTTATAATTTTTTTTCTAAAACTTTCCCGACCGTTTCTATGGCAGCTATATGATATAGTAGTCCGATTTTTATAAAATTAAATCTAAAAATCAGAAACAATATAAAAAGCTTATAACCGAGATTTGATCAAGATATGTTGAAAAACAGTGCATTTATAATTTTTTTCCAACAAATTTACGGATCGTTTGTATGGCAGCTATATGATATAGTCGTCCGATCTGGCCCGTTCCGACTTATGTACGAGTGAGAGTATGTAGAAGACTATCTGCGCTAATCTGAGCCCGTTGAAGACATAAAAAAGGGTAGGAAAAACAAAGGACGCAGCGTAAGGAATCGTTACCAGAAGACTTTCCTGCGGAATCCCAACTACAAAAGTGCCAATAAGCCTTTCGAGAAGGAGTCCAAAAGGAGTAACAGAATGAGGATGCAGTATCCATTGCCGCATCCAGGATTCCAAGTTGACAAAAAGGAAGAAAAGTAACCTTTTAGCACCTAACATTATAATATAGCCTATATAACGGCGATCATAATGACGTGTGAAATTGGCAATGTAAACAACCCGGCCCACCGCAAATGGCCAATGCAAATAAACACACAAAACACAACACAATAAATTGAATTAGCGACAAATGCTGTTTGTAATTTTTTGTATGGAAAAAATGTGATTGTCACCTGTTTTTTTTTTGTTTGTTGTGGCGTGTGTTTAATACCGTGCAAATCCGAGCAGTGAGTTCAATAACAAGGTTATACGCACCACACATACACACTCTTAGGAGGCAGAGCGAAAAATCTTTGCCATTTTCATAAGCTTATTTACATCTGGTGTTAACACGACGACGACTTGGCAAAATAATCGTCACAAGAAATTAGCGTTGCCTTGTTGATTGCTGATCGCGAAGCATAGAAAGAAAATAAAATAAATTAAGAAATCAGCAGAAATATAAGGGAATTCGTCACCGCTGAGCATAGATCGATCGTTTAGACAAAAAAAATACAGCGATTGGAAAGCGAGACCCCTTTGGAGTGTAGTTAGTTGGTTTAAGTAAATTGGCCTCGATGAATACATGCTAATTCGATTAAGTTATATAATTAAATTAACCAAAGATTGAAGTTGAGGACAGAATAAAAAATAAATAAATAAATAAGATTGTCAAAAATCAACAACATTTTATAAAATTAGTATAATTATTGTTTTATTTTCCATATTTTGTAACATACTTCGACCGTAAAAAAATATAAAAACATTTAATTTGAATTTAGTTATTAATTTACATATTATTTGCACAGAAAGGTCCTCAGCGGCCGATATCTTTAAAATTATTCAAAAAGTGTTTTTTTTTTAACATAGTTACATTAAGAAATGATATAATTGATTAAATTAAAAATTAAATTTTGATATATTTGAAATGAAATTAGCGCAAACGAGATTTTTAATAATTTTTATAAAAATCTTGCTCTTTTGATAAAAACTTCTAAAACGGGGTCTTTACTTTTGCTTTCTAACATAACTCGGACAATGCAAATGAGACGAAAGAAAACGCATATATAAATAAGAATGGAAGTTTACTTCGGTACGCCGAAGTATGTATATCCTTGCAGATTGCAATTATATTATTAAAATGTTATCCATATCTATAATAATAAAAATAAATCATATATTTGGAAAAACTACAAATAAATTTTCATATCCACTTTGTATTAGTTTTACAATTAAAGTTTTGCATATCTCAGAATGTTACAAAATATGTACAGGGGTACGAAATCTCCAAAACAAGTAAAGCCGATACGAAAAATATGAATTAGTTAAAGGACAACTGTCCAAAGATACGTATAACCGTTATTTTTTTGCGGTTTTTATAAATTTATTAATTAATATAAATTTTAAATTTTACATCCTTTTAAGTCACGATGAACAAACTCAAGCTTTCATGAAAATTTTTAATTTAAAAAAAATTAATTAAACTCACAAACATTTCAAGGGGGTCATCCCATGTGACGACCTGTTGGAGCCTTAAATTTTTTATCACTTATAAACATATATTTCGACAATACTAATATAAATTTTGGGCTGAAAATATTTTGCAAAAGGTTTTTTTTTTAGTTTTTTGCTAAAAACAATATAAGTTTTTAATATTTTTGAATGATTGTAGTTCATTTCATGCGCTTAAATGTATTTAACATGCCCTACAAATTTCAAGTCATTCGGTCCAGTGAAGATAGTTTTTAAATAATAAGAAATAATAATTGTAGGTGTGGACTGCCCTACAGAGCATTCCTTTTCAGCGCTATAGCTTCTAATGGAATCGAATATCAAGAAATCCTTTTAACTAATATTCTATAGATAATATTTTTGGAACAAAATGTTGATTTTGTTTTTACCACCATATGGGATGACCCCTTTAACTCAAATGTCAAATATTAACTTATCTAATATTATAGAATTTTAGTAAAAATTTAATTTAAAATATAAGAAAAGCTACTATCTTTTCTTATAAGTTCAAGTTCTTTTCTTAAGTTCAAGAAAAATATTTTACCTATAAGAATAAAAGATTCCATCAACCAACCATAGAATTTATTAAAACATCGACCATTTTATAGAGTCAATAATCTCAGGTTGTTATATTTAAATATCAAATTTGACTTAGTTAAAGACTGTTTTGGCTGCCTTTTCATACGTCATAAAACAGTATTTACTTCACAAACATGTCACGTTTTCAGCCTTTTGTTTTTACTCACAATTATTAATTACTGTCAATTAGTAATTATTGTTTAATCAACACATCACATGATGGTGAGGAAAGCCAACTGCCAAAGCCGGACCAGTTAACCCAAAAGTTAGGATGACTTTTAGCCGACAAGAAGAACAGCCGATCAATCAAATTAGCCAAAAGTAAGCAACGAACAAAAAAGTTGCAAATCAATTGACCATGCGCAGCGTGCGCCAATGTGAAAATTTCCATGCTCGTTACTAGCCCACGAACTGGCTTCGTGAGCTGGCCAACTGATCTCGGGTGGGAGATCGGAGATGGAGAGCCGATCTCCGGCCGAGTCCCCGATCCCGATCCGGATTCC
>VNJR01006157.1:0-13631 GCA_008042585.1 Drosophila punjabiensis | reverse complement strand
GTCTGTCTGTCTGTCTGTCTGTCTGTCTGTCTGTCTGACTGTCTGTCTGTCTGTCCGTTTCTACGCAAACTAGTCCCTCAGTTTTAAAGCTATCTGAATGAAACTTTGTAAATAGTCTCCTATATACTCTCACTCGTACATATGTCGGAACGAGCCGGATCGGTCAACTATATCATATAGCTGCCATACAAACGATCCGTAAATTTGTTGAAAAAAAATTATAAGTTCTCTGCTTTTTAACATATCTTGATCAACTCTCGGTTATGAGCTTTTTATATTGTTTCAGATTTTTGGATTTAATTTTATAAAAATCGGACTACTATATCACATAGCTGCCATAGGAACGGTCGAGGAATTTTTAGAAAAAAAATTATAACTTTGTCAGTATTCAACATAGTTTCTTGTACTTTGAGATACTAGTATTTCATATTTTTTCAGAATTTTGTTGTAAATTTCATAAGAATCGGACGACTATATCATATAGCTGTCATACAAACGATCGGTAAACGTGGAGAAAAATTACATTTTACTCTACATGTAAAAATGTGAAAAATGTAAAGAAATGTATAACTTTAAAAATTGTATGAATATAAAAGTAGTTCATATTATATTATATTGGGATAGATTATAATTTATACAATTGGAATCTGCAAGGGTATACCAACTTCGGCGTGCCGAAGTTAGCTTCCTTTCTTGTTTTTATGTCGCTTCCCTCGAATAGACATTCTCGGTATTAACTTCGCAGCCCATTTTTTACTTTTTAGTCCTTATTGTCTCCACCTCACTGTTGTGAACCCGATACGGCCGCATATGCATTTGTGTGGTAATTTGTTGTTTTTTACTTATTTTTTTATCGTAGCGGGAGCTCAGTCCCCGCGTACCCCTCACCTTGCCTGTGCTTGACAAGGCGGCAGCTTCGTTCGACGAGCTCGACAGACATCGTTGATAAGGCGGCGCCGTCCCCCATACCCCTCGCCATGCTAACTGCCTTCATGGGCAAAATAGCTTGATCAAGCATTTCTTTATTAAGAAAATTTAACTTTGCCACATATGAGCTTTCAACAATTTAGGGAAAATAAACAATACGCTACCGAGTCAGAATCGGATAGTAAAAAAGAACCCCCACCCCAACTTGGGCACTCCCTAAACCCCCCTCAGTAGAAGTCATGGACCCAAACCAGCTTAAGGAAGTAATTCAGGCCGCCATTAGCCATGCCCTGTCAGAGGCGGCCGGCGAAGCCATGCGCAGAGAAAAAGAGTTGCGCAGAACCATTGGGGAGTTGGCCGCTCAAGTTGCAGCGGTGCAAGTGGCACTCGCACAGGCGGCAGCTCTTAAAATCAAGGTGTACGCACCCATTGACATCACGGGCAACGTCGAGTGCAACGAGCCCCTGGACGCCGTAAAATGCTTGCCCGAATTTACGGGACCACAAGAGACATATGTCTCTTGGCGGCAGGCGCCAGTAGCCGCATACTTCATATTTAGAAAGTACGTAAATAGCTTACGCCACTACCAGGCGGTCGTAATAATTAGGAGCAAAATAAGAGGCCCTGCCCATGCGGTGCTATCTTCGTTTGGCACTATATTGAATTTCGATGCGATCATAGACAGCCTCGATTTCACATATAGTGACAAACGCCAGATTTAAGTCATCGAGCAGGAAATGGGTACCCTCAGACAGGGAACCCTCACCCTCCTGCAATATTATGACGAGGTTGGGAAAAAGCTCACCTTGCTTACTAACAAAGCCACGATGTCGTACGAAGCATCGGCGGCAAGAATTCTATTCGGGACTTAAACGTAGTCTTTCCGATGTTCTTTTCTCGGCGAAGCCGAAAAACATGCCAACTGCGTTGGCACTAGCTCAAGAGGTGGAATCTAACCACGAAAGATATACCTTCGCAACTTCGTTTGCAAAAAGCCAAGAGGATAAGGATCGCAGGCAAACCCCAAAGCCACAAGACCGAACAAGAAAAATCCTTTTCCCACGCAAATCAGCAGTTCGGTGCCGGTAGAAACCCGCACTTTAGTAAACAGCACAGGGCGCAAATACATTCTGTGCCGTAAGAGAATACACAGGAACCGATGGACATTGACCCATCTCTTTCCAGGATGAGACAACCTACCCAGGCACAGGCCTACCACAACGGGAAGCCGGCCCCCTCCGGTCGTTCACAAAAGACAAAGGGTTAATCATATCGCTCAGAGCGTAGATGAGGCTGAGGGTACGTACGCAGCCGCTTCTAGCGCGGCGGCCAAAGTCGACGATGACGCCATTTCTGAATACGATTTAGAAATGATTAATTCTTTAGAGGAAAATCCATGCTGCCCGTTATCAGACGAAGAGTAGCGAGGAAAGAAATGAAGTTCCTCATCGACACGGGCGCGTCGAAAAATTTCATCCGATAATGGTTTAAAATCGTTCGCCCCGTCAATTCCCCTTTCACCATTCACTCACTCCATTGCGTTACGACAAATACAAAGAAATGCCTTGTGTCATTATTTAATTTAAAGAGTACGTTCTTCATACTACCGGACTTATCCTCCTTTTATGGAATAATCGGTCTTGACGTAAATTTCACCAGCGTGAACTGTTCAGATGCACCTCCATCGGCAAAAAACGCGTTCTAAGAAATGCTGAAGACCAGAAAAAAGGCTTTTGCAGACCCTAACGAGGCTTTACCTTATAACACATCGGTGGTAGCTACCATTAGAACAGTTAGTGAGGAGTCCATATACGCGAAATTATACCCGTACCCCAGGGGAGCAGCGGATTTTGTCAACAAAGAGATTGAAGATCTGCTTAAAAACGGGATAATTCAGATATCGGTATCCCCTTACAACAATCCGATATGGGTTGTGAATAAAAAAGGGACCGATGAGCATGGAAACCGAAAAATGCGACTAGTTATTGACTTTCGCAAGCTAAACGAAAGAACAGTATCCGACAAATACCCAATGCCAAATATAAACATGATATTAGGCAACCTAGGTAATGCTAAATATTTCTCTACGCTGGACCTCAAGTCTGGCTATCACAAAATCATACTCGCAGAACGCGACAGAGAAAAAACTTCCTTCTCAGTAAATAGGGGAAAATATGAATTCCGCAGACTATCGTTTGGCCTCAAAAATGCAGGCAGCATTTTTCAGAGGACGTTTACTTTGACGACGTAATCATCTTTTTGGAAGACGAAAATTCTCACATCAAGTACGTAGATTGGGTTCTTTTGAGCCTGTACGATGCGAACATTAGAGTGTCGATAGAAAAATCCAGATTTTTTAAGAAAAGTGTGAGCTTCCTTGGGTTTCTAGTCACTTGTAACGGTGCTACAACAGACCCAGAGAAGGTAAAGGCCATAAAAGAATTTCCGGGACCCAAAAGTGTTTTTGAGGTATGATCATTTCTAGGCCTAGCCAGCTACTATCGATGTTTCATTAAGGACTTCGCAGCAATAGCGAGGCCTATATCGGACATCCTGAAAGGGGAAAACGGAACAGTTAGTAGACACAGGTCACGAAACATTCCGGTTCAGTTCTCTGAGGCGCAAAAACAAGCGTTCCAGAAACTACGAAATATCTTGGCATCCGACGACGTGATGCTAAGGTACCCTAACTACAAAAAGGCATTTGACCTAACGACAGATGCCTCGGCCCATGGCATTGGCGCAGTATTGTCCCAGGAGGGACGCCCAATAACAATGATTTCAAGGACATTGAGAGACAGTGAGGTTAACTACGCCACCAACGAGAGGGAACTCTTAGCCATAGTCTGGGCATTGGCCAAGCTACGACATTATCTGTACGCGGTTAAAGATATCAACATCTTTACCGGCCGCTAACCTTTGCAGTATCGGAGTCCAATCCGAATGCAAAGATTAAAAGGTGGAAAATGCGCATTGATGAGTCAGGGGCGCGTATTTTCTGCAAACTACAAGGAATATCTGGTTGCCGATGCATTGTCTCGGCAACAAATTCATGGAGGAACAAGAAGCTCAGTCGTGCGCAGCCACCGTTCACAGCGAGCTCTCCTTGACACACAAAATCGAAACAACGGATAAGCCCCTGAATTGCTTCCAGAACCAGATATCTCTGGAGGAGGCACGCTTTCCGTTAAAACGCAGCTTCATCCTCTTTGGAAACAAGAGACGGCATGCGATAAACATCTCCTGCAAAGAGCTGATCAATGCTCGCAGACATAATTGTTCCTAAGGGCGTAAACGCCATTCATTGTGACTTTCATATGCTGGCAATGATACAGGACGAATTGGTTCGGCGATTTCCAGCCACTAAATTTTGGCATTGCAAAAACCGCGTAACGGATATTTTTGCAGTTCCTGAGAGACGGAAAATCCTCACCGTCGAACACAATAGGGCTCACAAATCAACCCAAGAAAACGTACTACTTTCCAAAGATGGCCAAGTTAGCTACCGAAATCGTAGCAAACTGCAAAACATGTGCAAAAGCCAAGTACGATAGGCACCCAAAAAAACATGAGTTAGGCGAGACTCCGATCCCCTCTCATGTGGGAGAATTGCTACATATCGTTTTTTTTTCCCACGGACAAAAAATACTTCGTCACTTGCATCGACAAGTTGTCAAACTTCGCAGTTGTGCAACATGTCCACTCTAGGACAATCAAAGATCTTAAACCAGCCATACTACAAATCATGAATTTTTTCCCTAGGGCTAGAGTAGTCTATTGCGATAATGAACCCTCGTTAAACTCACATACTTGACAACCATTTTTGGCGTCAGCATTGCAAATGCACCGCCACTCCATAGCATCTAAAATGGCAAGTGGAGCGCTTTCATAGCACCCTTTTGGAGCTTGGTCGTTGCCTAAAAATCGATAAGGGGATAACTGATACTGTGGAAATTATTCTATTGGCAACCGCCAAATACAATAAGTCAATTCACTCTGTCGTTGACAAACGACCAGTCGACATCGTGCAAGAGCACCCAGATGACCCACAGACGGAAGTCCGGGATAAGATCATTAAGGCGCAAAACACACTCAGGACCAGGGAAAACGCCTCCCGACAATGAAGAGTATTCGAAGTCGGCGAAAAGATATTGGTAAAATCCAACAGAAGGCTGGGAAATAAACTCACACCTGGGGACCTGGGGACCACGGTCCTCATTAAGGGGAGGGTGGTCCACAAGGACAATCTTAAATGATGCAACCAACAATGTCATTTATGTTTTTTTATTCATTAGTTTATTTTACCTTCAAGCCACTTGACGCACTTTCATTTTCATACTGTAAGGTTTATAGCCACTGGCATAGTTTATTTTAAATTCATTTTATCGGTGGTGGGAAAACCCTCTATAAGCATAAAAATAGCTAAAGTTTAATTTCACAGGATTGTAGCGACTCTAGAACAAAAGCCGTTGCAAAAATCAAAAAGTCGATGTCGTAAAAACGATTTTAACCATACCTAATCGACAGAGAACTTAAGAACTTAATTAAGAATCTACAATAAAATCAAATTTTAGGATTTTTGTAAAAGATATGAGCATTCGAAGTTGCAAAATATTTCCATTTTTGCATCATAGGAGAAAAAATTGAAATTTGGTCGACTTTCAGGTAGCATAATTCAAAATGTTGATTGGCTATCGTCATGTTTGTTTCTTTAAATGATAACTACATTTGCCTGTAAACTAACTAAACTAAACGGCAGTTGTGTTTGGGCTTTCACAGGTAAATCGCTACCTGCCAGGTGTCCATTTTTTTCACTTTTTTCTGGCTTAAGTAGTCTATATCTTTTGAAGCCGATTAAAGCCACCGAGTACACTATAACTACAACTTTTGTGGATATTTTTTGGACCAATATTAACTTTTATCGGCTGCGTCTGCGCAACGGCATATACCAAAGCAACTCAGGGGGCAAAATATACCAAAATACCAAAAAATCTGGTCTTACTTAAGCGCAAAAACGCTATTAGTGTTAAAATTTTGAATTTGTTCATGTTTTTTTGTATTGAATGAAAAATCTTTCCTTTACATTGGTTTTTTAATAATACTAATACAAAAAAGACAAAGAAATTTTTTTTTAAGGTCATCCAAAATTTTTTTTGATAAATTAAATAATTTGTTTTTTTTTGTTTGATTTAAAATATTTTTATTTAAGTAAATACATAAAAATAAAGATAAAAATTAAATAAAAGATATTTTAAAAAAATTGTCTTCATAGAAAAAAATTGAATTGTCTACTTTGATACCCTATAAAAAGGCGAATGGGTGGGCGTGGCACATTATCCAATACATATGTAAATTTTACAACAATTACCTGCCAGTTGCCGTTTAAATTATTTGAATATCTTATTTGGTTCAAAAGTTATGATTTTTGCAACGTAAAATGAGAAAAGGCGCTACTGTGAGTCGACCCACGTTACTGATTATTCACAAGCCAGATACATCCCCATCGTGGATGGTGAAATCCTAGTATGGGAGGAGTTTGCTTCCGTCACACACATAGAAAACCTGTCAGAATATGGGCGCGTAATAGAGGAGACAAACATCATGATCGACATGATTCCGCTATCGCACATGAAGAAGCTTCTGAGCGTGGACACCGCTCACCTCCAGGACTTGTTAGAATCGTTGGGCGTTCATCACAGAGTAGCTAGGAGCTTGGATTTCTTAGGATCAATGCTTAAGGTCGTAGCAGGGACACCGGATGCCAGTGACTTAGAGAAAATCAGATTTTCCGAAATGAAGTTAGTCGAGTCAAGCAATAGACAGATTCAAATAAACACTAAATCCAAAACCAAATTAATCATCTTACCTCTACCGTCAATTCAATTTTGAGATCAGCCAAAAACTCACATCCTTCGTGCCAGCCCGGAAGCATCATCTTTGAGATCCGCCCACTCCATTTCATGGTCCTTCGATCGCCGGATCTATCCTGATCCCCACCAGCGCCCCCCTCTGCGGATTTTTAAAGATAAGTACGACTACTTCCAAAGTTTATTCGTCCGTGGTCGACATATTCCTTTTCCGACGGCGTTTTTCATTCTCTCTGATTCCAAAAGTGAAAAGAGAAAAGTGAAAAATATTGTAATATATGAACATACATATAACATACATCCAGCCGTATTGAATTTCTTCTCTTTTTTTCTAAAGTGCAAAAGTGCTTTGCCGATATCGGCCCCCTACGTCGTCTCACTGTGATCCGCTGGTGTACATATATATACATACATATATATTATTACATTACATTATTTCATCCAAGTTCACATTCACATACACACATCACGTCCGTCCATAAACTGCCCTTGCCTTCCAAAAACAAAAAAAAAAAATATAAAGTATTAAATATCCATACATACATACAACACAAATTTATTAATTACACACAAATAAAATTTCGACAAACATTTTTCTTAAACATACATATACAACCCAGCATACCAAAATTCATCCACATAGTTTAATCCCATTATATATATAGAACACACACAACAAACATAAAAAAATATATTCCCAATTTACTGCACATATATTAAATACAAAATCAAATTTAAGCCGCCCAAATTAAAACCGATTTCTAATAAAATTATACCCATTCCTCAAAAACAATAAACAATACATATTAAAAACACAGGTTCCATCAACATTCCAACCATTGATCAAACAAAAATACTGGGCCTCACAATCAACCAACGATACAACTGGAATCCCCCCATTAACAGCCTGAAATTATCTCTCTCCCGTTCCCTCAATATCATAAAACACCTGTCCTCAAGAAAATACAAATGCAACACAACCTCCCTCATCCAAATTGTTAACTCCCTCATCATCTCTAAAATTGACTACTGCCTTCCCATATGCGGGAAAGCTCCCAATTCCATTTTAAGCCGCAGCTCAAAATAACCCCCACAAATAATCTTCTAATTGAAGCTAAAATTAATTCTCTTGAAAACAGATAAAACTTTTAACCAGTAAACTCGCAACAAAACTTTTTCTTTCCCATGACGCTCCAATAGGCAAATTATCCAAAACCACAAAAAGAAAATACAGATACCCTAGCACAATAGACAGAATCATCAACTCCTGCAAACATTTATCCCTTCCTTTCTCCCCAGCAAAAAGCTACACTTATAAAAAATACAATCCTGAAATAATTCTTAAAGCCACAAATACTACCCTTTCCCGATACAACAAAAACACTACTTCCCCTATAACCTTCCACCAACTGTTCCATTGTATTAAAAACACCCTACACAATCACAAATTTATTTACACAGATGGCTCAAAAGCCAACGATATAGGGAGCTACAGTGTAACCAATAATTCTGACATTATCAAATCTTGACTCCTTCCCCACTACCCTTCCGTCCTGTCTAGCGAATTGATAGCAGACACATCAGCAAAGAACACGCACAAATATTCCCTAAAATTCACAGACAACTTCAACACCAAAGACATCGGACAACACCTTCACAAATATTACAATTACAAAGTCAAACTAGCCATTGGTACAAACAGATATCACTAAGCACCCCAACAAATTTTTCTTTTAAATCCACAAACCTCAATAGACAACAACAAATTATTATTAATAACCACCACTAACACGCCTAGGACACACACAGATTACAAACGCCCATTACATGAAAAATTCCCTAACAAGCACCTGCCCCTTTTGCTAAACCTCAACGATAGACATCCAACATATTCTAATAAACTGAACTTCACTTTCCCTTACAAGATCTATATCATTTTTCCACGAAAACCCTGTCCATCTCCTAGCAAATCCAACAACAACAAACTCAAACAAAATCCTCTTCTTTCTTCACAAATCCAACCTCATACACAAAATTTAATTTATAACAATATTATATTAACACCTCAACATATGTAATAACACTGATGAACGGTAGGCCGAAGTAGCTATTGATCTTTCCAACAAGTTAACATCTGCTTTAAAGCATTTGGTAGCTTTATATAAATAAATAAATAAAGATTAACAAAAAGTTAAACATCCAAAGCAAATATAAATAAAGATGCAATTAAATAAATATTTAGTTTCCGATTGGCATCCACACATACATATATTTGGGCAAGCTTCGCGCTATTCTGTGCCAAGCTATAGCTAGAAAATTTTCTCCTCTTCTCTTTGCTCATACAGCGTGCACGAACACCTGCACCATACATTCCCAACGGCAATACCTTGTCGTGGAGAAAATACCCTTCACCAACAATTTAAATAATATTAATTACGTTAACAAAAAAGATTTTTTTGACAAAAAATATTTTTTTTTGTTAGCCGCATAATTTTTAAATTCTTGGAAAACAGTTGCAGCCACACGCGTTAGCTATTTTCGACCTTTTTGTTTATTTTTATTTATTTATTTTTAAAATAAAACAAAATAAAATAGAGATAAACTAAAACAAAGGCAATAAGATTAAGCTAATGTTGTGGTCGTGTCAGTTGTCCCCCAAAACTTCAGTGGCTATTTCTGGCTTGTTTTAGCTATTTTTGGCGGGTTTTTAATTTTTTTCGATTTCCCGTGCGCTTTCTAAAATCCGAATTATAGCTAACTTCAGTTACTCTTTTTTTAGCTATTTTTTGGCGGGTTTCCTAATTTTTTTCGGTGTCTCGTGCGCTTCCGGAGATCCAAGGCATAGCCAACTCCACGTGCTAATTTTTTGGCTTTTTTTTTTCTTCGGGGTATTTTGGTTAATTTGTATCTTGCACCGTTTTCTACGATTTCTCAAAATCGAAATCAGTTTCGAATAGTCCGCTCATAATTTCCGCCAATTTCTGCAAGTTCTTAGCCATTTTTTTTTTTTGGCTAGTTGTAGCTACTTTTTAGCTATATTGTGCGAATTGAGCTATTTCTGCAAGTTCAATTCCTGTCGATTCTTCGATTTCGATTCTGACTGGGGGTGTTTACCTCTCATCGAGCAGCGACATTTATCGTTTTTTTTGTGAGCTTTCCTCCACTTGTGCGGCGTGTAGGCCTTCCTATTTGTCGGGGATAGCTGAGTATGCCCAGTGAGGGTGACATGAAACCGACCGCTACCCTAGGAAAAGAACAAAAAGCCAACCCGTCTCTCCGCCTGCTCTCGCGCTAAGCCAGCACCTAGGTCCGCAACTCCAATAGTCAGATCGGTATCTACTCCTAAAGGAAGGGATCTTCCAACGACAAGCTCAAAGACAACTCCAAAAATCCTTATTTCCAAACCGTTGGCGAAATCTTCCAACGAGTCTTCACTTGCAGTCAAGCCAGAGAATCCCTCTGCTTCTGGAACCGATTTCCTAAGGGTAACATGCGCTACCAGCAAAAAAAAATGGCATCCTCAGACCAGCCAAATGCCGCAACCGTGGCGTTGCACAAATTTATTGCAGTCAGCGATCGCGTTAGCCTTTTTGAAGCCAAGATCAACACTCCTGATCAAGCTCCTCCGTCTCTACATACGTTGGAAGTCCGTCTGCAACAAGTGCGAGCTTTATGGGACAAAGTAGAGAAGGAGTACGAAACGTGCTCTGATCTAATTGCCCAAAAAGGATCCCTCAGCACATTGCCGCTGCTGCAGTCAAAATATGACTACTGTTGCTCCGTATACGAGTCATGTGCAGCACCTATTGGAGAAAATATCGACAGAGCGACGTCCTAAACCGTACAAGCTCCACCTCAGCCGTTCATTTCGTCCGGTTGCCGGTTACCTCCTTGCGATACGGAAGTTTTCGACGGGGACTACCTCCGATGGCCCACTTTCCGGGACCTGTTCACGGCAGTATATGTCAATAACCCCAGGCTGACACCGATCAAGAAAAGATGTCTCATCTTCTCATTAAGACGAGCGGTGAGGCGAAAGCCATCGTTCGAAATCCCCTCTAACCAATGACGGGTTCGCTTCGGCGTGGGAAGCACTTCAAGACCGTTTCCAAAACAAACGACTTTTAGTCAAAAGCCAGCTCAAACTCCTCTTCAACCTGAGCTCCATATCCCAAGAGTCTGTTCATGCACTTAAGGTGCTACGGTCTACAACTCGGGGGTGTTTGACAGCGCTAGCTTATTCCCAGATATCCACTGACAACTGGGATTGTCTGCTGGTTTTCCTGTGCGCAAGCAAACTGCCAAAAGTGACCCTCTCCTTATGGGAACAATCCCTTACTTTAAAGTCCGACATTCCGGCTTGGGAAGAAATGAACACCTGCCTGAGTAAAAGATACCGCACATTGGAGGCCATCTCCAGCCATCCCGAAGAAGCTATAATCCTTTGAAACCAACGTCAGCACCAAACCAAGACGTTGCGACTTATGCTCCAAGGAGAATCATCCGGTCAGATTGTGCCCGCGCTTTCTCAACATGTCCATCGACGCGCGTTTCGGCTACATTAAGACGGAGCAGCCATGCCTAAACTGTTTCGCAAGAGGTCACCAGCTGCGTGACTGCATCAGCACACACAGCTGCTTCACTTGCAAAGGTAGATACCATACGCTGCTGCATACGAGCCATACGAGCGTTAATCGACCCGGGGTCCGAGGCGACGTTCATTTCCGAACGCCTTTTCAAGCTGATCAAGCTCCCATTCCGCAACGTACAGACGCTAAACGCTCCGGGCTAAAAAAATCGGTGTCGGCAAAGTCTGCCACTTCTCAATCCGTTCACCGAATAAGTCGGGTCTACAGTAAGACACCGCAGCCTATGTCCTTTCGGAATTGGCGGGCAAGTTGCCCTCACATCCAATTTCCCAGAATTCCTTGAAAGACCTTCCCTCCCTCCAATGGTCAGACCCCACCTTCTTTGAGAGCTCACAGATCGACATCCTGATCGGAGCCGACCTATTACCGTCGGTTATTTTGAGTGGCACTCGAAGGAGTATTTGCGGCTCACTCCTAGGCCAAAAAACCATTTTTGGCTGGGTACTTACGGGGCCGATTTCAAATGGTGTAGCCATTAAAGTCGCATCCTCTACGACTCAAGTTTACCCAATAGATGCCAATTCGCTAGACACGATTCTCAGCAAGTTCTGGGAGGTGAAGAATCTACCAGTCCAGCTGGTAAAAAAAAGGATTCCTATTGGGAAAGGAACTTTTTCCGAACCACAAAGAAAGACGCAAGCGGGATATACATGGTGATGCTCCCGTTCTGCGACCCCGAAAATTCTGGATCCGATCTAGGATATTCGAGGTCCATTGCGTTGACTCAGTTTCTTAAAAACGAGAATCGTTTAATGAGAGACTTTGCCCTAAAAGAGCAATATGACAGCGTGTTTCAAGAGTATTTGGATCTGGGTCATATGAAAGAAGTTCCGCCTACTCACAGTGCTTCTGCCTACTATATGCCACACCATGCGGTAGATAAACCGAAAAGAACCACTACAAAGCTCCGCGTTGTATTCAATGCTTCAAGCCCTTCGGCAAATGGAACCAGCTTAAATTATATTCTTCATGCTGGTCCAATCCTTCAATCCGATCTGACCATTCAAATCCTGAAGTGGCGATATTTCCAATATGTTTTCAGTGCGGACATTACTAAAATGTATCGTCAGATCTGGGTCAATTCCAAGCATACCCCTTTCAAAGAATTCTGTTCCAAAATAAGGAAGGAGATATCCGAGATTTTGAGTTGCAAATAGTTAACTTCGGGGTCAACTGCGCGGGAAGTTTTATCCCGAATCACGAAGTTGTTTGATCCTGCAGGGTGGCTCGCTCCTTTCATTATTCGTTTCAAAATGTTTATGCAGAGGTCTGGTTGCGAGACTTGAGTTGGGACGAGAAGCTTCCCACTGAAATGAGTCAGAGGTGGCAATCCTTTCTACAGGAATATTTCGACCTCAACCAGATCCGCGTTCCGAGATGGGTCGGGTATCAACCGGGGGTATCTATAGAGCATCACGGTTTGTGTGACGCGTCTCAAAAGGCTTATGGAGCGGCTATCTACGTCCGCGTCGAGATGGGCCATCAGATCATCACACGTCTGCTGACAGCTGAGACGCCAGTTGCTCCGGTGAAAACCGTCTCTCGGCTAGAGCTCTGTGGTGCCGTACTCTCAACCGACATGGTAACCGCAATCCTTCCGCATTTGCCGACAGCCAATTCCGCTCTCCGCTCCTGGACAGATTCCACTATTGTTCTAGCCTGGTTTGCGATTTCCACCCTATGACCGAACTCGAACAGCGTCCAATCAAGGTGCACTTCAGTAAGGTCCCTCCGGAAGAACTTCTCGAACGGTTCTCCAAGCTAGACAAAGCACTGAGGGTCCTGGCGTATGTTCTGCGCTTCCTGAAACGCTGCTGCAAGAGATAGATCTCGCTCAGAGAGGCAGAGAGAGCGTTGATATCCATTGCGCAGCGCAAAGCATACGGCCAAGAACAAAAGCATCTCCTTCTCGAGGGCTTTACTTACACTGGCATTGATTATGCCGGCCCTTTCGAAATCAAAAATTAGACTGGGAGAGCATGTCTCATAACAAAGTGATATGTTTGTGTGTTTGTATGTTTTTCCACGAAGGCCATCCACTTGGAACCCACTTCCCACCTGACAACCGAGAAATTTCTAGCGGCCTTTGCTCCCTTCGTACCGAGGCGCGGTTGTCCTCAACGGGTCCATTCGGATAATGGCAAGACCTTTGTGGGGGCAGCGACGCTGCTTTCCCGGGACTTCCTAC
>VNJR01006156.1:0-17748 GCA_008042585.1 Drosophila punjabiensis | reverse complement strand
ATGGCGATAATGTACTCGTGTTAATTGACTACTACTCAAGATATATGGAATTTAAGTTAATCAAATCAATCACTTCCAAAACCATAATCGAACACATGGAAGAGATTTTTGCAAGGCTTGGGTTTCCGGAAACGCTAACATCTGATAATGGAAGACAATTCATAAGCACTGAGTTTAAAGATTTTTGCGCTAACAATGGTATCAAGGTTTTGCAAACACCACCGTACTGGCCCCAGGCTAATGGAGAAGTCGAGAACATGAACAAATCGTTAGTAAAGCGTTTAAAAATTGCACATGCCAACAACGAAAGCTACAAACAAGAGATCCAGAAATTTGTATTGATGTACAATGTCACCCCACATGGCACCACGGGTACACCACCCACGGAACTGATGTTCAACAGGGTCATTAGAGACAAGATTCCTAGCATACGTGATCTCATTGGTGAAACGGTTGATTCTGAAGAAAAGGACAGGGACCTTTTGAGAAAACACAAGGGGAAAGCGGCAGCAGATACCACCAGGAGGGCAAGAGAGATTGATATCCAAATCGGAGATAAAGTTCTCTTGAAGAACGTGGTATTTCCACATAAGTTGACACCAACGTTCGACACGACCACTTACGAGGTGACCAATCGGAAAGGAAATGTAGTTGTGATCTCGAGTGGTGGTAAATCGTTGACTAGGAACGTCAGCCATTTGAAGAAGATAGTCAACAAATCCCCACTGACTTCGGCCGAGGTGGAGGGTCAGGATGACAGATTACCGATCCCGGTTATTCCTCCACAGCAAACCCAGGAGACACGGGAGCTGCAAGGATTTTCAACAGCACCGAAGATCCAAGACGAAGACAAAGTTTTGAAGCTGCGCCTACAAAAAAAAGAAGGGGTGTGGAGACCTGTCCAAGTGGAGAGTACAGACGACTTGTAGACAGAGAATGACTAAGGGAGTTCACTAAGAAACGTTGAGCAAGTCGGAATAAAAACGAGCACACTCGTAAAGAGCTATTGTGCGAAAGCAAATAAATAAATTGTTGTTTTATTTTATCATCGATTTGCAGCGTTATTACAAAGTGCATGAACCCTTTAGGGTTTTATGCGCAGAATACAACCGCCTTTTTGATTTTATTGATGGAAGTGATGGGTCTTCCTAAACTTAAAACCCTATTGCTTGTAGAATTAGCTCGTACGTAGTATGTATTATCTTAGTAACATATAACTTTCCTTGTGCTCTCCTTTATTTTCTTTCTCACGCGTCTATCTAGAACGCGTATCGTGCCGTACGTCACACGGCTGCGCTCCTCGGTCGGTTGGGCGGGAGGTGGGAATCGTTGGGACTCGCGCGTAAAAAAAAAAAAAAGTCATACACATCTAAGTTCATGTCCATATATAAATATATATTTATTGTTGTTGTTCCTCCATATTTTTTGTACGCTCTACAACTCTACAGTCCAGTTATCGGGTTTCCACTGTACAAAACAAAAGCACCCGCGCATACATGCATATCTACATAATCCAACATTTACATATCAATTTTCTGCACTGACATACCTGAACCTACGCACAACAACACCAAGCAAAACCAATTGAAAGCAAGAAAAAAACAACAAACATTAAAAATCAAACCCAATTCAATCCACAAGGGTGCGATCGCAATTGTTTTGGTCCAAGTTTCTGACTTCACCGCCGCAGCAGCCGTTGTTGTTGGTTTTTATTTCTTATCTCTACTGCGTTCCTTACGTATGGACTGTTTTTTGCCGACGGCAAAACACAGTGAGCTCTCCCGAACCAAAGCCAAGATTTATAATTCCGCCTTTCCGGCCTCGTATTAATTATTAATTTAGAAAATTATTTTTTGGTAATAATTAATTATTAATCTGGAAAACCATTCAAGCTCTACGTCCGAGCCACAGATTACATATTGGTTCCTTTAACATCAAGATCACGGAAATTCCGGTCAACATATTTTATTTCCGATTTCAACATTTCGCTAACCTCAGCTTCAGCACCAGCCGTGCTTTTGTTTTCTGTCCGTTGTTCTTTCGGCTCGCTGCCCGTTACATATGTGCATATACATACATTTATGTATATATGAGTTTTGCATTGCCGGCAGCGTAACCCAGAGAACATTTCCGACCAAAGAAACTAGGTGTTTTGAATCCCACTAATTCCAAGTGACCAATAAAGGTTCAACTTTTACGATTAATTCGAGTCCGAAAATGCCCATAAGCGACGACAAGAAGCCACGTCCGCTCCCGACAATCCGCATGGACAGATCCCAATGCGCATCTCCGCGCCCATCTCCACGCGCAACTCCACTAAATCCAAAGGCCGCCACTGTCATTTCAAAGACAAAAGGCGACAACTCCGTGAATCCTATCCCCGGTCCTTCGTCAAGGTTCACTCGTTCGACCACAAAAATTGCTGAAACTGCCATGGACGTTGCCTTGAGGAAGTTTATTTCCACGACAGCCCGGGTTAGCCAATTCGTAGAAAATATCCACACTCCGAGCGCTTCTGAAACGGAAAGATTTTCTCCAGGCATGTGCCAAGTCCATCGGGACCAAATCCGGGCCCTGTGGGAAAAAGTGGAGAAAAGCTATGAAAGCTGCTCCGATCTGCATGCTATTCTGTCTAAAGCCCCGCTAACCAACGAAGGTTTTATCTCCGCGTGGCGAAGCCTCACCGACCGATTCGAGAATCGCCGGTTACTAGTCAACAGCCAGTTGAAAATCCTTTTCAATATACAGGCTGTCCCCCAAGAGTCCGGATCCGCTTTGAAGGAGCTTCAGGGCACTATCCAGAGCTGTTTGACAGCCTTAGAGATGTCCTCCATTCAGATCGAGGCTTGGGATTGTCTTCTCATCTACATGATTTGACAACCAGATCATCTATTTCAAAGTTAGATAAGCCTAGATGCAGTTTATGAGCAAATAATCCAGAGGCAGCTTTAAGTAGCGATATAGATCCCACTTTAATTGTATTAGTATTAGAAAAGGGCGAATACAATCTCTTAAGAGAGCAGGGCATGCAGAGAGCTGCAATCCAGCCGAAATGGCATCAGCCTGCATCAGCTGTTGTTGTTGATAAGCAAATCCATGGAGAGCGTCAAGGGAGCGTGCTCAGCCAGCACACAGCATCCAAAGAAGACGGAGAAGATTCAACGGCGAAACCAAACACGGAGCGGCATCAACATGCAAAGCGGACGATGAAGGCAACAACTCAAGCCAATGTTGTTGAAGCAGTGGGGGCGTTGAGAGCGTGAACGAGAGCGCTAAGCTCTTTTTTGACGGATGAGTTGGGGTTGAAGATCTTGAAGGTCCACCAAGATCAATAATGGTATCCTCTTTATTTAATTCTCTCTTTAGACAAACCTTTTTACCTTGACATAGCACGGCCAAAACTCATTATTGATGACAGCCTCATAATGTTGATCCGGGACACCGAGCTTAAAATTTACGAATTTCAATGTAATATGTGAAAGTCTTTTTTTGTAAGCTTGATGCAAGAAAATGTTTTTGCATCAACATTTAATTTGAAAGAGACATAATTAGAAGCAGCCTCGGGCTCCATAGTCGCTCTAAACTTGCCGGCATGTAGATATTTGATGATTGGCAAAACTTGGAGAGCATCCGAGACAGCCGCAACTCCAACGACGGTTTTTTTGTTGTTGTTGTTCCTCTTCCTCCTATGACGAACTTTGATAAAATCATCTCTCATAGCATTCGGGGGTCGTAGACCTTGGCCCTGGACCGACGATAACGAAGCAGCGGCAGCGCACGATTGAGCGACTACCGTTGCATTGGCGGCTTGCATTTGGCGAGGCCTAACGATGATGTTGTTGGTATGATCTATTGTATCCGCTTTGGTAGAAAGGGTTTCCGAGAACTTGGAATTAAGTTGCTGGTACAAGCACCCTAGATTTTTTATTTTAGAATCGAGTTCATCAATTTTCGAATGGGAGTCGTTGGCAATAACACAGCCATCGCACTGCCACAGTATATTCGGATTGAATAAGAGTTTGATCGCATCAGCAGGCAAATCCACGCAGGCACTATGAAACACCCGACGGCAGAGAGAAAAGCAGCGAACAGCCTCCGTGGAGAGGAGCTGGGTTGCCGAAACTTCTGAATTACACTCGGCACACAACATAGCAATAATGGCACGTCCGTACGCGTTGAAAGCTAGATGAGGATTCCAATAATAATTTATACATATCTAATACACATATATGTAGGAGAGGTATCACTGTTTGCCTCTACGGGAATATTCTCAGGCATTTTATATTCTTTATAATCGACAAAAAGAAGCGAAGTCTCTGCATACGTGATGAAGTCGTTCAGCTATTTTAGTATTGTATAACTCGCAATACTACAATTTCATTTACCTAACTTTAATACACAATGTACTATAGTTACCAAATTTTCTTAATCTAAATGGCAAAAATTAATCTAAATTATTTCAATTTTTTTCTTCTTTCAAATTTACATTTTACCTTACATGACATCTCAATCAAATTTTGTCTCAATTTAATGTTACTTAAAACCGTCGGGTCAACTCGGCAGCGCCACATCATCACACTACAGTATATTTCGACTGTATCTATACCACACTATAGTCTCTTCTCTTCAATACCACAAGCTCAATAGCTCAATTTCAAAACTATTGAAATTATATTAGGTACAGCACAAGCTCTACACCATTGTTTGATACTGCTGCAGATTATCCCTGGGCGAAGATTTTCTAAATGTGATGATTAAAATAAATCGAAATTTTTTTCCAATCAATATTTTCTATAACTTATGTAGAACATGTGTTTTAAAGGATTATTCAATATTCGATGCCATTAGAACAGTTTAGCGCTGAGAAAGAATTCCCTTCAGTGCAGCTTACTCCTGGAATGATTCTTTTGCGTTTTTCTCAAAACTGTGTTTTATTTAAAAAAAAAAAAGGACGACAAAAATCCCATTTTTTTCAAATGTCTACCAAGAATCCAATTTTTGGTATATTCATCTGATTGTAGTTCATTCTATGCATTTAGGCTTACAGATTAAAATGCCTGTGTTTTTTGTTTTCCGATAAACCAATCGGCCGAAATCGTGGAGATACTAAGAGTACATTTTTTCAAGGCGGGGGTATTTAGAACGCTGTAACTTAAGTTTTACTTTAAAAAATTAATATTCGTATTGTCGAAATATATGTTTATATGTGATAAAAAGAACTTAAAGCTCTATCTCTTTTGTAAACGAAGAAAAAAAATGTATCGGACTCACAAAATTAGTATTAACATACCTATAACGCTGAGCCAAAAATTTTATAAAATCTCATCACCCTTATCTTATGTGTTAGATTTTCCTAATTTTTATTATTATTTATTATTTATTTTTTCGGAGGGGGTGGGGGATGGTAAATTCCACCATATAAATAAACATTTATTTTTCATTTTTGAGCTAATAAAAAATGACTTGATTGTTTCTAAATTTAAGTGGAAGTAGATATGCACGGAGTATTTTTTATAATCATAATTTCAATGTTGTTTTTTACTATTTATGATGAAGATGAGCAATTATCTGTTCTATTTCGACTCTTTGAATTCTTCTAGAATGTTAGAAAACGAAAGTCAAATCATAATGCGTCGGTGTTGATGTTTTTAGGCAGAAGTTTGCCACGCAGTGATGGAGCCATCTTTGACCCAATAGAGTATGTATATACATTTCTGATCAGTATCAACAGGCGTGTCGCTCTAGACATGTCCGTGTGCCCGTTTCTACGCAAACTAGGCCCTCAGTTTTGAAGCTATCTAAATGAAACTTTGCAAATAGAGTGAGTGTATCAATAAAAAAACAAGAGGGGAAGCTAATTTTGGCAGTCCGAAGTTTGCAATTAGATTATTAATAATTTATACATATCAATAAAAATATAAATAAAATATATATGTTAAAAAAAAAACAACAACAAAATGCTGTTTTTCATACACTAAATATATTAGTTTTACAATTAAAGTTTTGCATTTTTTTCAGCGCTCTTGGATCATTACTATGGGAGCTATATGATATAGTCGTCCGATTTTCATAAAGTTATAACCGAAATTATAAAGTATTACAAAATGCCAATATCTCAAAGAAAATAAAGATAAACACTTTGAATTTTCCGATCGTTCCTATGGCAGCTATATGGTATAGACTGCTAATTTTTACATATCTAAAATATTACATATCTCAAGTACATCAAATTATGTTGAAAAACGACAATTTCTTTTTTTTTCTAAAAAAATTCCCTTTTGTTCCTGTGGCAGCTATATGTTGTATGATCGTCCGATTTTCATAAAACTAAAACCAAAATTCTGAAATTTTACAAAATGCCCATATGTCAGAGTACAAGAATATATTAAAAAAAAATCGGCGAATTTATAATTTTTCTATTAATTTCCCTAAAAGATATAGTCGTCCGATTTTCATATAATTAAAACCCGTATTTTAAAATATTAAAAAATGTCCATATATTAGAGAACATATATATGGGCATATTAGAGAACATATATATGGACATTTTTTAGATATGTTAAATAACAGCAAAGCTATAATTTTTTTTTTAACTTTCCTCTCTTTCAGCTACATATGTATATTATATATTCGTCCTATTTTTAAGAAATTAAAAGTGAACTGAAGTGGGCGGACTTGGAGCCAAAGATAGTCGTCTCCGAGTTAGGGGTCGCCGGCGGTCTGTTGATTTGCTGGGCGAAGTGGTTGGCTGCGGAAAATCCCAGTAGATTCCGTAGACGAAGAAAAAATGGTGAAGGCCGGCGTCACTTTCACAATTTAAGTTTATTCAGCTTAAATGCTTGCTTAAAACTAACTTAAATCGGCTCGAAGGACCGCAGTGTTTGAAGGGGGGTGAACCTAACCTGTAGGCGCACTTAATAAATAAAATAAAATAATAAATAAATAATAACTTATTCGGGGTTTACGCGACGAGCGTCGGATGTTTGTTGACCGAAGTAGAAATTGGAACTAATTACGTGGAACATACACTAGTGGTCAAAGCAATAAGTACACAACACATGAGGCTTGTTTCAAGCCTCGTAAAACTTTTTTTAATAAACTTAATGGAAAAATTCAATTTATTTTAGCTTTGGGGCTTATCCTAGATAATAAAAAGATATATCAAAAGTATTTTTTATTTCAAATTTAAAGACAGTGACCGATTTTATCAATAAACCCAAAATTGGGTTGGTCAAAATAATAAGTACACTTGTGATTAAAATAAATTCAAAAGGATTATATCGCTACTTGAACAAAAGTTTATCAGTTTTTATTAACTCACGGCATATTTAAGTAAATTAGTGATGAAAAAACTTATGAAGATTGGCCGTTAACCGTATTGTACTCCCGAAGAAAGAAAGCTGGTAATAATTTTGCAAAAGGAAAGAAAAAGTCTTCGCAAAATTGCAATAAGCCTCGGACGCTCTCTATAACTTGTCTAAAATGCTTTAAACTTAAAAGTGGCTATAAAAAAATTGGAAAGAAAGAAGAAATCTTCCAAAGCAACGGACATTCCGATCGGTACTCTTGCCAAAAAGGACCTGTTCATGTCATTCAATGCCATTTCCGCCGAAATAGAGTATGAAATTTCTTACCGAATGGTTCGTCGAAGACTGCTAGAGGCAGGACTACCAGGACGTAAAACCCGAAAGGTTTCATTACACCGGAGAAAAAATTTTTACATGTGGCAAAAGTTTGGTTAAAATAATTTGTCCTGCTCTGGACCTGAAGGGTCAAAAAATATACTTTGATGAATGAATGAATGATGAAACAATAATAAATCTCTTTAAAAACAATTAAGAACGTCTCGTATGACAAGCCAAGGACAAAGAATTCGACTTCCGGTACACTAAAATTATAGTTAAGCGCGGAGTAGGATGCATAATGGTCTAGGGCTACTTTCCTTGACATGGCGTTGGGCAGATACATCCGATACATGGTCCTATACCATAATTCGATTACAAATCTATTCTTACTGACACCATGGAACCTTAAGCTAAAGAAAACATGCCTTTGTGATGGGTTTTTTTCAGGATAACAATCCAAACTACACCTCAAAGCTCGACAAGGTCTGGTTTAAAGAAAACAAAGTAACCTATATGAGTCGGTCAAGTCAGTCTCCAGACTTCAACCCAGACTTAAACTTGGCGAGGAGACTTGAAACGTCATATTAAAACCAAAAAAATTTTTAAATTGTGAAGATTTATGGAGATTTGTTGAAAGAATCTGGTCCGAGAATTCCGTAGAAATTGCCAAAACCTTTTTGCTAGTATGCCTAAAATAATAGCGAAAGAAGTTCAAAAAAAGGGTGGTTATACCAACTACTAGTATAAGTTTACTAATAAGAAGAAAAAACTGCAAAATATTTGCTACGTTTCGGATTCTAGGCTTAGAAGAATTGGTGTACTTATTATTTTGGCCAACCCAATTTTGGGTTTTTTTTATAAAATTGGTCACTGTCTTTAAATTTGAAATGAAAAATACTTTTGATATATATTTTTATTATCTAGGATAAGCCCCAAAGCTAAAATAAATTGAATTTTTCCATTAAGTTTATTAAAAAAAGTTTTACGAGGCTTGAAACAAGCCTCATGTGTTGTGTACTTATTGCTTTGACCACTAGTGTAAGTCTAGTTTACCGGATGAAGAGGGAGAGAGAGTGTAACAAAAGGCCTTAGCTTTCGAAAGCGTAGAATAACGCTGTGCGCTCGACGACATGTAGAAGAGTGTGGTGATCCTGTTCACACGAATGGCATCGGCCGTCACATCGGCACGATTTTTTGGAATGATGGTGGGCCAGTCATGATGACCGCCTGGAGCTATTTCTCAACGCTAAGTCTGAGAAAGCGGTGGCACTTCCGTAACGGATGGTTCCATTGGCAGACACATCATGGTTTGGATAAAATACTCATGAACGTCTGCTTTTGTGTCGTCATATGGAACCCAGTAATTGAAGGAATCTGGTGTAGTTGTCACTCGCGCGGAGAACGCGGAACTCCTTTGGATGGGTGGAGATATTTGCGTTGAGGCATCAGAAGGAATGCACAGTGTGATGCCGACCGTTGCACGTGAGACAACTGTGGTTGCTTATGCAATTACAGAGTGGATGACCGCTTGCACAGCAATTTAAGCGCAACAGTTTTTTTATGTAAGAGCTACGATCCTCAGTCGACATCCGGAGTAAGCGTGGATATATACGCACTGGATGGTTCTCTTTAAAACATAAGTCACATCCTTTAGAAGGCTTCAGTATTTCAGTACTTTTATTGTTCCCATAATGAGAGCGTCAGCTTTGGAAGCTTCGTGGAGCACAAATAGACAAGGAGACAATCCTTATTCTCAGTAGGCTGGATAATTTCAATGATATGAGACAATTTTGGATTGCATTTTGAAGCTGCTGAAGATTCGTGAGCGATGGACTGCACGCTCAGTAACTTTTTTAACCAACGATCGCTTGTTTTCGATAGATTTTTCCAGGCTAAGCGGAAACTATTGTTGGTGAGTGGAAACTGTGGAAATAGCTTCACCGCTTGGAATTTAAATAGAACAGCTTTTCGACAGAAGTTAGCGCAAGATTGTCTATATGGAACGCTGTTAAAGGTATCGGAAAGTCTGCCAGCAAAGATAACCGCCCCAGAAAACTTTCTTATCGCACGAAGGAAGCCGACAGCTAGGCAAAAGTTAATTTTGGTAAGTAAAATATGCATGTTTTGTCCAAAGGCAAGGCAAGGTGTCCGCCGCTCACTCTAAACCAACCGGAATAAACTTTGAACAAGCTTGGCACTGTTTCTCAACCTTAGTAGCGCTCGAACTTGATCGAGATGAATTGCGCACGTATACTGAGACGTATTGAGCGCTGCTGCATTCCAGAATTTGGACTCGAAGTGACTCAGACGGTCACCGATCAACGTAAATTTATTTAAAATGTAAAAGTCATTTTGGAGATGATTTTTCAAAAATTGACTGTATATAAATATATATTTCAAATTATTTATGTGTCGAAGCTGAATTTGGAATAACGAAGCAATCGGAATCGTAATATATACTCGCGGAAATTGTATTAGTTAATTTAAGTACTTAATTGCGGATAATATCGAATTAACTTAGTAATATTCGTTCAGTGGGAAAACATATACGGTCACGCTAGTGCTGAGTATGTTAATTGAAATAAAAAACAAATTTTTCTAGTTATTTTATGTATGAGGGCTTATCTGGTTGACTGGTTCTACATTTGTACCAGTATTATTTACGGAGACAATGCGTGTGTATAGATATGTTTGTGCATTTGCCGTTTGCCAATGCAGAATAACGAAGGTAGAAGGGAGGCGGAAAATTGCCAAAGCTCGGTGCGCCGACGATTATGTATGTAATGATGTATGTAATGGAAACATATCAGCATATGTTAATGGATATGGTTCCGCTCAGAATAGAGCAACGGAGAGACAATAAATATTTGTATTTATACATTAAGTCTGTGTTTTTGTGTCAACTGGTAATCGGAAATTTTTGGGGATCTATTTGTTTCTTGTAGGAATTTTGTGTAAATAAGCAAATATATAATTAATGTGAATTTTAAAGATATATTTTTCGGCGAAGGGAGTGGACTGTATATTCAATATACATATGAAAGTGTAAATAAAAACTATTCGAAGTTGAAGTTTCACTGTGGCTTAGTATAACAGGCCAATTGAAAAATCCCCGGCCTACCATAGTAAAACAAATTTTTTTGAAAAAATTAATTTTTTTTATTAAACATAATTTCCTTCAAGAGTGATACACCGAACATAGCGACCCTCTAACTTTTAAATACCATTTTTGTAGTACGATTTGTCCTTTCCTTCAAAATAGGCCTCAGTTTCGGCGATCACCTCTTCATTTAACGAAAATTTCTTCCCAGCGAGCATTCTTTTAAGATCTGAGAAAAGGAAATAGTCGCTGGCGGCCAAATGTGAATACGGTGGATGAGGAAGCAATTCGAAGCCCAATTACTGGACTTTTACCATCGTTTTTTACTGATTTGTGACACGGTGCATTGTCTTGGTGAAACAGCACTTTCTTTTTCTTCAAATGCGGCCGTTTTTCGGCGATTTCGTCCTTTAAACGGTCCAATAACGTTATGTAATAGTCGCTGTTGATGGTCTTCCCTTTTTCGAGGTAATCAATGAAAAGAATTCCATGCGCACCCCAAAATACAGACGCCATAACCTTGCCAGCTGATCGTTGCGTCTTTCCACGCTTTGGAGCGGGTTCACCGTGTGCAGTCCACTCGGATGACTGCCGATTGGACTTCGGTGTATAATGGAGGAATGTTTCGTCCATTGTCACATATCGACGCAAAAATTCCGGTTTATTATGCTTAAACATCTTCAAACACTGCTCGGAATCATCAACTTGTTGTTGTTTTTGGTCAAAAGTGAGCTCGCGTGACTAATTCGCCCTTTTATAGGGTATCAAAGTGGAAAAATCAATTTTTTTCTAGAAGACAATTTTTTTAAAATATTTTATATTTATTTTTTATTTTTATTTTTATGTATTTGCTTAAATAAAAATATTTTGAATGCAAAATAAAAATATTTTAATTTATCAAAAAAAAATTTTTGGCTGACCATAAAAAAAAAATTTCTTTGTCTTTTTTGTATTAGTATTATTAAAAAACCAATGTAAAGGAAATATTTTACATTCAATACAAAAAAACATGAACAAATTTAAAATATTAACCCTAATAAACGTTTTTGCGCTTAAGTAAGACCAGATTTTTTGGTATTTTGGTATATTTTACCCCTGAGTTGCTTTGGTTTATGCCGTTGCATTTCCGCAGACGCAGCGTGACGCAGCCGATGAAAGTTGATTTTGTCGTAGTTATAGTGTACTCGGTGGCTTTCAGCGGCTTCAAAAGATATACAGGCCTGTTCTAGTTTCCACTTCCGCAAAATTTATTCGGATTCGGATTTCCCAGACGTGTTCTAGTTTCCATTTCCGAAAAATCCCCACTGATTCGTATTTCCCTCTGATACGTCTCTGTTAACTTCCGAGCGAAATCGCTCGGAAACTTTCCGACTGCAATTGGTCCAGCGGATTCAGATCCGCAAAATCAGAAATTAATTATTTTAAAATAGAATGCGACTATGAAAAATGCAATTGAAAATGGAATTGCATTCTCTGATGCTTTAGGAACATTACTGCATAACAGAATTAGCTAAAGGTAGCATACTTGATTTATAAATAATTCTTTTGTGGTTGCACCTCAGAATCGGTTCGACTCTAACCTTCCGCAATGTTGCAAATCCGCCGCCCGTGTTCTAGTTTCCGAGCGGAAAAGTCGTCGCTGAGGGGGAAATTGTTAGGGCTGTCAGCGTTTCAAAACAAACATATTCATTTTGAACAATTGTCATTTTATTTGTTCTATTATTCTAAGAACTATTATAAATACTCCCTAAAAAAAATTGTGTTTGGTTAAAACACTACTTACATTTTTGTACAAACTGTGCGCGATGTGAAGGGAAATTTTTCCTCGTCTTCGGCAACTCTTTTCTGAGTTGAATTTTGCAGCACTATCTATGAGAATTTCGCAACATTGCCACCAATCAGCTGACCGGCATACGCAAGTTAAATTTGAACAATGTAAGTAATAAAAACGTAAAATATATTAGCATTGTTTTTAAAATGTTGATTGATACGTCGAACACTTAATAACTGTCGTTGAAATTCAAAAACATTTGTTGTTAAATATTAAGGTAACAATCTTTAAATCAGCTGTCATCTGCATGAGTTTTCCAATACTTCATGTCGATTTTTAGCACTCCTCCAAAAACAGATGATAGCAATTTCAAATATTAAAAATTTACTTTTTACGGTCAAGAATGCTTGTACCTTTGATTTTCTGCATTCAATCTGTACCCCATTAACGTTCTTAGGTTGAAAACCAGAGCAGGCCAATCAGCCCCTAATTAGCAAAACTGTGAAAAAATAAACGCAGTGGCCAGCTGATTTTTTTTGGGTCCAAAAGGGACCAAAGGGAAATTTCGTAAAAAATCCTTCAATCGACAAGGGCAATTCGCTTATGTTAAAGGGAAATCCGAAAATGTTATTAAATCCACTTTCGAGTGGAAACTGGAACAGGCCTGATACCTTAGCCAGAAAAAAAAGTGAAAAAAATGGACACCTGGCAGGTAGCGATTTACCGGTGCAAGCCCAAACCCAATTGCCATTTTTTTCAGCTTATTTTACAGGTAATGAATGTATCTATCGTTTAAAGAAAAAAACATGACGATAGGTAATCTACATTTTGGGTAATGCTACCTGAAAGTCGACCAATTTTTAATTGTTTTCTTCTATGATGCAAAAATGCTCACATTTTCTACAAAAAAAAAATTGATTGATTCTAAAATAGATTTTATTGTAGATTCTTAATCCTTGGGAAATTTATCTGCTTTCAAAGTGTCGGATTAATTGGGTTTTTATGCGACGTGCGTCGCAAATAATAAGAATATGAAAGGAATTCATATTATATAATATATAAATATTATTATTATATAATACAATACGAAGTATACTAACTTCGGCGTGCCAAAGTTAGCTTCCTTTCTTGTTGTTCTTATAGTGATAGTAAGAAGACTATCTGCAAAGCTTCATTCAGATATATTCATAACAGAGAGAATAGTAATTTAGCGAAAAAAGGGACAAACAGACGATTTAAACGGTTTAATGGTTTAAAACCTCGAAAAGCTGACACATCTGCAAACAAAAGTGTTCACATCACGGTCATGCAACCCGCTCGTTGTTTGGAAGATAAAAAGATAAACTATGTACGCATTTACATACTGTTGGCGGCCAAAAACATACAAGTTTTTTTAAAACGTTTAAACTGATAAAATTTGGAAGACTTGAACATACTCTATTTTTTATGTTTTTTGATGAAAAACTTATTTTGCTAAAAATCTTTTAAAAAGAAGCAATATGCTTCAACAACGTTTGTTTTCCAATACCACTAAAAGCATGCGAAGAGTCGAAATAATTCGGATCTATGCTCTTCTAATTTACTTTAATAGTATCGATCGCGATGCATACACGCATTTAGAAATATTTTCCAACCGACAAATCCTAAAAGGTTGCCTTTTAGAACTAATATGTGTTCTGGTACTGGTAAAATGCAATGATCGTGTAAAACAAATGTCCATAAAAAATGGATTTTAGTTAAGTTTTTTTTTACTTTTCACCGTACGAATGTACCGATCGCCATCCGGGAAATGCCCATATATATTTATAATACTTAAAATGTTAATGATTCGAAAATTTTACCTGGTAAAATCTGTCATTTCCATCATAATCATACACATATGTTTGGCTAGGAAAATAATGTCATTTCCAGTATCATCCCATTTGGCTACTTCTGAATCAAACGTTAGTTTCTCTCTGCGGAACAACTCAACCTGTTGAGCAATTTTCTGTTTGTCTTCTTCCGTCATTTTTCGCATTGCTTCCTGAAAAACAATTTTGTAGTTCTTGATATTGTTTTGGATATTATGACACTCACTCTGGCTGTACATATACCGCTTATATCCGGATATTCATCAACTGTTTGATCACCAGTATGAGCACTTGCTAAAAATAAATTCAATAAATAAAATTAATTATATAAACGCTTTTAATATTTTGTACTGCTAACGTGCGTCATCCCCTCCCGTCCGCCCGTCATCCTTTCAGCTCGCTAGCTCTTCCAGCATATTAAAATGATTGAATTTTGACTGCTGCGGTTTTAGTCGTTTGACAAGGTAACAAACGCCCAGTACAATTGTGACAGCGGACAAACTCCATAAAAAACAAGAATGGAAGCTAACTTCGGCACGCCGAAGTTTGTATACCCTTGCAGATTTTAATTGCATTAAATATAATCCAACCTTATCTATTTTAAAACGAATTACTTTCAATTCAATTTCATTTTTACAGATATACATTTTTTTAAATTTTTACATGTAAAATAAAATGTAATTTACATCCACATTTACCGATCGTTTGTATGGCAGCTATATAATATAGTCGTCCGATTTTAATGAAATTTAAAAAAAAATTTTGAAATAATGTAGAATGCTTGTATCTCAAAGTATTAGAAGTTATTTTGAAAACTGACAAAGTTATAATTTTTTTTCTGAAAATCTCACGACCAAAAATCCAAAAATTTAAAACGATATATAAAGCTTATAACCGAGAGTTGATCAAGATATGTTAAAAAACAGTGAAGTTATAATTTTCCGTTCCGACTTATGTACGAGTGAGAGTATATAGTAGACTATCTGCAAAGTTCCATTCAGATAGCTTTAAAACTGAGGGACTATTTTGCTTAGAAACGGACGGACAGACGGACAGACGGACGGACATGGCTAGATCTCGGACTCGGCTGTTGATGATGATCAAGAATTTATATACTTTATAGGGTCGGAGATGACTCCTTCACTGCGTTGCAAACTTCTGACTGAAATTATAATACCCTGCAAGGGTATAAAAACGCTGCGAAAAAGGGAAGAAGAAATTCTCTGCTTCGTCGTTTTTGCGGGTACTGCCATAAGAAAAAATTTTAGCTGCGCAAATGTTGAGGAACAGCTGAGATTTTGCTGTTAGAATAAATGAATTGAATTATTCATACAGGCCATATGAAGGAAAATTCAACAAATTATATTCTAGACGGAAGGAATATGTTAATTTAATTAAAGGCGGTAGTGACAAAGTCTATTAATTGACAATTAATTCGCATAAGACTTTCTAAATGCGGAAATAATTTGTTATTGAGCGGTGTCGGCAATGGTTCCTCCGGTTATTAGACTTCAGCTCTAAAGCGGCGAATACATCAATAAATAGTATTCTAATTTTTAATCCGTAAACAAACTTAATCAAATGAATTAAATAGGGATTTAACCATACCAAAAACAGCTGTGTGTCACTGGTTACCGAGCAAAATATATAGCGATTATGCTGCCACAATTGCGACAGCTGATTTCGGTATGTTAGTACTATGCTTAAGTGCTAAATCTGTGTCACATTAAAATAAACTACCGTATTTTTTAAAAGAGCTAACAGATATACAAAGTTTGAATGCTCCTACACTTGCTCACATATCTCTGGATACACATTTAACATATTTACACATTTCTGGATTTGACGTTGAATGTCTCAGAAACTATTATACATACCAAGAAAATCGTGTTTGCCATCTTATGAATTAGGAAAATGTCTTTCAGATTCATTTTAATTTTTGATCAAATACTTAAATATTTATAAATTTTTTAACAAAAGTATTTCAAATAATGCATTCACAAACGTCTGGATACACAAGTACTCTTAGTTTCCTAACATGGCTTTAGTAGCTAGTTGGATATGAACATGAAAATTTTGATGGAAAAAATGTAACGTGCGACGGGGTTAAAATTAAAAATAAAATAAACTACACTATATTTTGAAGAAAGATAAAAACAAGAGAGGAAGCTAACATCGACACGCCGATGTTTGTATACCCTTGCAGATTGCTAATGGATAATTAATAATTTATCCTTATCTAAAATAATAAAAATAAATACTTTCCTTTTTATATTATTATTTTTACAGACTTTTTTAAATTTTTTGTAAAATGTTAAATTCCTCTACATTTACCGATCGTTCTTATGGCAGCTATATGATATAGTTAACCGATTTTTATGAAATTAAAAATGAAATTCTGAAATAATATAGAATGCTTAAGTAGAAGAAAATGTGTTGAAAACTGACAAAGGTATAAACAATTTCCAAAAAAATTGTCTTGCTTGTATCACAAAGTAGAAGAATGTTGTTTTTATTGTTATTGGTTATTTCCAGTTAGGATTTTACTTATACAATTGCTCGCATATCTCTATATAGACCTGGAAAAAACCCATTTCTAAATTTGACGTTAAATTTATATTTTTTTTTGCCATCTTTTGATTTGGGAATAATTCTATATATATATATATATATATGTATTTATATATATTTTTTTTATTTTGGATCAAATATTTGAATATTTATTAATTTTTTAAGAAAAGTACTTCAAAAAATGCATCCACAAAAGTCTGAATACATCAAGATATAACTGTCAATATCTCTGGAAGCTTATCGTAAAAATTTAAAATTCTTGAAATCCAAAAAAAAAAATGTTTTTTTTTAACTTTGCTTTTATTTATTGAATCTTCTCCTTACGAGACTAACAATGAGTGTATCAAATCTTATACATTAACCGAACTATCAGTCATGTAGACTGGAACAGTAAAAGCGGCCCTGACAAATTATGGCTGGATTGGAACGTCGTTACGTTTTGGCGGGTTTTTCTGGAAACCCGAGTCAAGTCCCTTACGAGACGATTTGGGTGGGTTTTCCCTTGTGCGACGCTTTTGGCTTCATCTTTTACTGCGAAATGCCAAGTTCCCTGTGGATGTTTTGGTTTTGAATATACCATGGTGCCACAGTGATAGTTCTCAGGATTTTTGATTGAGCCATACGTCCAGATTGGCTAAAGAGTGGAGTTGTGGAGCAGGACCTTGTAGTCCAGACACATAGACATTCGGGCGTTTATAATCCAGTGGAGGCTGCTGGCTTTTAGTTTTAGGTGTAGTTTCTTGCATTGTCTGTTAAGAGCGAACGTTATTTGTTTACACTTTTGCTCGTTTATTTTGATACGCCAGTCAGATAGGCACTTCTCTACTACCG
>VNJR01006147.1:0-85547 GCA_008042585.1 Drosophila punjabiensis | reverse complement strand
AAGCTTAGTTCAAAGGAAACTTGGTTTGCGAGTGGAGATCTCTCCCCGATCTCCCAACTGGTTTAATATGGCCAATACCGCCTATAAGCGCGACGAGCGAGTTATTTTTACAACCTAAAGCCCAGAAGGGGGTTTCTCCGTCATCCCCGCCCACTAATCAAATGTTGCGTTTGTGTCAAACTAAAATGTCAATAAATAATGTGAGAGGGTGTGGTGTGTCCTAAACCTACAAAATACATATCGTAAATACAATACAGTGCCCGCTACGTGGAGTAGTTTCGTGATCTATAACTGTCTACGTCGGTTAATATCCAATCAATCTTATCGATTCGCAATGTGATAATTTAGTTTTGAACTAGTTCTAAGTGGAATGCCTACAGGTTGTACATGGGATTACTGGTGGCGTCGAACAACTGCGTGCCCGTCGACTCGATCATAGATCTCAGGGCGATGCTTCGCTGCTTGGCCACTGCCTTGCGCAGTGTCAACTCGAAGACATTATCCTCGTCAATGTTGTCCATGGGCATGTGTTCCCTCTCACCCTCCTTCCGATCGGGCGTCTTAAAGACAAGCTCCTCGTGCTCGTAGAGGACGCAGGTCTCAGCGAATTCCTTGGCGAAATACTGGGCAGTGTTCCGATTCTGAATCACCTCGCTGGGAAAACATTGCAGCAGCTCCTCGAAGCTCAACTCGGCCACCAGATTGTTAAGAATCTCTGAAAATATACATTATACTTGAGAGATCTTTATGAAGATTTATTTTCTTTGTACGAACCCGTAATATGTACCTTCCAGTTGGGCAAGGCCTCCTGTTTGCTGAGTATCTTTCGCAGAAGACTCTCCCAGTGCTTTGGAGTGAAGCCGCAGGACTGCAAGAAAGAGTAGAGCTCAGAGTTATTACAAAGGAAGTTTTCTCCCAACAGATGACTCACCTTCCCGTACTGCCACAAGTAGGCGGGACAAAAGCTAAGCAGATAGTTGATGGCCAAGTTCTTGGGGAGAACAATCACCAAGAAGCTGTCAATGCCTATCAAGTTCGGTGTCTTCTGAATGAAGGCCAGGAACTCAGAGATGATCTCGCGATCCACTTTGGAGGAGGCCAACAGACTCTGGATCTTCAGGGTAAGCGTTAGAAGCTCATTGCTCCAACTGAGAAAGCGCACCTCGAACTCGCCCTCGTCCTTGTTTGGATAGCTGAAGTCGCTGCGCTCGAAGGGTGGCAGCCGGTTCAGGTACTGCGGTCGCTCCAACAGACAGGGTATGGGTCGTATGTAGCTTTTGATGTGGCGCTCGTACTCCTCGCCCTCCGGTAGCTTGTAGTCGGGCATAAAGGGTACATAGATTAGCTTGCCGGCCAGCGGATCATTTGGATTCTTCACGATCGGCTTGGCTGTATAGTTGGGGGCCATGCCGACCATGTAGGAAATGCACTCCATGCGCAGGTTCATGAACTCCTCCCGACTCGACTGCTGCTCCACGTCCGCCGACTGTAGGTCGGTAATGAGATCACTTAGGGCCTTCAGCCGCCCCATGTACATGCGAAATAGAATCTTGAGACCCTTGAGATTGGTAGCTGCCAAGTCGTCCTCGGCCTGCGGCTGCGATAGCGACGCATTCGAGTTGCGCTTCTGAAAGGGCGACGACGACTGCTGTTCCTGCAGCTGATCGTAGACAATGCGCTGCTGCCTGCCGCTAACCGAAAGACTCGCCGAACGATCATCGTGCGCCGAACTGGCACAGGAGCTGGACAGCGACTGGGCATCTGCCTCGCTGTGAAGCGAAGGCGCCCGCGAACTGCTGCACTCCTCATCGTAGTCGTCATCCAGTTGCGGCGGCGTCTGCGAGCGGATCTCGTGCGGCTGCAGCGAGGAGCTCACGTCATAGAGATCATAGTAGTACACCTGCAGGATGTTCACGAACACCTTCTGCGAGGTCTGGTAACCCTTCTGGCCTATGTGCGAGGCGATGTAGTTGAGGAACTGCTGCAGCACAACCTCCAGAGTCAAGCTGTGCTCGATGCACAGCGCATGAATGAAGGCATCGCTGATGGCCTCGATCAGGGCAGGCTGCTCATTGGCCAGCAGAATGGTCTCGCAGAAGTCTGAGAAGGAAACAATGGCACTGGGAGTGGGTGTGCCCAGCGCAGAGGGCTTACTCTTCCCGCCGCTTACTCCTCGCCTAGATTTCCTGCCTCGTGAACTGGAGGCCTGAGGGGAGTCGACTTGTTGCTGCTGCTGGCGTCGCTGATAGATCACAGTGCTGTCATCGAAGAGAACATTCTTGTGCCGGATTAGGGCAGTGGCTAGGCTGCGTCTGGTCGACTTGGCTATGGTTTCCTGGGCCAGCAGGTAGTTCGACATGCGGCAGGCAGTCACGGCAAGCAGGAGCGTCTCATCGGGGGAACTGAAAGGGAAAGATACTGTTTGGTTAACTCCAAAATTGATAGGTTGAAGTACTTACAGCTTGTTTAAGTACTTGAGATAGTTGATCAGCTCCCCGCTCATGGTGTCTGCCACAACGGGCGAACCCAGCATGATCTGCGGTATGTCGGCTGGAGAGTGCTTGATGAACATGTTAAGGAACTCCAGGGAGAGCGGCACCTGCTTGTAGCCCTGCTGGATCACCCGTGCGGGCGTGAAGCAGGGACGCACTGTCTGGTTTAGAAAGGCGGACCGGTGACGGTCCGTTCCCAGGCCGAGGAGGAACAGCTTCACAGTATAAATCAAGCCCGCCAGCTGAGCGGTGTCCAAAACATTCTCTCCGCTGTCCATAAACTGCTCCACGTAGTGGTTGAAGATGTCCACCAACTGAAGCTGGCACATTTTGTAGAAACCAGTGGCCTGCAGGTACACCTCCTGCTTGCTAGATCTGTACAAATTATTTAAGTTAGTGGTTGAGTCCAAATTTCAAGAACTACTTACCTTATTGAGAAGTCCGCCAGCTTCCTGCAGTTCGCCACGAACATCTGGCGGAGTAGCTGCTCCCGCTCTGTCCCCAAGCGCTCACCCTGCAGCGTCAGACTCAGGCGCAGCATGACGTGTGCCTCCTCCATGAGATCGTAGAAGTTCGAGCTACTCGCACTGCGGTACGACTCCGCGATGCCCTCGAGATCTTCGATGACGCACTCCACGCGTGGAACCTCCAGATTGTACAGTGTCCACTCATTGGGCACCGTCGCAGACTGAGCTGCACTGCTGCTCCTCAGCAAACTGCTGTGCTTGGCCTTCGCCTCGGCCAGCAGGCGGGCCGCAATGTTACGCTTGACAGTCACCACTTGACTGCCAGGCACCTCGCCCATGCTGCGTCGCTTGTGCAGCTCCAGAGCGGCATTGGTGATGAGCACCAGCTGCTCCCGGTTCACGCACACGAACTGAACATGCATAAAGGCAGCCAGACCAACTACGGCAATGGGCGAGCTCACATCCGGGGCGGATTCCTCGGGGAACAGGCCGCCAATCGAGGGATACTCGAAGCGATTGTGAAAGAGCTTGTGGCCGATGCGCGAGGTGTGCGTCTCTACCGACTCGGAGGTCACAGCGTACACCACATAATCATTGATGTGCACCTGGATTACGGGAGCCGTGAAGCTGTAGCTGGCCACCGGCTTCTCGTTCTCGCTGTACCACTTTCCCTGCGCAGAGAACTGGTACAAATACCCGTCCACGCTGCTGGCCACCAGCAGGGCGTGACCCACACACCTCTGGTGCTGCGAGGACTTGAGCGTGCGGCGGTTAACGTGCTTGAAGGTCGTCACCGCACTGGGCACCTGTTGATTGCCCATATCGTACTCGTCGTCCTCATGGTCAGCGCCCTGGTTACTGCGCTGGTAGATGGCCCTGAGGTCCATGCAGCGCAGAATATCCAACACACGCGGCTGTGCCTCTGAGGTTCTCATGCAGATCTGGAGCAGCTTCCGCACATCGTACTGCACTGAGGCATCCTCCAAATGACTGCCTCCGGCGATGCCTCTCACATTCATGGCCTTGGCCTCGTTGACCAGCTTGATTTTAATATCCGTAGCTCGCTGGGGGCTGATGGTGATCTCCTGGTTATCCTCCTGACCCCTTCCACCGCCGTTATCGGTCTCATCCCACTGGGAGCGCAGCTCCGGCTCGAACTCCCGCCCATAGGCATTGTTCACCAGCTTGGCCACGTTGAAGTCCAGCGGCGATCGTCCAGGCAGGGCTCCGTTGATAGCCAGGGGCGGTTTACCACTGCTCGTTGACTGCAGGGAGTCGCTCTCACAGCTCTGCTGACTGTGACTGGAGCTCACCACGCCATTGCCTCCTCCGCTGGCACTGGCCTTGCTGCCCAAACTCAGGGACTCCGAGAGGGGCTCATCCCCGCCACCGTAGTCGTTGTCCAGACAGCTCACATCCTGCCCACCACTTGCCCGACTGGCCAGGGCATCCACCACCTTGAACGCCACGCAGTAGCGATGGCTGAGGCAGGCAATCACATTTTCAGCCAGGCACAGGCGCACCGGGACAAAGTTCAGCTGCACGAAGAACTTGAAGGGCAGGAAGTCGATGAAGGCGAACCGGGGCTGGGTGTTCTCGTGGACGCACTGCGTGTACTCGTACAGGTAGATTCTGTCGCGGCTGCTTACGATAATGTTGCCCGAGGTCTGACAGCACTGCACCAGTTCCGGCGGGCTGCGCAGCGGCAGCTCGATCACATCGATGCTCTCCACCAGCGGTGTCTTGGGCGTGGTCATCGAGGCTATCCGGATGGTGATAGGCAGCTCATTCAGTCGGCTGTCCGGGAACTTCCAGAAGTTAGCGTAGATGCGTACGAACATCTTGGTGTCGTCCTCGGAGCACACGGTGTTGCTGTTGCTGCTCGAGGTGCAGCTGATGGTGGACGAGGAGTGTACGGGACTGCCCGCCTGCTCCTTTTCCAGAGTCAGTAGGTACTTGCCTAGAGGAGATTTTGGGACTCATTACTCTTATTCGGTGGGTGAAATAGAATGGAACTCACCCGTTTCGCAGTAGATTAGTTGAACCACCTCTCCAACTGTGGCCAGAGTGTTCCTGTTCGGCGTTCGCTCATCGCCTGTAGCCGGGGCAGGTTCTCCGCCCGCCTCACTGGGTTGACCCTCTTCCTGCTGACATGTTCCACTGGCATCTTCCTGCTTGCCCGCTATGTCATAGATCTCAATGAACTGCTCTGCACTGCTGATGGCTATCCGGTTATTGCCGATCAGACTGGCCGCCAGGATGTCGCCATTCAGGGCGTACGTCTGCTGGCGGGCAAAGTTGTAGGCCTGCAGGATCTTAACCATGGCTGCTTGCTCCCTCTGGAAAAGATAATAGGGGATCCTTTTAGATTTCACTTTTGCTCTCCGCAACTGCAAATACAACGCCCTGCTGGACTGATGAGCAGAGTGACTTCATCGCCGGACGCACGCAGACTGATGGTCTCACGGTGAATCAGTCGCCAGAGCAGAGAATTCTCTGGGAGTGGACAGAGCGAGGCAGAGTGAGAGCTCTGTTGGTGAGTGGGTTGACGCAGCGCTTGGCGGGGGCTCAGTCAAGTGGTTGGTTGTTGTTGCTTGGGCATGTGAACCATTAGCATAATTGTGCGTTTATGCTGGGTTCCGGATAAGGGCCATGACCATAGAGTGGCGCGGCAAAGGGGTAGCTAGCGCTAGGGACATAGACTGACTGAGCGAAGAGTACGGCAATTAATTTTGATTAAAGTTGTAAAATTGAAAATAATTATCATTCGCATGCAAGTCACAGAGATGAGCGTAAGCTGAGAGGCAGCTTACGGAAATTAGATGGATACAGAAGCGATTTTAAAATGGAATTTGTAATTAATATTCTTTTTAATAGGCGATAAAATTCGAGATGCTTACTATTTAATAAGGCATAGTAATCTCGATAAAACTCTTATTATTAGTCATAAACCAGTTAACTCGGTAGATTACATAATAATAGAATAATAAATAATAATACTTTTTAAACCTTTAAATTTATTCCGCTATTTTTAAATAATCACAATATTTTGCCTCTAATTTGTATACCATTACAGGGTATTCTAATATAATTCATAAGCCTGTTTCGTTTACGACCCTATAAGTCCTACAAATTCTTGATAAAAATTAAAAGCCGAGTCGATCTAGCCATGTTTGAACGAAAAAATAACTTTTTTCAAGTGTAAAGCACTCAATAAAAGGGAATACTTTTGAAATATCACAAAATATCTTAAGATAAGCCTTTCTTACTCTACTGTGAATAAAAAAGAAAAACCTTAATGGTCATATCAATACTCCAATTACACAAATTTAATATTTAAATAGATATTTAAACAACAGAAGAAACCACCTTCGAAGTAATGTAACCCAATGCCGGCCCTGTAGGGCAATCAGTAGCAGAGTGAGTTTAGTAACTCAACCGCACTTAACCACTACCTTGATATGGCATGGAATATTACAATAGGTCAGTGCTGCACCTTTCATTTCCGCTAGCATTCCTGCGGCGACCTCATCTCCCTCCCCCGAGCCAGCGAAAAGCAGTCAGTCATAAAGTAAACAGACGGGAAATTAGGTCACAACAATACACACAAACACGCCCTTTCCTGTGGGTCCTCCCTGCCGCCCCACTCCACCGCAGAGCCTCCTATCGCCGGGGATTTAAGAGCCACTTGACCGGGGTGGAGCCCGCTACCGCGTCGGACTCCTAATCCGTGCGTTTGGCTAATTAAGCCGTTGGACACACACACGGGGCGCATCAATCAAAACAGCCGGCAAAGAGGCGGAAAATGCGCAAAGGTAGATGAGGTGGAATCGCGGAAAAGTGGAAAAGGGGGGAAGGCGAAGCGTAGAAATGCCGGAAATAGAGCGCGGCACGATAGGGAATATTTATTTCTGGCCACCGCTTGACCAGATCAATAAGTCCGGCGATAATAATCCGTGCATTAACCCAAATGAACTTGGCGCAGGAAAATCCAGGATAAGGGATGAGGTTGAGAGTGCCTGCCCCCTGTGTGTATGTAAATTGCAATTTGGCAGCGGCTTCTGGCAGAAAATCAATATCCTAACCGCTTGCCAGGAATTTTCACCAGCTAATCTCTTCACTTGGGTAATCTATACACTTTATTTTAAGCCTTTAATAAGTTTTCACATAAGAAAATAAAACAGGACACTGTTTAGAATTTAATTTTCATAAGCACGCACATTTTTATTCCGCTTTTAAACGCTTCGTCGTCGTTGTTCCGGATTGGGAGACCACTTTTTTATTGGCGAATGCTTCGCCACTAATTATGGTGTACCGAACATTTTAACTTTCATTTGTTTGTTTATATTATTCGAAAAGTGAAGGAAACACAGGAAAATAGAGCTGGGGCCAAGTCGATTGCTCCAACGATTGTTTTGGTTTCGGTTGCTTATCGATTCCGTTTTGAAGGAATCGATGTATCAAGTAGTGTTGTCGACTTAGCTAATTTTGCACTAGGTTCAAGTGTAAAAATTTCAGGTAGCAGGAATTTTAGCTATTTTCTTTCTTAAAAACATATTTATATCGCTGTTTTCCCAGTTTAAAAGTATTTTTATGTGTTTAATTTATATCTTGTATCTATAAACAATCTCAATACACAATATAAGTGGTTACAAAACCTCTTAAACTCTTACCTTGTTTGTAGTGCTGGAATTGACAATATATATCGATAGTATCGATTGTTAAATCTATATTTTTTGCCATCCATATAGTGAAATTCGCGCAATTATATGAAATGAAACCATGGCCGCCGCACGGAGCCATGTTAGCATGCAGAGCAAGTACGATCGCGTGGTCCTCCTGGTGGACATGGACTGCTTCTTCTGCCAGGTAGAGGAGAAGCAACAGCCCGAATACCGCAACAGGCCCCTAGCCGTGGTCCAGTACAATCCATGGCGCGGGGGCGGCATCATCGCTGTGAACTATGCCGCGCGGGCCAAAGGAGTGACCCGCCACATGCGGGGCGACGAGGCGAAGGATCTCTGCCCGGACATCGTGCTCTGCCAGGTGCCGAACATTCGGGAGAAGGCGGACACGAGCAAGTACCGCGATGCCGGCAAGGAAGTGGCCAATGTGCTGCAGCGCTTCACCACGCTTCTGGAGCGCGCCTCGGTGGACGAGGCGTATTTGGACATCACGGAGACGGTGAACCTGCGCATGAAACAAATGCAAAGTGTAAGCAAGTTAAGATTAGACAAGTGGAGCTTCTAACCATGTGGATTCCATGCAGGGTGCCTTTGCGCTGAAGCCGCAGGAGCTGGTCAACACGTATGCCGTGGGCTACTCCAACATCGGCGACTATGTCAACAAGATCACGAACCGCTTCGCTAATCCCTACATCGATGACGAACGCTTCGCGCTCTCCTACGACCAGAACGATCTACCTGCCGTGCGGCAGAGTGACATTCGGTTGCTCATCGGCGCCTCTGTAGCCGGCGAGGTGCGGGCGGCGGTCAAGAAGGAGACCGGCTACGAGTGCTCGGCGGGCATAGCCCACAATAAGATCCTGGCCAAGCTGGCCGCCGGCCTGAACAAGCCCAACAAGCAGACTGTCCTTCCGCTGGCGGAGATTCCCGGTCTGTTTGACGCATTACCTGTGGGCAAGATCAAAGGGCTGGGCGGTAAGTTTGGCGAGGTTGTGTGCGAGACCATGGGTATTAAGTTCCTGGGACAGATCGTCAAGTTCACTGAGGCAGAGCTGCAGCGCAAGTTTGATGAGAAAAATGGGTGAGTCTTTGCCGCCTGGCCTTTAGAATAACTAATCTCTGTTAGTCCGGTTCTAGCTCCTGGCTCTTCAACATCTCGCGTGGCATCGATCTGGAGGCGGTGACTCCGCGCTTCTACTCCAAGAGCATTGGCTGCTGCAAGAAGTTTCCCGGTCGGAACAACATCACTGGCTTGAAAACACTCCAGCACTGGCTGGGAGAGCTCTCCTCTGAGATAAACGATCGACTAGAGAAGGATTTCATCGAGAATAACCGCAAAGCCAAGCAAATGGTAGTGCAGTACGTCCAGGATATTGACGGCGAGGAGGTAGCTAGCTCCCGCTCCATTGCGCTTAAGGATTACGACCAGGACTCCCTGGCTAAGTATGCGTTGGACCTTATTAAAGCAAATACAAAGACGTTCCTACGGGCCGGAAGCGAGGCGGCTTTGAACAATGCCATCAAGTTCCTGGGCATCAGCGTCGGTAAGTTTGAGACCGTTTCCAATGCCCAGAACAAACTGCAGGAGATGTTTGCCAACCAGGCGGCCAAGAAGCGAAGGGTTAGCGGGGAAGAGTCAGTACAACCAGCTAAGGTACCTGTGGAAATAAAGCCCAAGCAGACAGAAGAGTCCAAGATGCAAAGCTTCTTCGCCAATTATCTATCAAAGAAAGAGGATAAGAAAGCAGAGGTCACGAACCCTGTGACTGAACCTGCTAAAGCCCCAAAAAAGAATTTCTTTGAGGAGTACAAGCAGAAGCTGAAGGCGGTCACCCAAGCGGAAGCCGAAGCTGAGGGAACAGCTATTACTTCAACACCTCCAGAGCTCAAGGAGAGCTTCTTCTCCAAGTACCTGAAGCAACAAAAGGAAACCGGAGAACATAAGTCTACGGCAGCGGATGATGATGATGATATGCCAGGCTTGGCCGAGGAGTTGGATGCCATTGAAGCTAGTGAGGGGAAAGATTTTGATGACGATACTGTAGAGGATACCGATTTAACAAGGGCTGGCCAGACATCGGTTTCAGAGGATCCTGAGGCAGAGAAGCATCACTCTGTGTCGAGTCCTTCTAAGTTAGAAATAGAATCTCGTTCAAAACAGGCTGAGCAGCCTCCACTTACCGAAGAGGAACTGCAGCCATCTACCTCCAAGCGTAAATTCAACGAAGTGGACAGCACTTACAAGGAGAGTTACGCCGAGTACGCTGTGCCTGAGCTGCGCCCTGACCTCTTGCCTACGGTAAAGTGCGATCAATGCGGCGCCAAAATACTCGACGACATCAGGGCCTTGCAAACTCACCGGGACCATCATTTCGCACAGGAGTTGAGCCGCCAGCTGAAGAGCGAGCAGCGGGAGGAGAGGCAGAAGGAGTGCCGCCAGAAGGAAGTAACCAAGAAAACGCCGCCGAAAAAGCCCAAAAAGGCAGTCACTACCACCTCTGCTTCACCCGGCAATAGCATAGCCAAGTTCTTCAGCGTCAAGGAGCCGCCGCAGCCGCCCCCCAGCGATATTCCAATGCAACAGTGCTCCGAGTGCAAGGCATATGTAAAGAGTGTGGATATGCCGGAGCACATTGACTACCATGTGGCCAGGAACCTGCAGCGGGAACTGAATCAGCAGGACTTACGCACTCGGGCAGCGGCGCTCACCAAGGACAAGACCTCGCCGGCCCAGACGAAGAAGCAAAAGCCGAAGTCATTAAATGTCACCATCGGAGGTACCTCAAGTGGAAACAAGACAATAGCGCAGTTCTTTAGTCAAAGCAATTGAGCCATTTTTGCAACTTTTTTTGCCACAATTTAAAAATCAAAATAAGTATTATATTAATTATGGAGATTTCTCTTAAATTCGACTAGGATAAATCACAAGCAAAAGCAGCTTTATATTTTGTTTATACACTTGTCAAGAAATTAATTTCGATGTAAAGCGAATTGATTAATGAATTCATTTTTGTTTTGTTAATTGTAAACTTGTTTATGTTCCAAAGCCAACTGATTAATGGAAGCTAATAATTTTGTTTATAATTGTAAAAACCTTTGTCATTTTTTTTTACACACATAAGAATAAGTTGAATATCCTTTTTAGGCTTAAGTACCAATGTTGACCATTACCAATTGCCAGTGAATAAATCATACTCAGTTCTTTGTTAATGCTATTAATAGAATATATATTATATAGTTTACTTTCTTATAGTATATAACACATTTGTGGAGAAATGTCTTTGTATTTGCAGGCTGCCTTAGGCTAAGATTACGGTAATGATAGCTGCGATTACTGCGGTTGACTCGCCGGAACGACTAGATCGAGATCCTTGGCCTGCGACGGCTTCTTCTTGACGCCAATGGCATCCGCTTCCTGCACAGTCGTCGGTAGGACGACGTTGGTGGTCTCGGGGAAGAATAGAGTGAGCAGTCCGCTCACAATGGCAGCGCCGGCAAAGATCAGGGCCGGAGCACTGGCATAATACTTGGCCTGCGGTTAGAGAGGGAAAACAGGAAACATATAACTAACCGTTGAATAGAGCCCTCTGTATTCAGTACCCACCAGAAGAGGCGTTTGTGGGGCCAGCATGGAGCCGAACCTGCCCATCATCGAACAGAAGCTAAGCAGGCTGTTGCGCAGATTAGTGGGATAGATCTCCGAGGCGAAGAAGTAGAGCACCTGGAAGCTGGCAGTGATGGTCAGCTTGCCAATGAGGAACAACACCAACTGCAGCACCGGCTGATCCGCGCCAGCGAATATGGTTCCGATGCAGCAGAGACCGCTAAGCAGCATCAGGCCGCAGAGGGAGTAGCGCCGTCCGAAGCGGTCCATGATCAGCAGCGGCATAAAGAAGCCGGGAATCTCCACCAGGGCGATGTATGCAAAATTGTTGTACTTGTCGCCGTCGAGGAGGACCACGTTCAGACTCAGGCCGTAGTAGACCAGGACGTGGACGATCCAGCAGAAGGAACAGTTGGCAATGCGCCACTTGAAGTTCTTGAAAGCCTCGCGAATGGGGAAGCGGCTCTCCGCCGACTGCTGCAGCTTGTCACGGTTGGCCAGGACGAGCTTATCTAGCATAGTCTCAGAGAGCTTCCGCTTGTTGACTTTGGCGGCGCGGCGCAGGATGCCCGTGGCGCGTTCCTCCTTGCCCTGGCTGAGCAACCAGCGCACGCTCTCTGGCAAAATCCAGAAGTAGGCGAGCAGAATCAGCGAGGGCATATAAGTAATTCGCAACAGGATGCGCCAGTTGGGAAAGGCCTTGGCGAACATGGCCAAAGCCACCTCGCCAACCGCATAGAAGACCGTGATAACACTGCAGGCCAGGACCCGTCGCCTAGGTCCCACCAGCTCAATGCCAATCACAAAGCAGGTTGAGTACAATGTGCTGCTGGTCATGTTGTCCAGAAACTCAAAGACCAGGAACCATACATAGCTGGGCGAGTAGGAACGCACGACACCCAAGACGGCACCCATAATGCCACCCAGGGCAATGGAGAAGCTGCGTCCATAACTAACAATGGAGTAAGGATTTGATAAGATTTATATGAAGTATGGAAAAGTTATCGAAACTTACCGATCTGCCACAAATCCGCCAATGGGAATGCCAAAAAATTGTCCCAGATTGTTTATGGTTCCGACCATTGACAGCTTCCACTCATCGTCGCAATAAATGTCGAACTAAAGAGGAAATATTTTTATTGAGTGAATATATTATAATATTAAGTTTTTTCCTCTATAAAAAAATTAATAACTAAAACAGTTTTAGTACAATATGATTGACTGTTTAATTGCCGGTTCACACGGACGGGCCAAAGTACAAACGGACATGGCTAAATCGAATAGGCTATTGATGTTTATCAATAATAAATGTAACGACTTTATGGGAGTCAAATGCTTTCATTTTCCTTAAACATTTAAATATATTTATATCCTTAACAAATATATAATTGTTTTTTACCCCCGCATTTCCGACACTATAAATCCTATATTCTTGTTCAGCATCATTTGGCGAGTCGATCTGGACATGTTTATAAGCGGTTATATCATTAAAATTTTCAAAAACTCCCAAAAAATTTTAATTTACTACATTTTAACTTTAGTGTGCTAATTTATTAACATATTAAAAACTAGCATGGAAAAGCTTTCCGAATTGCATAGTTATGATCGATTTTCATGGGTATATAAACTTAGGCTTCCCAAAGTTAGCTTCCTTTCTTGTTTATTTATATTCTTAAAATATTCCCGATAACTTTCTTATAATATTTTTTCTTTTATCTACAAACGTAACCTTTCTTATTTTCTCTTCCCTTTGATCATAAATAACAATGAGTGCCCATCTCTTATTCATGACTCGCTCATTCAATATCGCAAAAAATTCCAAGCTATAAAAAGATTGGATGGAAATCTTTCTCCCGCAATCATTAACGTAAATTGTAACCTCATTTGCTGAGGAATATCTTAATCTCAATTCGTTTGTCTATGTTGCAATTGCCCCGCCAGCTCGTCTGGCTTCTGGGGGGCACTTATCCGCCAGTTAGTCGCGTCCCAAGTACGTGTCCAATTGTCTGATAAAGAATGTTTTCCCCGGGCTCATCAGGCCACTTAGGAGACAGTAGCAGTGGCAGCTTCCGACATTATCAGCGAAGGGCGCAATAAGCATGTTCTCTCAAAGGTTGGGCCATCATCTCAGATGTGGCCGCGAAAAGTAAATTTGTTTACCTTGCGAGTGGTAAAATTCCTCCATTATCCCCTCAATTGCTAACTAAATACGATTACTACGACTTCTGTTTACCTTTGGACCTTCACAATAGTCTTTCTGTTGGTTCAGCTGGCGCACTTGGCGTAGCGTTTATGGTTTTAAGACTTTTACACTCGCCACTTCGTGCAATCCTAAGCCACCTGAACTGCATTAACCCGATTTCGGGCCCCGTCTGGTTGTGATTACTCGATTACGAATCGGTGGCTATCAGTAAATTGTTTAAGGCACAATTTAGTCATTGAACTTTAGAGGAGTGTTTGTCTACATCGTGGGGGGCTAACAGAGTTCGATTCTTGGCTATTACCTCACAGCGAGTAATCTTGGTTATTTCAAGTACCCATAAATATTTATAAACTGTATAATCTGGTTCAAGTTTTCACCTTTTTTTAAACACTTCAATGATGAAATTCAAATTATATAAATTGGCATTTGTCTGGAAAGGCTTTCCAAAAAAAACCCTTATAACCGATTAAAATTATTGTTTACTTTAAGTCGAGTCAAAAAACGTGTGCGCCATAGTTCGCTCAAAGGCTGCTAATCAATGTCTGATATTGATTTGATAGCCTGATAGTCTGCAGATAAGATTTGAACTAACGATGGTTTGGTGACCAATTTATGCGATTGTTTTTTGCGAAATGCACAACTGGTCCAGGCAGCAGCATGTGCCGCAATCGGCTGACTTATTATCAAAGTCCATGTCTGCCGGCGTGAGAGTGTTGAGAGAGTCTGGCATGCGGCTACCTGATAGCAGCACCCCCAATGTGGTAGCACTTTGATACTCACGTCATTCGAAATGGTCACTTCGTTATCACGGAATATGAATTTATTGCCGGGACAGGCTTCTGTTTCAGCCGTGTAATGCTCGGCCAGGCAAATGTCCACCGTCTCGTTCCACAGGGGCAGTTCCCGGTTGGTGTAACGATTGCAGGGGTCATTGCCATTCTTGGGTATACTCCACTCGATATGCGGCTCGTAGAACCTGCTCTCGGAGGTGTCGCACTCCTCAATGTTGCAGCGATGCGTTACGGTGGCGGCAGTGAAGACATAGGTGACCGAGAACATGGCATGGAACATCATCGGCAGGCAGATCAGCAAGAATATAATCAGCTGGAAGCGTCCAAATTGACCCAAATGCTTCAGAATGGCGTCCAGGGTGACTTCCTCCGGATCCTTTGCCGGCGGAGGTGAAGGCAACTCCACCTCCACCGTTGCCTCTGCGGGTGGCGCTTCGCTGGCCGCCATTTCCTAATCACCACTGCCTTCGATTAACGCACACGTTTTCGGTTTATTTCTGCAATCGCGTCGCGTTATTTTCATTTACGAAATCTATATATTTATTTTTACCCAACGACGCCGAGCACTTTGCGATGCGAACGGCACAGAAACGCGGCCCGAACTGCCAAACAGCCTACAGCGATCTCCGATCTCCGATCTGTGATCTCCGCGAGCAAACAACGAGCGGTCGCGATCGCAGCTCGTCGGCGAGTGAGGAAGCTCCGACCAACTGTTGAGCGCTGCAGGGTTCCATTTTTACCGAGAGGTTCCGAGTTCTGGCTAGGCTTTGCCTAGAGATTATGGCTTTGGCTCGTGTGTGTGTCGCCGCTGGATTGGCTGCGATGAAAGTGGATCGCGGATAGGTCTTGTGTAGGGTGATGGGTAGGCAAAGTCCAAGGGGTCTCCTCATCCATTGTCTGTGCTGGCAGAATAAAATATCAGCAGATTAAAGGGCCGAAAAAATTAATAAAAAACTTTAATAAGTAAATAAAGTAAAAAAAAAGTATATAAGGAATAATTAATAATATTTTAAGAAGCTTTTTCAAACTATTCAAGTGAGAAACTTTACAGAAATATACCGCCAACTCAAGTATATTTCCCAAAATACCTATCAAAAGTGGAAATCAGATTTTATGAATTTTTTATTCGTCCAAAAAAATATTACAAAAGAATAGAATCTATTAAAGTATTTTATAGCCACAAGGTTACGCTGCCAACATATTAATAAAAACTTATGCAACAATGTCTATATAAATCTTAGTTTTCCCAATTTTTGGGTCTTGTTTTACTGACTTTGGACATCCATCATCGGTCTAGCGACTGTGCCAACAAAATTGGCCACTTTCAGGGGTCACGTGCCGCAAACGTGATAGTTCCATAATTTATATTTCATTTCTTGTACCGATTTGGCCAGCAGCCAAACTATTAGGCGAACGCACTCTCTGTTGGCAGAATAAACATATAGAATAGAAGTATATATAGACAGATATATGTACGTAAGTTAGTCGTGATCATGACCAGGGTTAAGTAGTTTTACGTTTATGCAATTATTTTCAACTCGTGGGCTATTTTGCTTATTATAACAGTTAATAAGAATTTAGAAAACAAATTGGTTGGAACTGGTTGAAGCTTGATTTTAAACAACATACAGTATAAATTCCCTTGACGATATTTTTTCTGGGAGGATGCTTCCCATGGGAAGCCTAAGGGGTTTGTTTAGAATTTTTAATCGTTGTATTTTATAATACTAACAGATGTTTCATATTTTTATAGATTTTAGTAGTATATGCCTTAAACTGTGTTATGATAGGCAAATATTAAAAACATAAATAAATAATAAAAGAATAAAAAGAACTGTATTCAGTGATGACAATTAAATTTGTCGACCAACAGGTCGAATATGTGATTTTTATCCTTGCCAGCATATGATATATTGCTCATACGCCATGTTGACACAATTAATAACCAGCTTTTGTTTAATTGTTGGGTATTTAACCTGTGAGAATAGTAACCATATTATTTATATATAAATTACATGTAATTTTAAGAAAACAAACAAAGGTATGTGTAACAAGAAAGGAGACTTATTTCGAGAAGCCGAAGTTTATATACACTTGCATGAAAATCTATCATAACTAAGCCAAATAATCGTTAATTATAATTCAGGAAGCTTTTGTATGCAACTTTTTATTAGGTTAAGAAATATGAATTATGTATAAATTACAAATTTTAAGAAATCAAATTTTTTGTGAATATTTGACATTTTAACGATGCAACTTTAACGCAGTTTTATAAAAGTTGAGTACAATTTTTGTTTGTCCAAACATTGCTATATCGACGCGGCTGTTAATGCTGATTAAATATATATATAGTTTGTAAAGTCGGAAACGATTATAATATCCGCAAAAGGGTATAAAAACATAAAAATCAATATTTATGTTGAATATTTATATTAGGTATTATTACAGTTTATAATAAATCAAAAAATTCTGTAAAGAAACATATTTAAATGTTTTACTGTATTCAATTAGTTTAAAACAATTTTGAAATTTAATTGTTATGGAAAAAAATTAAGAGTTTAGAATTGGGTTTGCGTGAGATAATTATAGGGTTCGTTTCGGAACGTGTCCAGCCCAGACTCGTAACGCCAGTCCTCCATATGCCTAGTCAGGTGCTAAGCTGTCAAAATACTATTAAATGTCGGTTTTGTTTCATTCGGGTTCCGCTTATCGAATATAATTAGAGGCCAAACAAATCGGCGCATGACGTGAGACTAAAATTATATTTCTTTTAAAATCCGCTGAGATCTCTCTCTCAGCTCTCCGCTCGCTCTGGCCTCTCGTTGCTAATTTGTTTATAAAAGAGAGGAGAAGAGTGTGAGCATATAAAATAATATTGTTTATTTTTGTATGCTGCATATAAGTTTGGTTTTTATGAATGAAGTTTGGCTAGCTTTTGGCCATCCATTGTTGAGGCCAGTTGGCCTTTAGCCATTTGCCGTTTGCATTGACTTTTTAAATCGAAACAATTGAGAGACGTTTCGTATAGGCATCTGTTTAATTATTGCGCTTCAAGCCCCATCGAAATACCTGATTAATGTATATATAAAAATATATATATAAGCTGCTGTTAAATGGGGTTACCCCTTTACGTATCGTAAAATAAAACCACAAGTCGGGATTTTGTTTTGAATATATCTAAACACATACCTTTATTTAATGAATTCAAAAATTGTGTTAAATTCTTGTTTTGGTTTTGTTTTTTTTTTTTTTCTTTCTTATCTTGGTTTCTCCCTTACTTCAAGTGGTACATTTTCATTATCAACTTTCTGCAACATTGCCACAATTTTCACACAGATACTCTGTAAGAATGTATCCCGCTTAACGCTCTTATGCTTAGGTCTGTGTCTGTCTTTTGCTTGCTATTAATTTTATTTATTTTTTTTTTGTTTTTATTTATCTTTCTTTTTTGAGACTTTCTTTTTTCAATTGGTTTTTGAAGTAAAAATTCGACTCAAAAACATTTATTCAAAGAACGCAACACATTTATGTAGCTTTCAAAAATCTTGATCTTTTTTTGAGTTCATACAATTACTTGTTGTTGTGGTTGGTTTTTGGGTAAACTTGCAGTGATTTCCATTGTGTCTGATATGATGTGTGGTCTATATATGTATGGTAACTTAATTTACTTGCCTATATGGATTGTTTTGATCAACGAAAATATTCTCCAGCGATATATGCCATGTATATACTATATATATGTATATATATATATATATATTTATATATAGGTGTGTATATGAGTCGTGAGTAAATGCGTATGCATCGTTAATAATAATCGTGATCAGTTAATCAGTTAAATAATGTCACTTAATAGCTTCGTTTAACTCTATAAATTCAATTATAATGCACTTAACTTTGCGTGTGAGTGTGTGTGTCGTATTGCACATATATAGTGTGTGTTGTGTGTTTTGTGTGTCCTGTACCAATGCATGATGTGTGTGTGTGGTTTGGGGGTTCCTTTGCACTCTATGTCGGGTCGCACACACGCGCTACACACCATATGCCCCCCATTTATATATGTAAATACTTTTAAATATAATTTATAGAATTGTAAATATGTTGTAAATAATGTTTGCTTTTCGAGTTTTCTTTCATTACATTCATCATTATTTGTGTTTTGTTTAGCTTTCAACTCGTGTTTACCGTTTGTCCTCTTGTACATTTTGCCATTATTTAAGAATTCTTATTGTATCTGTATCTGTATCTGTATACTGTATACTGGTATGCTCTTACTGCGATTAAGTTCTGGGTGTGTGTGGTGTGTCTAATGTTCAATGCCTAAGTGTGTTCTACGGTGTCTGTCCGGCTCTCAGATCGGAGATCCTTCGGGACACTCCCTTATACATATGATGTAGTCAGTGAGTTTTCTGTTTAGAGTCATAATACACATTTAAGAATTATTTAAATATTATTGTTGTACACAGATAAACAATATTTAATTTCACTTATGGCTTAACCTTTACGTTTTATTATTTATCATTTACTTTTGCAAGTGTGAGTGTGTGAGCTATGTGTGTGTGTATGTGTGTGGAAAGGACCTGTTCTCAGTGCTGAACCCATTTCCGAGTGCCGCCTCGTTCCCATTTCCGTTTCTGTTCCCATTCCCTGTCCCAATAACTATTGATTGTGGTGTGCGAAATAAGGGTGTCGAATGCATCTTGAGCCGAGAGCTAAATGTGTGTTATGTACGTGGGTTAGTTTAGCCTCTACACTACACTACACACTTTTGTTCACATCGAAAACTAGGCGGTGCTGAGTGCTACGCTTTCTTCCTCTCCTGTCCGTCCCTTTGAAAGTCTCCCAAAAATTGGTGGTTCTGAAACCAACTGTTTGTTTTTATTTTTAATTATTATTTTTGTTTCTTGTTCTTTTTTTGTTTTGTTTTGCTTTATTTTTTGTTTACTTTGGTGTAGTTTTAATAACGTTGAAATTAAAACAATTACGCAAAAATTTGCACTAAAAATTGGCACTAACTTTTGGTTTTGTTCATTATTAACTCCCGTCTCTCCGTTTGCCTTGCTTTAACCACAATAATAACGCAAATAGTTTTGTTTTGTCATCCTCATCATTTGTGAATATGGCTTAAATATATATTTATCCAAAAACACGTTCTAGGCATTTTTCAACTGGTTTTATAGCCATAATTCCATCCTTGCCACGCTTATGACACATGTCCTTTGTTTTGTTATTTATTGAAGCTCTAGTTATATGATTGCCTTGCAGTTTTTCTTCAACTTGTAAATATGTTTAGTTAGCGTTCGCCTTTGTTTACATTTCATTTTTTTAGTGTTTACTTTTGTCGATTAATCGGTAATTTATTTAAGGAGCCTTGCCGCCTTGCATTTGTTCTTGCAACATAATCCCGGGGGCTAACCGAAAGTGCAACGCAAGTCTCGAATGCCTCAAAGATTCCGCCTAAACGTATGCAACGAAACCAATGGGGAGTGAACTGCCGTCGAATATGCAGGCCTTTAGCTTTAGCCCTAGCTTTGGTTCATCTGGGATCTTTGGCACCTTCTTCTTCTAGCAATTAAACTGCGAATACAGCCAGATTGAATATTATTTATGTGGAAATGATTACACACACATCAATATGGTTTAGTATCGATTTCTTGTATTTGGTTTTGGTTGTTTCTGCTTTTGGTTTTCTTGGTTTTTGGTTTTTGTTTTTCGTTTTTTCATTAAATAAGCTCCTTTAAGTGCTTTGCCTTGAGCAAATGTGAACATTAAATACTTGTGTGAGAGGAGTAGCTGTCTGACGACTGTGAATCCATTGAAATTCGTATAATTCCTATGTGTTGTTCCCCCAAAAAAAGCAAAGAATTTACTTTGTGTTCTCATTTGTGATGGCTGCTGGCGGCCCTTTGTTTTTTTCTTCTTGACGTTCTTGTGGTTGTTGTGCTTTTTGGCCACTACTATTGTTCTCCTGCTGATCCGCCTGCTTGCTGTTACTACTATTTCGGTTTTCTTTTTTATGTTTGGCACAAATTCATCTTCTCGTATATTTTGTTAAGATTCCGCTAGATTTAAGTAGCTTCTACAAACTTCGGGGCTTAATTAAAAGGTTCGCTTAGGTTTTTCGTTTCGTTTTTTACAATTTAATCTTATATTTAAAATATAAGTTGATCCCAATTGTTCAGTTTTATCAATTTTATGCTGCATATTCATTCTTTTCGTCTTCTTCAAAGATGAGAGTAAGAGAGAGTCCTACATACGTTCACTAAACCACTAATCCCATTTGCTGATTAACCAGGAAAATCCACTGATGATGCACTTTCCTGTCTTATTTTTGTTACATTTTTTGTTTTTGTTTTTGGATTGAGAGAGATCTTCAACTTTATTGTTACACATATACAAACACACACATATACATAAACATATACATATGCTAATTTCATTGAAAACACCATCTTAAGTTTGCGCCAATGTACTAACTGAACCGCAGGGTTCCAATTCCGATTCTATTCCGATTCTGATACTGATTCTGATTCCGATTCCGAGATTCCCATATGCTATATTGTCTGAAGAACGCTACGATGAGGCCCTGTTACGTGTTACGTGTGTGTGTGTTTACGTTATGTGATGCTGCAAGTATTTAAGTTGTGGCTCTACGTAGGTTTATAAGTTAATATGCCGTAATGCCAGATATTTGGTTTTGCTTTGATTCGCTTTGTTATGCTGAGAAACCTTAGATGTCTCGTATATTTCTAGTGACAAGTCGCAGTCGAAGTCGAGGTTCGTCCTGGCTGGCCTAGGTGTCCTATTAATTCTTCAATTGCTTTGATGAATTGGAATACACGTAGTTATAATCTCATCTCCCCTTCTCCCTTCTCGGTGTGAGTGTGATAATGTGGCAACGAAATACTCGGTATGTAAGTAACGTAATAGCGCGTAGAATCGGTAGAGAAAGCGACTCTCTTAGCAAAGACTATACAAAGGAATAAGATGCGTAAAGACCTACGAATTTCATCACTATCGGAAAAATTCCTTGAATTTAAATGTTGGCGCGTTACCTATCTTATTCATTGCATTGTCTTTGCTCTAACTCACACTCTTCTCCCGTTCCACGTTCCCGTCCCTGTCCCCGTCCATCTCTGATCTCGCCTTGCGCAGACTACTAGAGTTTACTTAACGATTCTAACACCGATATTTAGTTAGTTAAATACACATACACATATATTATCTCATTCCTTAGACCCGATGATCTCCACCATCTCCAAGTTTCTCTCTCTCCTTCTGCTCTAAATTAAAACTCTGCTCGTATAATTTCTTGTCTTGTTTTCTGGATATTAAATAAGAATATCTAAAATACCTTAATGTAAAGTTTCCATTTTTGCTTTATATATGTATATAAATATGTTTTTTTTTTTTTGTGTTTTCCTCTTTTATACCTTTTTTTTTGTGTTTTGCTTCATAATCTTTTTCTACAGTTGCGTTCATTTTTTTTTTTAACAATGATCTTGCTTCCATATCTATGTCCATATCCACCCAACCATTATACATCGTTCATCGACCGATCAAGTGCCTTAAATGCTTTTACGTTTGTTGCTTATTGTGTAGAGTTCTTCTTGTTTTCGACATGTATTGTAAAAATGTGAGCAAATACATTCAAGTGACGTTTTTAATTACACTGAGAGAAACATTAATATGTGTGTCTTTCTTTTTTTTGGTTTGCTGTGTATATTGTGTATAATTTAATAATATGTTTCTTCGTGTCCTGGGTATATATTCTCCTCTCTCTCTCGCTGTCGGGCTAATTGTTGTTGATATTCTCTTGGGTCAGTTGCAGTGTTTTTTGCAGCTAAGTTCGGTATCGTATCGTATCGTATAATATCGGTATGGAGATGTCAATCGAATCCGAATCGAGTGTAGCGGGCAACTCTCCGCAAGGACTCGGAGGATAGCTTTTGAGCGATTGTGGTTCGTCGCTAAAAGGGATAAGTTCTTATGTCGAAAAAACAGTAACACATCTTTAACTAAGTGGGGCGGGTCGAGTGCTCGCCGGATCCGATCCGGGCTGAGAGAGCACTGGAGCTCGCGCGGGAAGATTGTTCAGAAAGGATTGTTAGAAAGGAGTGGAAACTCACATGCCATCCAGTTATTATATTCTGTTTGTTTGTTTCGTAATTACTGAGTGCGCTGAGGGGGGCGGGCAGGCAAGGCAGGCTAGAAGAAATTTGCTTGGTTTGGTTTTTAAGGCACCATTAAAATTGCTTTTCTTACACGTATTTTTCCTTTGCAAATTTACAAGTTGTCAACAAAAATGTCGTTAATAATTACATTAATTACACGCATATTAAGTAAAATTGTTTGTGAATTCCTTTTGAGCTATTTCTCTTATACACACACGCATACAATACATACATAATGTAGTTATCCCTTTTCATCTATGTACTTTGCGTTTATATTATTTATCATTAATCCCAGTTACCCGCTGTTGACCCGTCTATCTCCGTAGCCGCCGTAGCCCTCGTCATTGTCGTCGTCTCTCATCTTTTTTTTAGTGTTTTCATTTGTTGTTTTTCTTTTTCTTCTTGTGTAACTTGCGCAAAAAATTTACTAAATATTTCAAATACATTTAAATACAAGTGTACATAATAATAATAATAATAATTATATATATTTAATTTATGTATATTTATATAATTTATTTATATATAGATATACGGTTTCTTGACTGATTTCTTTCTCCGATTCCTCAATCATCGCTTTCATGTCTTCTTAATATCTTTTTTTATTTTAATTTTCCGTTCCCCTGGGGAACTGAAGTTCTTGATTTCAAAATGATTGCTTCAAATTGTTTGTCGTCAGCGAAATATATATATATTTGTCACTAAAATCACGAAATAGTTTCGCATATGATATCATTTATCCGTCGCCGCCCCTGCCAGTTGCTTGATCCTCGAGTAAGTGGAGCTAGCACTTGGGGCCTGGCTCGTCCGTCGTCTCCTATTGTGTTTATATGTATGCTTGCTCAATTATTTATAGTATTACCTCTTTATGCTATTAACAATTTCCTGTAATCAAGTTTGGTTGTCTCATAAGTTTGTCTTTCTTTTTCTTTTGGTGAGAGAGCGGAAGATGCTAAGTGAGTAATGATTAGGGATGTATATCGAGAAGAAATGTCGAAACAAAATATCGTAAACTTTGATTTATCGAAATTTTAAATATCGAAAAATACTGCATTTAACTTTTAAACATTGATGGTATCGAAAAACGTCACAAATTTAATTTTGTATATAATTTATTTGTATCTTTTTCCGATTTAAATAAACCGAATATCGATTTATCGCATATATATCGAATTTCGTAGCCGTTATTGATTTAGTATCAATATATCGACATTTTCTGCCATCCCTAGTCATGTGTGATTCAACTTAAGGTTTATTTCAAGTGATGATACGAGGGGTAAAGGATATAAAGATAGAAATCATAGAGATATTCCTTGATAGATACATGCATTGCGTTCTCTGGGATATGTTTGCCTCTATATGTATGCATTGTTCGGTTTAATATTTTGTTACTTCTTTCTGTATCTTGTGTGTGTGTTGGTTAATATAATATAAGTTGTGGTTAGATTGGTTTTCTTTTGCAGTGGATATGTTCTTGTTTTGTTTCCTTTATGCTTTGATAAGTCGTCTTACTAAATAATTAATATGTAGAATAAAATTTGACACATTCTGCCGCATTTGGCAAACTGATGCTCTCGCTTTCACCTTTGCCGTCGTCTTTTGACACCATTCAGAGGCCCTACTGTACTGTACTGTAAGTACTGTGTGTTAGTGTGTATGCAACTGAACGATCTTAAAATTAATCACCACACTTGTCATACGTGTCTTCATGTTTTGTTTTTACTGCCCAGCCTAGCAACTAAATTCGAATAAAATTAATTTAATTTAATTTTAACATTGAAAATCAGTTTATTTTTGATGTTTTCTTTTGTTGTGGTTGGTTTTTGTTTTGTTTTGTTTGTTTGTTGTTGTTGTTGTTTTTTTTTAGTTTTGTTTTGCGTATAAATTTAACAGCTAATAAATTAAAATTATACTTTAATTTAAGCATAATTGTAATATAATGTTTAAATCCATTTCTCATATTTTCCACACGCCTCCAGAAAAAGTCTTTTTAATCGCCACAAAAAATGTGCTTAAAAATTATTATTGTAATTCGAATTGATTTCGCTAATTTGTAAGTAGATTAAATATGTGTTTTTGTTTTACCATTCAGCAGTTTGGCATTTTCCTTTTCGCTATTAAAACCGAAACGATAGAAACTACAACAATTTTGATAATAGTAATTATAATTGATGTTAATTCACAATTGGAAATCCCTTTGCTAGTTCGATTTTTGTCTCTTCAGTTGTTTTTTAGTTAGAATTAAAACTAATTTTGAACAAATGAGTAATTTGGTTTAGAAGATGGATAGAACGAAAGAGGGGGATAACTAGTAATTATAGTCCATAATTGTTTATATATGCGTACGTCGTAGTTTACTCGTAATTAATAAACAGAATCAATTTTGCACATCAGTCTAAACATATTCAAAAATCACAAATACAATTTCGATAACAATTACCATAATAGAAATAATAAAATAAAAAATTATCGTATCAATATATCGCCGTGTCTATATATAATATATATTTATGTGTGTACATATACGAACACAAACAACTAACAAACGCAATTATCTCGATGCAATTGGCCATAATTATAATTGAATCATCCTTTCTGTCTTTGCTTGCTTGATTTGCCTGTTTGTTGGTTGTTCTGCTTGTCGTCTGTTCAATGTCTCTTTCGTATTCGTTTCCTTACTAAGTTTAAATCTTTTTGTTTCCTCTCTTGTTTGTTTATGTTTGTTTGCTGTTTCCTTTTTTTTTTCTTTTTGTTTTTGTTTTTTGGTTATGCTCGTGTGCACAAAACGTTTGCTTAGAATTAACTGCATTATGAATTTTCCTTTCTGCCTTTCTGGTTTACTCTCGTCCTCTCGCTTTCATGTTTATGTTTACGTGGTTAATTGATTTTTATATATTTTTGCTTGTTTATTTTGTCTTCATTTTGACTAATCTTACAATTAATTGCTGTTCTGTTCTTACTTTTGGGGGCCGAGGCTCCCGCGAAAACGGTTTAACATAAAAGTTCTTGTTGTGGTATTTGTTTTGCCCTTTGCATTTAAAACTTAATGAAAAAGTATCATATAATTAATAAGAATCAATGAATAAATATAACGTGTATGGTTCTGTCTCTCCGCGCGTGAGTGTGTGTGTGTGTTATGAATTCAAAGTGTGATTGCTGCTGACATTGTCATATATGATATATGGTTTATTCTCCTGATCTCCCCTTGATGTTGCAGATGTTCTGGTTTATGTTTTATATATTGCTTATGATTTAACATTTGACGTTTCATGTATTTTGCTGCCTGCTCCTGCTTGGTGTTGTCCTCCAGTTGCAGTTTGTCCTCCTTCTCCTCCTATTCCTCGATTTTCAGTTGCGGTTGTTGATTGCTTGATTGTTGTTGCATTTAGTGAATGGGTGTTTTAACAATTGCACTGGGCGCAAGGTAGTGATAACCGGGTATGGGCAGACCAGCAGTCTCCATGGATATTCTGAAAAGTTGTAAAGATACAGTTGGTATTAAATGTTTTCTCAATTAAATAAAATAAAAAGTGTTTTTGTAGATCCAAGTATCCTTAGAAGAACGAACTTATAATAACAAGATGAATAACGCTTATACACTTCAATTGTGATATAAAAGCTAGTTTTCTGCTAATTAAAAGTGTAAAATATTCACATATGAAGCAAGTGCGTATATGTGCTTGCAGATCTGGAATTATTGAGAGTTGTCGATTTTTGCTTTTGAAAATAAATTCATTAGATCATGAAACCAGTACAAACATTACTCATCTTGTTATTACAAGGCCTTTGGTAGAGCCCCCTGGGAATCCCTAATTACTGAACTCTAGTTTAGTATTCATTTTTCACTTTATTACAAACTCATGTATGTAGTTTCCATCATTTTCTTCATTGCATATAAATATGTAGAGTTTATGTCGCTATTATTAATGTTCCTTTCGCTTGATGTTGTTCTTGCTGTTCTTCTACAGGTAAAGCCTTTTCTAGGTGTGTGTGTTTTTTGTCTATTTTCTGTATGTTAATGTCAAGAAGTAGTATTACATTCAATACAAATACAATTATATGTATTTTTTGCGTGTTACGTTACGTTACTCGAATTTTTAGTTTGTTCTACCTTTGTGTTATTATTTTGTGGCATAATATAAGTATGTAAGGTATGTAGGGTATGTAAGGTATGTATGCATGTAGAGATGTATGTATGAATAGTTAGGAATATAATTTGTTTATAAAATCGTAAGCCCGCTTAGCTTAGGGTGTGTTATTACATAATGTGTGTCACTTGTCTCGCTTACAACTACAGCTAAATGTATAGTAATAATAATAATAATAATAATAAGAGAAATCATATCAAGTATGAGTCATACTTTATAAAGTAGCTACAAGTATCATTCCGTGTACTTTAGGTTAGAGAAATTTCAATTTCCAAATACTTTTTCAACATTATTTTCGCGTTTTTATCCTTTTTTTGGTTAAAAATAATAACAAAAATTTACAATCGCATTATAATAAATACAAATTTTGGGGAATTTTTCCGGGAGGGTAAATGTATAAAGTGTAAAAACTAACAATAAACTAAAGTTCCATAAACAATCGAAGACTTAAAGTCTAATACATGATAACGTTACTCCTCTTTCTCCTCATCGGTTCAAATTCCGCCCTTTCCCTTGGCTTTTCCATGTGCTTTTCGTTTCGTTTTTTATATTCAAATAGTTAGTTGGTTTTTTGTACGCTTCTCATTGCGTGGATTGCGTCAATTAGAGCGAATTGGTCCATAAAGGTCGTTGATCCCCCCGCTCGCACATCTTGTCGTGCCCTATCTTCGGCCTCCGGGTGGGCTCTCAACGCATTGGAATTTCTTCTTTTGAAAACTTCTTATAGAAGGTTCCTTAACTTCACTTCATATTCTGCCTGCTTCACTTCACTTTTCTAGCTGCTTTCTACTTCTGTTTCCCTTCTCGACAAATGGCTTTTTTGGGTCTTTATGCTTAAGGTTATATCTCGTATATATATATATATATATGGGGGAAAAATACATTTAGTGCTTAGAAGCTAAGAGAGTACACAATGGATTTGTAAGATATTGGAGCGTGTGTTATATGTTACAATGAATGGATTGTTGATCGGGGGAAAGATTGTTGGCTGCTGAGGCTAAGTTTTAATGCTCGGTACCTGCTCTATATACTCGATATTCGCGATCTAATCTGTAATCTCTAATCTAAGAAGAACGCTACTAGGGATGCGCTAAAATTTGGCAAATTCTATATAATGTACGATACATATTCGCTTGTATGTATTTGTATATATATATAAGTTTAGTTTAGGCGTTTATCAAAAAGTTTTGGGGTCCAAAATCTATAGCGAGCGCCCACTAGGGTCGGTCCTTGGTCACTTGGTCAAAATATCTCGACTCGGTCCTATATATATATTCGATACGATACACAGTATATGGTTTGAATTCTGATTCTGACTCTGATCGATTGATTAATAAACGATTAAATCTAGCACGATCTAAGTGTGACTCTTTACGGTAGTTATTGTAGTTTGGTTAGTTTGTTTCATAAATATTGAATGGGATCGCTGTGGGGCTACTATTTAGATGTAAAAATTGTCTTGAAACATCCAATACTTCTGCTTGATTTGTTTTTAAACCGAATTTTTTATACAATTTTTGTTTTTTGCTTCTTCTTCTTGAAGAATATCTAAACGCTAAAGCTAAAGCTTTCGCAACGCTATCATGGAAATCCTATAAAACTAAGCGACTATAACTTGACTCCACTCGGGCTGCTGCAGCTCCGACTCTTGGCTCCTGCTCCTGGCTCCTGCTCCTATGCGGGCTCCAGCTCCTACTCCTAGTACGGGTTGAACTTGTTGCGCGGCTTCTCCGCCTCGCCGCCGGTCTCTGTCTGATGCTGGCGGAACCGTGAGGTGGCATAATGGCCCTTGGCCCGGTTCACGCCCGTCGTCTGCACCGGCGGTCCGCCCGGTGTGCCGGCGCCACCGTTGCTGCCCAGCGTGGTCAGGTTGAGCAGATCGAGGGCGCTTAGGTTGGACAGGGCGCTCAGCGCTCCCGGCTTTGTGAGCAGCTGCAGGGCCGAGGCCAGGGGACTGGATAGGGCGGCGGCTGCTGGATTAACGCCGACAGTTCCATTGGTGGCCTGGCCGCCATTGGCGCTGGCATAGTTGGCGGCGGCAGCAGCGGCTGCGGCGGCGGCCACGGCGGAGACACTGCCGTTGGTGGTGCCACCATTGGCTGCTGCAGTAGTGCCGTTGCTGGCGGCACCCGCAGCTCCGGCAGCCGGTCCAACAGCACCACCTCCGCCGGTGCCAGCGCCTCCGCCGGTGAGGGCTACGGTTGTGAGGGCTCCATTGGTGCCAGATGGCGGAGCTCCGGCTGCTCCGGCGATTGCAGTTGCTCCGGTGACGGCAGCAGCCGTTCCGGGGGCGGCAGCGGCGGCGACGGCAGCACCGCCGTTCTGCTGGGCCTGGGCCTGCTCCAGGAGATTGGCCTTCTGCAGCTCAACACTGTGGATGAGGTTCGGTTAGGGTAGATAGAAAGAGAGAGAGAAAGAAAGGAACAAATTGGGATATTGTTTGGTATTTGTTTCGGTTTCCTATTTCTTTTTCTTTTTATTTTTTTTTGTTTGATTCTTTTTTTTTATTTTTTTAGGCAGGTGATAGAGAGAGAGAAAGAGAGGTATTTTCAAAACATTTGGTTCTTTTTTCGATTTTGTGGAATTGAGTTGGTTTTTATTGCATTTTTTCTCGACTCTTTTTTCGTGTTTTGTTATATGCAAAAGGTTAAGGAGGTTTTGTGTGGAGGAACGGTTCGGAGTTTGCGGAGAGAGAGAGAGATAAAGAAGAAGGGCGGCTTTTCAGCGATTTTTGGGGGGTATTTTTGGTGGGAGGAGAGCGGCGTTCAAATTTTGGATGGTAGGATTAGAAAACTTTTGGTGAGCGGTTGTTGTTGTTCTTTCTTTATTTTTTGTTTTTGAAATGGGGAGGCGTGGACCGAAAGAGTTTTGTTTGTTTGTTTGCTTGGTTTTTTGGAGGATGAACGTGGTGGACGAGGTGGTGGACGTGGTGGGGGAATCGGTTTGGTCACGGGAGAGAGAGAGAAAAGGGTATTTTTTGGATCGATTTTGGAGTTGAACTGCAGTTTGAAGTACCAATTGGATCAGGTCCAGCTTAGCTTTCTTTTCTTTTCGTTTCGTTTGTTGGTTGTTCCCTTTTTTGGTTCGATTAATTTCGATATTCGATCTTTTCTGTATTCGATATTCGCTGTTAGCTGTTCGATTTTCGATTTCTTGTGTGAAAAGTGTGCGTTGTGATGCGTAGATTAATTCGGTGCTGGCCTGGCCTCATAACCATCCTCCTCCGCCTCCTGCTCATCCTGCTGATGCTGAACTGCTGTGGCATAATTACACAAGGATGCATTGCTTGGTTGCTTGGTAACACTAGATGCTAGGTTTTAATTAACAGTTAGAGATAGTTTACAGTTTCTATTAGCTAGAACAGTTTGGTTAGCGCGATCTAGCGATGCGAACTACGATCTAGGGGTGTGAGGGTTGAATTTTATAAGAGAGATTGAGAGAGAGAGAGAGTTGTTGGTGCTAGTTTTGGGCCTTTCGGCCGTTTTGTGACTTGGCTTTGCCGGGCTTACGACTTACAGGCTAGGACATGTTGTGTGTGTGACTTAAGTTACGGATTCGTGTTAAATTCCCGCTTCACCCCTGTCGGGACGGGGCCATCATGATCCTACCCACCTCCCCGGGCCTCGTCATAATGGTCTTAATGGAACCACCTTTTGATTGTTTGAACCACCGCCACCGCCACTCCGCGACTGAGAGGTGACCTACGACCGACGAAGACCTCCTTATACCTTCACTTTAATTGCTTTTTCTTTTGTTCTTTGTCAATTAGCAAGTCAATTCGACAAAATTGATGTTAGACGACAACAATTCACGCGGAGAAACAAAACTACATTTACATTAACATTTACATGTTGATAGATGTACGTACATCGACATTTACACATTCGCACAAACAGATAGACAGAACAGAGGCAGAGATCCGATCAGATCCGAGTGAAAGGGCAGAGGGATCGATCGATCGGCTGGAAGGACACGCCGTAAGACTCACCTCATATTGATTAAGTATTGGGCCAGGGCCACCGAGTCCGGGTTGCCGCTGATGGTGATGGTGCGATCGGTGTTGCCACCCTCGCGCTCCTCGCAGTTGGAGATCCGGATCATGGCGCCGGAGATCTGACGGATCTCGGCAATCTTGGTGCCGCCCTTGCCGATAATGCAACCGATCAGGTCATTGGAGACGGTCATCTCGTGCTGCTGCTGCTGGGCTCGGTTCGCTGGATTCGCTGTACGCAGTTGCGACCCGGCCAGTGCAGCCAGGGCTGCTGGGGCAGAGCCTAGATTAGATTGGAAATCTGTCTGGCATCTGGCCGCAGAAGCGCTCAACTCACCTGTGTGGTTGATGCCCCCAGTGCTGGCCGGATTCATCCCGGCCAGGCCCAAGGCAGCCAGACTGGCCAGCGGGTTCTTGGCCACCTGTTCGTCGGGGATATAAGACTTTAGTTAGTTTAGATTTAATCGCTATCAATCGAAATCGCAAGAGAGTCAAGGTTCGTGGGCTTCGTGGGTTAAGGTGTGTGTGTGTTTGTGTGTATGTTTGCGTGTAAATATATATATATATATGTATTGAGGTATACAGGGAATTATTTATCATCTAGAATTATTCATTAATGGGCGGGGCACAGGGGTCAAGGGCAGGAATGGAGATCAGAAGATCACAACACAACGCACAGCGCACAACTTCCAGTAACAGGAACATAACAAAAGGTAATTGGTATGGAACGAAAACGGAAACGGAAATGGGGAAACAGGAAACAGGAACGCAAAAGCATCAAACAAATAGTTACAAAAAAACGGAATGCAATAAGCCAACGCAAACGGGAGATACAAGTTTATATTCTCTTAGTCTTCAGCTCTTTTTACAAACACCATCGAATGGAATGTAGAGTGGAGTAGGGATCGTATTTCTCTTTGTACATGAAGGCTGGAGTTTTCGACACAGTGTGTGTGTTTGAGTGTATGGTGTGTGTGTGTGTGTGTGTGTGAGTCTTTTTGTGCAGTGTAAGCTGGTATGCAAGGACTCGGTTTTCTGGTTTCTCAGCTGTCTAACGTTTTATGGTTACTACACAATTTACAAAGTTGACTTTACAAAAGATATATAGATAGATAGATATATAGATACAGATACAGATGGTTGGAGATAGCAAAAGAGAGTGAGATAGAGATACAAATTTACAAAGGTTACAACTATTCTCTCTCAACTAAACTGAATCTGCTTATAGTTGGTAACTTAGAGATGTTAAAGCAATAAAATGTGTGCCCAAAAGTAGGCTATGATTTATAGCATAATTAATATTTGTTTAAGATTTAGCATACTTTTGGGCAGCATTCAATCCACAGCAATTTCTGATCCTTTGTTCTTTTAGTCTTTCAACCAATTATAATCAATAGCCTAAAAGTATGCAACATTCATCATTTACATTCACTGCAGCACACTTTTAGGTTCCTCAACTAGCGATTTCAAATCTCTGACCCCCTCAAGAATTTTTTTAAGCCTTCGAATGCAGACTCCTTCAAATCTATGCTTATACTTTAGTGCATTTATGATGTATTGCTACCAAATCTGGGTTAGAATGTCCTTCCTCTGGGCAAAATGCTATGCATTCTCAAGTTCTTACGGTTTTCATCTGGTTTCCTTTTTTCTCATTTTTCACCAATGACACCTACAGCAAATAACATACACATACACTGCACACACGCACGCAAACGTGTGAAAATATATTATATAAGGGCTCGAAACGGGTTGGTTGTTGGAAAGATGAGGAACGGGGACTATATGCACGCGCTTTATAAATTAATCAAATCAAATGCAACACACTTGCAAATAAGTTTCGAATAAATGAATCCGAATGCAGCTAAAAGCAAAAAGGGTGGTCGGGGTGAGTGGGTCTGGGTCTGAGTCCTGGGTTCTGTGTTCTGGGAGGTGGATAAAACTAGAACAGAGCACAACACAACAAAAATATAATGGATAGAGAAAATCTCAAATATAAATCATACAATATTGAAATGCTTTGTGTACTTGTGTGTAGTTCTGTCTGCATTTGTGTGTTTATATAGCTGTGAGGGGGAGCTTAGGAAACAAGAACTGAAATATTTATCAAAATGCAATACGAATTTCAAATGAAACAAATAAAACATGCGCCATGGAAATATTTTATGACCCAAAAATGAATTGCAACTCAATAAAAAGTTCAGAGACAGTGGCAAAGATGGAGAGAACTGGGTGGCAGTGCGGGGCTTGGGGGTGACAACAATGGATTATCTGGCAAAAACTGTCATAAAAACTTGTGTGTGTTGGCATATTAACAAACACTTTTTGCCATATATACACACACACACACAAGGCACATACACACAGACAGATATTCAGATGGAAAACAAGTTGAAACAATTTTCCAAAAACTACAAAAAACTTTAACAATATGGAGGAAAGAGGGTGTCAGAGAGAGAGAGAGAGAAGGGGGTTTTGTGGGTATTATAAGGGAACCGTAAAGTGCATTTGTTGATGACTTTTGGCTGGGGCTAAAGGGTTCGCTTCCAAGTCCCTTTCGGCTGCCTGATTTTTAGTGCGAGCACGGCGGCCAACGACTTTGTGGCGGCAACGACTTCAGGGACCTGAACTCGGACCCAGAGTTGCAGTTGGCCCAATGCTAATGTCATTGAAAGGCGGCCAGCAGCAGCGGCAGCAGGAGCAGCAGCTATGCCGACAGGGGATCATAAAAGAAATGCCAGAGGTAGTAAACTGGGTGGTGTACACAAGCTACAAAAAACACCGGAACTATGGAGCTACTAAGGAGGTGGCTACGGGGTAGAAATACAACAGCAAACGTACGAAACACAACTATCTACACTCGCAGGAAAATTATGAATTATTGTCCTTTAGGTGATTTCAATAAAATTTCAGTGAAAGCTAACAATAAAGATATTACTTTAGTTTATTCTAAATGTTTCTGAATTTCGAGACAAAAGATATATGAACGTAAGACCTTGGTAGTTTTCTTCATTTCAAGGACGAAAATTCATCATCATTATTTCCTGCGAGTGCATGGTCAGGTAAAAGGGGGTGCAGGCTGGGGTCAGGGCTTAGGGGGCGGTACAGCATCATGCTCTGCCTAGCGGATGGTGGATTCTCGGGTCATGTAGCGTTTGATTATATTGGTTAGACACGAGTGGAGTACGGTTTCTTTCCAGAGTCTGATGGAAATAGTGTTTTTTTTCTGTTGGTATTTATTTTTTTAATCCGAATTCGCATCGATAGCTTAAAACTCACATCGGGCATTTGCTGTAGGTGATGGTGGTGTGCTGGTACCGCTCCTTGTAAATGTGCCCCCTTTAACAAAGGATCCGCCAAGCCTGAGATACCAGCATGTAGACCGCCGGTAGCCAGGGCAAGTGGAAATACTGGACAGGTCTACGTTCGATTGATTGATTGTTTGATTGATAGATTGATCGTTACCGGAATTGAGGTGTGTGTGTGGTTGTGTGTGTCAGTGTGTGCGTGTGTTTTGGAGTCACAATTTTGTTTACCAAGGGGAAGAAAGAAAAGTAGAAAAACGGAAAATTGTATACCACAAATAAATGTCTTTCGGAGCAAGTTGATTAAGATCTTAACTTTGTAGTTGCTATGGAGAGATGTAAGCTTATCAGATACATGTTTAGATAGAGACATATCGCTAGAGAAACGCTTCGGGAGAAAGCTTTCGAGGCGTGTGTGCGAGTTTCTGGTGTGGATACTGACGGGGGATCAGACGCAGAACGGAGTATATAAATGATATATATCGGAGGGGTGGGAATATAACAACATAAATATGATGACAACTAAGAGGGGCGGAACCGAGACAGAGGCGCAGGAGAAGAAGGAGGAGACGTGAGAGTGAGAGTGAGAAGACTAGCGGGGTCCAAGGATTCAAGGGCTTCCAACGACAAACATCATCATCATCATGGGAACGGGGGGACTGACTCTAAGAATGCGCAGGAACACGGGGTACAGTTGCCCGTGAGTACCACTAATAACTGTACCCAAAACTGTGGTGGGAATTCACAAACTACACGCCGAAACGTAACCAACACCGACAATAACCAGGACCATGACCGGGACCAGGACCAGGACCAGGACCGGGACCAGGAGGAGACTTTGAGTGAGAGAGAGAGCGAGCGATTTGTGGAAGACAGACAGAGAGAGAGAGAGAGATCGCAAATGGATGGTACAACTAGTTTTTGATTTATTACATTTCTCTGGACATTAATTGAATTTGATGCGACGATAACAAGAACTTTGTCTGTTTTTTAGTTTTGAGAAACTTTTATTATTTTTCGTTTTCGGGGGCAATGGCTGGCGAGGGGGGCTCTGAAGGGGCGGAGAGAAATAGAACTGAACTGAAACTGAACTGAACTTTACTGTGTGCTGCTGTTGTACCTTACTGTACGTGCCGGACTGTACTGTGCTGTACTGTGTTGTACTGTACTGTACCGAGAGGTCTGAATCGAATTGGATTGAATAGAATCTTGTTTGTTGTTTGTTTTTGGCTTATGTTGTTGCTGTTGTTGTATTTTGCTTTTTGTTTCCTGTTGTTTTGTGGAGCAGAAAATTCAATTTTGGTCTGGGGTTTTTAACAGAGTTATAAACAATATTTATTGATACGGAGAGAGATAGAAACAGAGAGAGAGAGAGAGAGAGTTTTGTGTGTGAGATGTGAGGGCTCGGGCAGGATGGTTTTTAGAACAGTATGCCGATGTTGTTGTATGTAGTTTGCTAATTGCATTTGTTGTTGTTATCGTTGTAGTTGTTGTTGTTGTTGTTGTTGTGGAAACTCATCTGAATATGTCAGCTTAATGTTGTTATTGATGTTGTGTGGTTGTGTGAGCTTGGCAGTCTCGCAGTTATTTTCGTTAGGATTTTTACAGAGAACTAAACAATTTAAATGATTGGCGGCGTCTGTACTACACAAAAAATCAAGGGAGATATACGCATATGTAGATATAGAAGGCGGGAAGTGAGAAATATTGATATTTAGAGTGAGACAAGTGGTTATATGTATATCATTAATTTTTTTCTGGCTCTCATAAAAGGACTTTAATTTCGGTTGGACTCTGTCTTGTGTGTAAATGGGTGGTATTATTTGATTAATACGTGTTTTTACTCTGGATTTGGATACGATTCAATGGATGTGTGTATGTAAATGTAAATGGTTTGGTTTTTGGAAGTTGAAATAGTTGAGAGTTAAGGGACTAGTGTAGTTTGAACATACTTCTCCACACACGCTGCCAGCGAGCCCTCTTCAGAACAGAACTTAGAGACACAGAGAGATTGAGCGGAGAGAGTGGAGAGTAGAGAGTGGAGAAAGAGAGTGAGAGAGCGGGGAAGAATAGAAGCTCTAGCCCCCGTTTGTCCTTCTTTCACACGAACTCACACTCGCCTCGCCTCGCCACGCCTTGAACACTCTTCCCAGAGCCGGAGAATACAACGATTCTCGCTCGGGACTTGCGATTTTCTTCTCGCAGATTCTCGGAGATTCCCGGAGACTCGCAGCGGGACTGAGACAGATACAGATGCTGCCCGCAGCAGACCGATAGAGAGACAGAGAGAGGGCGCAGCCACACGCTCTTAACCTGAGAGAAGAGAGTGCAGAAGAAACTAAAAGCAAAACAAAAATACATATTTAAAGTATATTTTACAATTGTTTCGTTAAATTATTATCGTTATCGTTATCGTTATCGTTATCGGCGATTCGATGGCTGTAAAGTTTGGTTAACACATTAGTTCACTGATCGGGGTCACCATTTGGACTTGAAAAGAGATGATTCTCAAGGGTACGACGAATGGGTAGCGGTATCGGAACGGTATCGGTAATCGGTATCGGTATCGGAATTGTCAGGTTGGGTTAAGATAAAAAAAGAAGATCAATGCGGTTCACAAATCGTGGAAGGGTCTTCTCTGGACAATAGCTTCTAGGGTCTCCAAGTAGAGAAATAACGGAGAAAGGTGGGAAGAGGGACTCGTGGACGGTGTCGCAAATAATAATCGGGTGCCATAGAGACGAGCAATGGGATTATCTGGATCTGGATTATCGGCAGAAACACAATAGAGAGAAATAGACAGAGAAATATATATATATTTAGAGGTTGAGAGAGATAGAGAGAGTGGGGACATGTCAACTAAAGAGATATTAAGAGGCAAAACAGAAAGTGAAGACGCGCAATAACCAAAAATATAGTTGGACTGGATCGGGGCGAAACCAAAGAGATACATAATTGTTTAGCTGGACATGTGGACATGTGGGGTCGGTTAAGATAGAGACAGAGAGCGAGAGAGATAGAGATATAGCTGCAGTGGCTGGCAATAGAGTACACAACACTGTTCACTGATCTTAACAACACGTTAGCCTGGTTTTTTTTCTCTGGTGAGAACACAATCACGTGTGCATCATCATACATACCTCTTGTGTGGGCACTGCGTAGTTTCCTTGAATGGTGAAGGCCTGTCCATTGGCCAGGATGACGGGGCCGGTCACCTGCGGTTTTGGTCGGTACGGGATGGTAGCACCGCGTGGCGGGGACTGTTGAAAAGATAATAGTGGTCAAGAAGGCAACCTCAAAGCAGATACTTTATTAAGAAATAAGCCATTTTAATAGCTTTCTGTAGGCTCAAGGAGCCTTTTGACAGGACTGTACTTCTTTTTTGACTCAACTCACCTCCAACATGACAAGACATATCTGATAGATGCACTGGGTGATCTGCTCGGCACTGCCGCTCAAGGTAACCGCCCGTTCTGTAGAGTTGGGCAACATTTCACTGGCCACCTGGATGGAGCAGCCGGTGGTCTGTCGAATTTCCTTGATCTTTGAGCCACTCTTGCCTGGATTGACCCGGATGCAAACGAATAAATAAATGGCATTAGTGCTAGTTCAAGTTCGGAAGAGTTAGTACTTACCAATTAACGATCCACATTGACTGGCGGGCACAATCAATCGAATGGGTATTTGAGTTTTGCCAACTTTGCCTACATCATTGAACTGCGAGCACCACTGAAACGGGTCAGAAGTTAGTAATGTGAACTGGATATAGAAGGGTGCTAAGGATTTTTTGGTAATGATACCCTTGCCACTTGTACCGCACACATACCTCTTCGAACTTCTTTGTAATGAGCGTAAATGCCGAGAAGATTGCATTAGTTGTACCAGACACAGTCACAATGCGCTCCGGGCACGAGCCATCCGAAATGTTGATTTTGGCACCAGACTGCAGGATAAATCAGGGGATTAGCTAGCAAGAACTTCCGCTTCATGGCAAAACTTACCTCTTCACGAAATCTGTTGACAATTTCACCCTTTTTACCAATAATACTACCCACTTCCTGCAAAGACACAGAGATGGAAAGAGACAGATGAGATAAAATATGTATTCGAGTTGGAAAGCATGTTGTAAAGTAACTTTTAAATGCTCTTAAGATGTATATTCTTTCCTCCCGCCCTGAGGCCTTCAAATGTCCGGACATTGAAAACACTTTATGCCAGTGTTTTCCGCCACCGACGGCTGTCAGCGACGAAGCACAAATTTGATTAAATATTAAGTGATATTATGCCGGAGCATACACACACCACCCGTCGTTCCCCCCGTGTATGTGTGTAACTACTTTTGCATATTTAATTGCCACAAAAAGCAATTCACACTCCCCCGCCCCAGTGGCAACCAGAAAACCCAATCCCAATCCCAAACTCGTACCCAAACCCATTTCCCTTTCACAGTCACTCGTCCGCAGTCCAATGTCCGTCTGTCGACGCTGGGACACTGTCGCACGTAATGAAATTTGCGGCCAGCGCGTTTTACGCGTTTTAATTGATTGTAAATATCAGCACTGCCGCAGCCAGTGCTGGGTTCCATCCAACAAAAGCAGGAAAAACTCCTGTCGAGAGGAAATTTCAGCTGGCTTCTGCACAGAAATGGTTTTAAATCCCCACAGCCCGGTGGGGTAATCAATACATCAATCATTTTTAATAAGCAAGTTTTCCATCCATCACTGAAATGAAGCTCAATGCTTTTATTTCACTCCTGATGCATTTATGTATATAAATAGTAGCTGATGCATTTAAAAATAACGAATAAAAACATTCAAAAAAGAAAACTGTAAACATATAAAGAATATTTTTTAGGTGTTTTAAGAGTATTTATAACGTAAATTGTGGCAGAATTTGTAACTACTAATTCTCATGTACCAATTCGACGGCAAAACTGATATAGGATCAGGAAAAATTTGTTTCTTGGCTGGTTATTAAATTATGTGTATATGTTTTTAAAATAATGTTGCTTGTCTTGTGTGAAACAGTCATTTCTTGATTTATTTATATTAAATTAGCCGGCAAAGACCCCAAGTCAGCCATAAAACCCTCCTATTTCTTGAAATATTTAAAAATTCATTTATAATAAAGCGGAATATAGTCTTAAATGCGATATATTATATTCTAGCATTTAAATTTTATATACACATAATTTCTTAGGGAGATGTCTGATTTTATAATGAATTTGCTTCAGTGTAGTGTTCAGAATTTTTGTTCATTTTTATAGAAATAAATTGTTTACCTTTATTATATAAAGTCTCTCTTGATAATTTCCATTTTAAATGGTTTCTCTACTCCCATTTGGGATTCAGAAACATTTTATTTGGCCATGCTAAAATGTTGCCACTTGCAGCCATTCAATTTGTTGGCCATAAACCATAGCGAACAACCTTCACAAATCCAAAGTGCAGCAATCCATTGTGACGATGGGGAGGTGGGCCCGAAAAGGGGAGAAGGAAGAGTGCACCCAAAACCCAACAAATATATATCTTTTGGGGCAGCGGCGACGGCGACGGGCAGTTTGCCAGACAAAATGCAAACTGGGCAAAACAATGTCTGTGCGAGAGAGGGAAATCTGTGTGTCCTCCGCCCCTCCTTGGCATTATCCGAATTTTTATGCGCCGTTTGCATCTTGGCCACTCTTTGGGTAGAATATTTATGCCCCCCATCGACACAACGACTACTTGAATTTATTATTCGCAGGCATAGATATTTATTGTACACAAATGTCAGACCGAATTGGCATAATTATTGGCGTAATTATCGTTGGACGCCAGCGACCCGAACTCAGATGCGTTTTTACGCCTGTCTGCCTACTCGGCGGCCTGTGTGTAATTTATGGGACAAGTTTCGTGGCTGTAAAGTGTATCTGCGTATCTCTGTATCTTGGTATTTGTATCTATATCAACATCTAAGTGCGCTTTGGAGGCCTAGGAGTCCCTCATAACCATTCACATTGATGGCTGCTCATCAGCGCCTCAGCAACGGTCTCGGGCCCCATCATCATCATTAATAATGTGGCCAAAAGCCGCGCTCTCCCGCCCGCACCGCACCGCACCGCTTTCCATTCAATTATCCCCTTGTGTGATTGCAAGCCAGTTCCGCTCAGAAGTTTGCGCAATTTGCATAAATCGGATCTGCCGGACATCACTGGACACCACCCGCTGCTCCCCCGCTGCCTCTTCTCGTGCCTCGTCCATGAATAGGGGCGAAATTTCGGGACTTTCACTTGATTGCATCGATTCCTCACCCATTTTGACCCTCGACGAGTCTGCTTCTCCTCCTATAATCCATCCCCTCCTGCTGTTCTCGCTGTTCTCCCACCCAACTGGCAATTAAATTCCCAGCATTCCGGCGTACAACAATGAACACACAAACGCATTTGGCATTTTCGCATTTTCGCATTTTCCGATTTTCACATGCGTGCGATTTTCGTATGCAAAAATCACTTTGCGGTCGAGCCGGCACATTTTTCCCTGATCTCTCTCTGTGTGTGTGTTTGTTGAATGTTTTGGTTTTTGGCCCTCAGTTAACATCCGAATTCGGATAGAATTGGATAGGAATAGGATTGAATTGCTTCTCTTTATTCTATGTAAAATATGAATAGGAAAAGTTGACATGCAGCAGAGGCGGGCAGCTCTTTCAGAATGCAAGCAGCATTCCCCCTTCTGTGGTCAGGGAATATAAGGTTTTTGCACCCTTTCATTGAATTTGTTGTTGTTTTTCAGTTGGGGATTATGGCAAAATCTGTTGGTTGCCAGTTAACATTGATGCTTTTTCAGAGAACTACGCGTAAATGTAAGGCTTAAATAACAGGGTTACAAGTGTGAGAGGATTTGTGACGAAAAGGATTGCTTGATTAACCTTTACATATAATCATTTTATCAGTAAACTTGTATTTAAAACCATAAAAAGGGAATTATAAATAAGATAGAAACTTGGAGAGCTTCTTGTTATTCTTATATGATTCCAAAATATTCAGAAGAAGTAAAGGCTTTCCGGTAATCTTACAATCTCTATAATTTAACAACTTCTTTGTTGTTTTAATCCCGATATATAGAGCAATCTTCCCATTTGCAAAGTTATATTTTCAAGTACTATATGATAACTCTCTAATGCCTTTTGCACATCTTTTGTATTTTCCCACACCATCTCCGGCGAAGCGCAAACATTTTTTGGCTAGTTCCATTTATCACCATAAGATGGAACATGAAAACATGGACTGCTCCGAAGATTATGACAAATAACAATGGCCATTGAAGACGAGGGGGAAACCGGGCACAGACAATAACAGAAAACGCATTAAAGTTGAAGTCCAAAGAATGGACAACGCTAATTGTGGGGCACAATAAAGACTCAAGCTGAGGCTGAAGCTGAGTTTCATTGCGTTGAGCTGAGGCAAGTTGGGGGAAAAAATATATAAAAAAAAACGAGAGGTTTTGATGTTAGTGGAGCAGCAGACAGTAAAGACGGTGAAAAGAGAAAAGAAAACAAACTTGGCTTTTAGCTTAGACAACAACCAGCAGCAGCAGTAGAAGCAGCAGCGGCAGCATTACTTGTTTCATGTTTTTTCCCCTTTTCAGCTCTTTGTGAATTTTGGTTTTTTAAATGCGAGAGCCGGCGTTGAAAATTTGTACAATAATAAATAAATTGTAGATACAAAAGAAAACAGCAACAGCAGCAGCAGCAGCAGTAAGCAGCAGCAGCAGCAATAAGCAGCAGCAGCAGCAGCAGCAACCAACAACGGCCGCAGCAACATCAGCGGCAAACAATCTCTGACAGCAATTGCAAAACCGTGAGAACCATTTATGGGAGCTGTTGGCATGGCAAAGGAAAAATGCAAGAAAAACTTGCAACAAATGTTGGAAAATGCAATGTGACAAAGGGGGTCGGCCAGGGGAACTGGGGGGTTGGGGAAGGTACAAACATACGTGCACATATGGCCTGCTGTGGCACACATGTGCTGCTCCCCCTCTTGCTTCCTACACCTCTTTACAATAAATCATGCAACGCATTTGTCGCCCTGCAACGTATTTTTTCTCCTCTTTTTTTTTGGGAGAATTGCAGCATGTTGTTGCTGTTTCTGGCAGGCAAAACGCAAAAAGAAAAAAAATGTGTACAATTAAATTATTTACAATTTGCCAGGGCCAGATGCAGGACCAGGACCATGCCAGGCCACGCAGCAAGTGGCAAATTTTTAATTTGATTAAATAACGAAAACAACGCACGGACGAATGAGAAATGTCTCCTGCAGGCAAAATGGGTGGGAAAATACAGAAGCTGCTAGTTCAAGTCAACAGTTTAAATATTTGAAAGTAGAGAGATAATAAATAAATACTTTAATATCAAAAGGAAATAAAAAACGAGGGAAATATAGCACACGATTTGTTATTCTATCTAAATAGATACATATTTTGACTTTCTATTCTTGGTAATATCAATTTTAAGCGTATATTTACTTCAACTGATTTTCAAACAGAGTTTACAAAGTACAAATTCACGTTGAATAATTTATTATCAATCTTTTAAGAACCCTACACGGATATCATAAAGATTACACAACTATATGTTGAGTCTCTTTGAAAAAAAAGAGTTAATTAAAATTAGACAAGTGCTCGGGAAATGTGGCAGACTGCGATGAAAATTCGCATAAAGGTGCCGTCGTCGTCGACGTCGTGCAATTTCACTAATTAAAAATGCATGATTCAAAAATAAGAACAACAACTGCAAATGTCTATGTCTACCGACGGATTGCCCTGGCAATTCTAAACGCGAGAGAGCAACCCACATTTTCGTTTCTTTTCTATGCAATTTGCGGATGGCTGCCAAGAAATAAAAAGTTGAACAGAAAAACACAAAAGCCCAGAGCCCCAAGGGGGCAGCAAAACAAAAGAAAAAGGTGTTTAGTTTTTGTTTCTTCGTATCTATTTTTTTTACCACACTCTGTCGCTCGATTGCATGGCAAAAGTTGTTGCTTATTTTCCTAGCGTTTCCCGTTTTCATTTTTTCATAAATTAATTAACTGCATCACGACTTTGGACGCGACTGCAACTGCAACTGTGACTCTGACTCTGACTCAGACCCAGAGACCGACTGTGACTTTCCGCATGAAACTAATAATAAGCCAAAGTTAATTAGAGACGCAGCAAAAATATCAAAAATACTCGAATAACAATGGCAACTCTGGCGGTGCTAATGGCCTTGCTCTACTCTACAGCCAAAGGGCGCCACACGATTGCTTTCTGGCTTCCAGTAATTGCTTCTTTGTCTATAAGGTCTGATATATGTATGTATCTACCTCTGCTAATAAGCATTTATTCCATTTGCTCATTAATAAATAATTGCCTTTATGGGCGGCTTTTGCGAGATTTATGCGATGAGGAGATGGATAAATTATGAAGCTTTAAATTGAGTTAATGCAATTGAGCGCAAAAAGAGAGGGAGAACACGTTTTAAAACTTAATTTTAATGACTTTCTTGTGGTTTAATTTATATAAATTCTTTTATACTTTTTATACTATACATAGATGATTTCACACACGATTTACTTAGCTCTCTTTATATATTTTTCTCCAACCTATCCCAATTCTTAATCTGTCTCAACCTACCACAAAGTCATACCTTTTTTTTAGCAACAATTAAACAAATATCAGACGAATGTCCGAGAGACTCGTGTTCGATTCAATTTAATGCCAACTCAGTTGACATTATATCGCTGTTTATTTGCGGCTGTCGGTGATTTTTTCTCTTTCTGCCTTTTTTCGCCACTTGATTTGCATTGCGCTTCAAATTTATTCACATCTGCGCGGCAGTTGAAAAAATCGCATAAATCATGCTAATCTATAACTATCGATCAAGAGACAGCCTTAGTCTGTCGGCGCCGCACAAAAGTGTCTTGGGAATTTATTGCCCGAGTCCTTGTGTTTGCTAGCAGGGAGGAAAGAAAAAAATACGAAAAGAAAATCACAGAAAATGTGCAGAATTTACATTTACAAAATATTTATTCCCTCACATACGTCTCTCTCTCGCAGTGCTTTATATTGCGTAAAAGCCAAAAAGTGCGCAATTATTCATGAGATCTACGGAGATCGGTGAAGGGAGATGACTTCTTGGCTCGACCAGGTAGCCCGGATTTTCTCACTCTATGCTGCCTGCCCCCTTCCCCTTGCCAGCTGTTTTGGCTTTAATTCGCTTTCTTTGTCTGGCTGGGATCTGCTGCTGTTTCTGCCATAAATTGTCGCGTCTAAACACATTTTTGGCCTTTTTGCCAATTTTCAGCTACACATCGTGTAAAGTGCCCCCCATTGCACTGGCCGCACTGTCGCCTTATCTGCACCTGTCGCTGCCTTTCAATTGCAGCACAGGCTATGGGATGAAGATGAGGATGAGGGTAAGGGTATGGGTACGGGTAAGGCAACGGGTCTGGGTATTAAAAATAAAATCCAACAACGGACGAATTTATAATTAAATCGATGTCTGGGCAAAATCCAAAGCTGAATATCAGCTTTTTTGGTCGCACTGCCACCGGCGAGTGGGGAATAAGGCTAAAGAGATAAATGACAGCTTTGCCAGTGCTCAACACGTGCTCGGGGGAGTGGGACCCAGTTCATGCTCCTCCTCCTCCCGGCTTCTGGCCAAGATCTCTCGAGTGGCACAAACCTCTCATCGCATCTTAACTCAAACTCAACAGAAACAACAACATCCGACACTACGGATTTGCGTGACAGCCTTTTCTGGCTCGTTGTGACTGCTGTGTTGTGGCTGGCTGGCTAATGTCGTTGAATAATAGTTTTTAATGGCTGTTGACTGTTATTAAATAAATAAGCAGCTATTTAGTGTCGGTTTTTCTAGCTCTTTGCTTAATGCCGCTTTTATCTTGAGTAGTTCGGCGACTGCCATGAATCACTGGCTCACGGCAAAGAAGCAACTGCAGTTTGATGGCAAACAATAACTTTTGTTGGTTTTTTGGGGAATAATGAAGAGACGGGACCCGAGATCCGAGTTAAGAGGCATCTGTTGTGCACACTTTAAGAGGTGTTGATCATTTATAGAGCTCTATCGTTAGCATACAAACATATAAAACCGTTAAATTCAAAACTAAAAAGCAATTAAGTCAAGTTTTGCTTACATTTTCCTAAAAATACAAATTGAAACTTTATACATTTTATAAAAAAAATACTTTTAAAACCTGTTGAAAACTATTAACACCTGATTTAAATCAATTTTTATTCAATATTTTATATTTTTTCATTATTAAAAAATTCACCCCCGCGGGGTATTGATATTGGGGAAATTGCTATCAAAACATTTCCCTTGATTAAAGCGCTCTTGGCCCCGATTTGCGGTTAATATATGGTCCAGGCAAATATATATTTTAATATTAAATTTTTTTATAGTTGACATCTTTTTTTCCGACTGGTTTAACTTGTTGGGTCCGCAGGCTGTTTTGTCAACGATATATCCTACCTACACACCATACTATAGTATATATCCATTTCCACAATACACATAATGTGTGCATTGAAAACAATTTATAAATTGATGTATTTTATTTGCCTTTTTGCTTTTTTATTACTCATATCTGGGAGCCGTAATGATTGTTTAATAGCCGATGCCGATGCCTGACTTCGTCTCCTTCTTTTTATGGCCTTGTATTTATATATATATATCTGCGAACGTATATATTTCTCTCCTCGTGCTCCTCTTTAATTTACCTTAAATGCGATGGCATAATGCGTGACGTGGCGCGTATTTAATTTTAATTTGCATACAAAATGCACGCGTTAATTTATAATTTTTTTACGTTATTGTTTGCTCCTCTGGCCAGGTTGCCTTTTATTGTTTGTTTGCCCCATAGTCGCGCTCTCTCTCACTGCTGCCTCTTCTTTTTATTGATTTTTGTGCGAATTGAAAAAGAGGTCTATAAATATTTAAGATGACAGAAGTCAATGGTGTGCACAAAAGCGTTCATATTTTAATAGACATTTGCACTCGAAGGGGAGCAGGAGGAGCAGGAGGAGCAGGAGGAGTGGGTGAGGTTGTGGGTGGAGTCGGAAATGCGAGTTGAATAGCCCACTTTGGGGTCGGTCGATGTCACTGCGTTGGAGTGACTCTTAGGGATTGTTTTCAATCAGATATGTCTGTTCAGCGTTCAAAGAAATTATCCCCTATCTCTGGCAGTGACACTTTTCAAGCATTATTAAAATAAAGGATAAATCCTATGGCCAGGAGATCGAGAGCATAAATCTAGAGAATTTTGCAGTGTGACTGAGTTTGTGAGTTATGTTTCACAAAGAGGATTTTTTTAACTTTATTGAATCGTTTTTAGTTTTTTATGATTATTTTTATAAGTGAGCTAAAAGCTGTTAAATTCAATTTAAACATTTCGTATCTCTAAAAAAATTATTTTAAAAATCATTTCTCTATGAACTTTTTTATAGGAAATGCACTAAAAATTCGCAAGTACGAATTCAGAGACATACTGACACGGAAACTACTGAGATCAACTTCATCTAGCTCTTTTAACTTAAAGAAATCAAGCCCCAAACTCTCATTTCCAATACTTAAATCCTAAAGAATTGTAATGTTTTCTTTCCGACTTACCTTTCCTTGCATAATCAGCCTTATTGTGAGTGTCACCGATGGATCCTCGTGTTTAATGGACGCACCGCCCGCACTGCTGCTCGTGTTATTGTCTTCCATGGTATCTATGTTGCTGCCTTTGTGTTAACGCGGTTGAGATGAAAATGTATCTGGGATGTGACCGGACTCAGTGGCGAGGTCGGTCAGTATCTCAGCGGTAGCTCTTCTGTACTGTCTTTTGAGTATGTGTGAGCGGGTGCGTGTGTGGTGTGGTGTGTGTGTTTGAAGGGGGACACGGCACACCTTGCGTTTATGTTGCGGGGCTTTTGTAAATATATATATCCTTTGCTATATACCAATCATAGATGATCGATACATATACTATACATATATATATAGATTTTGGCTATCAGTATATTGTATGGTTGTCTAGATCAAAACTAAATTGGTGGTGTCTTTTGCTAGTCGTACTACGTTGTTGGCTTAAGCTCGCTGCGTTCTTCTGGCCGCCTTGTATCTTTAGTGTGTTTTTAGTTTTGTCTCTTTATTCCTCTTGTTTTTGCTTTTGTTTTATAAAATGCAACAAATAATCACGGCTATGAAAATATTTGTATTTTTTGTTTATCTTTTGTTTGTCTTCAGAGCTTTCGGTAATTTATTGTTGAGCAAGAATACTGTTGCTTAGCTGATGCATTTAGAGATGTATATTTCTTGGGCTGCAACGAGATAGAAATAAATAATTACTAACTGTGTCGAAGAACATACATAAATTGTTTTAGGAATTTCATTTGCCATTTCTGGCCAATAAATAACGAAATTAGCCAAATTAGTTTTATGCACAAAATGCCGGCAATGCATTTAATCACGTTCCCCGTACAGAGTTCACGACTTCCGGCACTTTTGGTGTTGTTACCAACAATGGGGGACACAAGGGGTCCCCAGACCGGCCTCGTTCATCCATCATCCCATCCACATTCACATTTTTCTGGCAGAGAGTTGCAGGCCCCTGTCCTGGGCCTGTTTGTAATTTTGATATGAAATTTTTTCTCCTCCTTTCTACTTTTTTTTTTGTATTTTTGAACCTGCGCCAAGTTTTTCTGCATATTCCAAAACGTACTGCGTATATACATATATTTCTGTATATATAATATTGATGTACTCCTGTTGGGGCATTTCTTACGCTCGAAATCACTTCATGTGCAATTTAGTACAGATATCCCCGTACACACAGATCCCATCCCCCCGATCCATCCCAGCCTCCTTTTCAAGAAATTCCCAGCATAACTCGATGTATTCGCTGTACATAGGCATATGTACGGGATATGTACAAATGTTGCCGGCAGCATCGGCAGCAGACATTCATTCCCGGGGGCCCACAAAAAAATATTTGCGCAGCGACCGACCAACGCGATGACTGCGAAAAGCTTCCTGTCATTTCCCATTTCCCAGCAGCTCCATGGAGGAACTCGACTCGGCGGCTCGGCTCGGTCCTCGCAGTCGACTTGCTTATGAAATTATGCGCACTAATTCCCCATGTAACGCTGGCTCAGCTCACCTAGACAGAAAAAGCCAGAGACCGCGAGGAATACAACTCCGGAGCTTTTGGCTCTGCCTCCCTTCTGGACCTTCTCTGCCCCCCGAAAAAATGCGCATAATTTGTGCGAGTCTGCTGCACTTAACATTTGACAGGATAACTATGGTGGAGGAGGAAAAATAGAAAATAGAATAAATAAATATTAAAGCTAAACCGACCATGGTCATGACTAGTTTAAATGTCCAAAGTCGGTTAAAGCTTAGGATTCAGCTGTGATTAAAGGCAGGCACAACTAGGATATTTCAGTTGAAAATTACAGATGTTTTAAAAAAGATACCCGTTTTCAAAACTCCTCATATTTCTGGAGATTTATAATGATTATTGTATGACTGTTTTATTAAATATATACTTATTTAATGATTCATTAAACCTACCTATAAAGGGTTTTAATAACAGTTAAATTTTGATATAGATTCCCAGAAAATATCATAATATTCCCATAAAGCTTAAAAGGAAAGTGTGATCTATTGTCAGGAGACTGGAATCAAATTTCCTTCTACTCTTCAGGCATAAAAGCGGGATTTACATTTCCGTTAGAACCCTTTGAAGGAGCTCTTAGCGGACCGCCCGCATCAAAGATGAAAGTAAATTAGAAATTACAATTCTAGAACGCATGAATGTCGGCACCCATCTTCCTTTACTCCATGGAGACCACTTTTGCCAGGCAATATGTAAATTGCACCTACAGGTATGACAATAGAAGCCGCCATGAGTTGATACCTATCCTGCTCCTGCTCCTGCTCTTACTCCTCCTTCAAGTTAATATCTATAGCTCGGCAGGGGGGAACGCCCGCAGCGATGTCTTAAGGTGGCACACCGGGGAATACCGCAGACACAGTCGCAGGAGCAGGAACCGAAGCCCCAGCAGGAGCTGGCAGGACAACAATGACAGGCGCTCTGGCAGCTGTGGCCACACACAATGGAATGGAATGGATTGGTGTGGGGATAGGGAAGGAAATGGGGCTGGGATTCCAGGGGAGATTGTGGCAGGAAAGTGTCCGAGGCAAGTGCAATGAAATAATAAGTTCCGTTGCAAGAAATGTGCATTCTTTGCATTGCCCAGACAGGATGAGCTGGAGAAAAATGAAGATGTCTCGTCAGCTCCTGCCGCCTCCTCTTCTCCTTCGTCGTCTCTTTCAACTCATTATCAATCATACGCACTGTGTGACGGACAAACTCTGGCTTCGACTCTGACTCCGACTTTATCCTTGGTTTTTAATGACTTTTTCTTGCTGAAGATGGAGATGGAGCTGGAGATGGAGTTGGTGATGGAGTGAATGAGGTACTAGCATAACTAGTTTTCTTTTAATTAACTCGACATATAAATGCCAATGTCTGTAATGGCAGAAAAACCAGTTTGCTTTCTAATTTTCTTTGCTTGGCTTTCCACACGCAGACAGAGACACACACACACACAACCACCAGGGGGAAGCAGTGTGTGTGTTCACAAAGATTTCTAATTTCCTGCAAGGCAACAGAGAGACAATGCCACAAATCACAAAAGAATCTGCGCTCATCCTTCTGCTGCTGTTTCTGTTTTCCTTTGGCAACTTCATCAAAGTTGGCAAATGGCAATAACCCTGAACATCATCAACTCTCCTCTCTCTCTCGTTTCTGTTTCCAAACTCATTTCCATACTCCGTAGTGTCAGGAAGGAGTCTTTACTCTCTGGCGTCGTTTCAATCAAAAATTTCTGCCAGAGCGGGACGGCAGTTTATGGTTTAATAAAAGGAAATATCAACCAACAACTGTAGTCTACTTTGGGGCAACCATAACCAGAAGATTTCCTCCTAGGCAGGCGCACCTTTTGCCAACTTTTTCAATTCAATTTTGGGGCACAGGAAAAAAAAAGAATGTAAAGAAATAAGGGAGAAAAAAACAAATACACAGGCACAATAAATGCTAAATGCTGAACGTGACACACACATGCCTCAAAAGTGCTGTCATGTGCTCAGCGATGAGATGAGATGGAGAAATGGAGAATTTCCCTCTCTCTTGAAGAGAAGGAGGGGTGACTTTTGTTGACGCCGTTGACTTTATACGTCAATTTCATCGCTGTCGTGAGGAGTTTTCCGTTCCGTTTATGGCAGCCAAGGGAAAATGCGAGAGGAGAGCAAGGCAGGCGGCTCTGTGGCAGGGGCTCAAAACAAACATCAGCGGCAGACAGAGAAGGCTTTCGCCCCATGTCTTTTCTAGTCACCAGCCGAGGCCTCAGTTTCAGCATCAGCCTCAGCCTCGGCCTCAGCCTCAGCTAGCTCCCATGTCAAGTTGTCGTCGGTGGCAGCGTTGTTGTGGCAAAGTCAACCGCACCATCATCATCACCAGCAACCATCAGCATCATCACCACCGACGTCGTCGTTGTCATCTGCTGCCTTCAACAACATTTTTGTTACACAGCTTCACCTTGACTGCAGGTCGATTTTTTTCGCATCTCTGAAGAATATTTTTCGTTCAGAGCTGAGATTTTAGCCATTTTTTGTGGGGTTTTAGCTTGTTTAAAAAGAGAATATGTCATTATTAGAGCATAAACCTATAAATTCCTGTCGTAACTTTAATTTATATGCATTAAAAAGGATTGGTTCTATGATCTTTTAAGAAATAGCTGTTTTATTCAAAAGTTTTTTAAATTGTTCATAAATGTCCCTGCATTTGGCTTTTTAAAAAACACTCGAAGCCTGTATGCAATCCCCAGAGATGTAGCTTAAAGCCCTTGAAACATCCTCGCATATCCGACAACTCCTTGATGTAGAATTAATTTTTAAAATTAATTATGCACATGTGCAGCTGCTGTCCCCTCAACTGGGTGGTGGTGGTGGCGGTGGAGTTATGGGCTGTGTATGTGTGTGTCTCTCTGCAAAGGTAGAGCAGCCCGAGGGCTGCGACAGCAAAGAGAAAACTCATTAAATTGCATAATTATGTGTACACACACGGCCTGCCTGGCTGCCTCTGACTCTGCCTTGTGCCTGCGCCTGCCTGCCTGTTCCACACACAAAAACTTGTGTCGTCTCTTGTAATAATATTAATATTAATAACGTAAAATACTCAAACAAACTAGCGAGTCGAAAGTGGTCAAGGGTTTCACTTCTGGACTGCTCAAGTCCAAGCCGTAGCTCCTTTGGCGTTCAAGATGGAGCTTGGTCCCTTGGCTGCACTTAATAACATTTTGGTCATGACTTCAGCTCCTCGTCAGGTCGTCATAATTTGATTTATGGTGCGGTTGATGCCCCTCACTAACACACACACACTAACAGAGGGAGAACTTTAAAGGATTTCTTCTCTCACTTCAAGGGTTTGGTTTCCTCCCTGAGTCCTTGCCGCGGGCCCTGCTCAAACTCAAAGTTGTGTTCTGGCCATTCCCAGCAGCCGCAACTAAGTGTTGCAGAAATATTTAATTGGCCGAAAGAGAGAGACAGAACAGAGAACAGAGAAGTTCGTGGCAAAACTATATAGCATACTTTTTCGAGAAGGGGTGGAGAGCAAAGGCCGTCGCGAGTGCCATATTAATTTGTGTCAAATAAGTAAAAAGCAATTAAACGCACATGTCATCGCGTGGGCAAATGGCCAATAACCAAGCCGGTGAAATGGGAGGAAAAGTGGGGGGTGTACTAGGGAAAGTGGGTGGAGACACAGCATCCCCTCCTGTTGCCACGAAATCGATACGCACACACAAGCCCCTGCCTCCTTGCTGCAATAACAACTATAACCATAACTGAACTGAACTGGGGAGCAAAGAAACGAATCGTTGTCGTGGGGAATCCCTTAATATGATGACCTATTAAAATTACTCTGCTTCGCTCCAGACCAGCCCCAGTTGGCAAAACAATCTTTTCCATGCCTATTACAGCATTTCTATAGGATGTTATTCTATAGTTTTCCATTCCAGCATGAAATTCTGTTTCCCTTTCTCTCTCTCTCTCTCCCTCTATATTAATGGTAAAATGATATTCCCCGCCAGTGAGTTTCGCTATGATAAAGCAATTATTGGCCATCAACAGCGAGGGAAGGCAGAGGCCGGGTTAGAGGTGAGTACGTGAGCCATCATCGTGAGTGGGTTACGTTATGGTATGGCCTTTGATTGTCACGTGGCTGTCACTTCCACTCGAGAGAAATCCCCCAATTTAATTTCCAATTACTTTGGCTTAGGCCGGGCTCTACTCATCTAAGCTCTCTCTCTCTCTCTCCCCTATCGGGCAAAGGATTTACATATTTTTGGAAAGGACAACAGCATCACCAGCATTTCCTCATGTCATTCCGTTTTAATGACTTCAACTAAACTGCTGGATTAATAAATAAGTCTCTGTGCTAGTAAATTATAAATTTGTCCCCAAAATGCATTCCTCAAAAGGGTTGTCACAAACGGCTTTCCCTTGGATTTGATTAGCAGACTCTGTAAGGGAATACTCTGAATATTTGCGGCTGCCTTTGATTATGTTTTTCCTTCTGACCCAGTCATCAGTTTTGGGACAGTCTAATTAAATGTCACTTCATATTGCCTGACATTTAAGTATCAAAATATATGTTCATGTTTGCATATGCGAGTGGGTTTCGCTTCTGGCTGTGTCATATATATCATCATATCGTTTTGTCTTTTCCTTTGACAAAACACATGTCCACATAGCCATCATCGTCATCATCATCATCCGCAGGAGGACGGATGATAAAGGCTGCTGGCCAGGATGAAAGATGATGGAAGCAGGGATGGGCAAAAAACAGAAAAAAATGTTGCAAAGAAAAACCTGTGCCAACATTTTTGTCACTCTTGTCATTGTTTTCTACATTGTCTCTTTGTCTCCCTGTCTCTCTCTCTCTGTGTATCGTCCTCAGTCATGTGTGTGTGTGTGTGTGTATGGCTGTGACATAATCCTTAATCCTTCTACTTTATTGTGCATTTACATTTCCATTCTGCCAGTCGGTCCAAATCATTTTGAGCTCTGCTCCTCCCCGTATTTTGCCCCCTCTCGACATTAAAACTGTCTGTCCTAGGTCCTTCGTCCCCTGTCGCATTTTGGCTCTTTGTTGTGGCAGCGGCATACGCACAGTGTCAGCAAAAAGTTCACCAACAAACAGTCTGCTCGCCCGCCCGGCTTTCTGATAATAACTTTAATGAGGCCACTGCAGCTAAATTGTCCGCAATTCATGTTTATAATTTGCCTTTTTGGACGGATTTCGGGTGCGGTTACACATTTTAGGGATTTGGTGACCTGACAATAACTATTTTCTAGTTAAAAAGCTTGTGTGCAGAAATTATGGAATGCTTACTAAGGGAAAAAACCGGTAATTATTTCAAATTATTGCAACTATTTTAAAAAGTTTACTGGTTTTAAGTGATTAAATATGTTTATACAGTTTTATTTTTGACAATTACCAGCATACCTAAATAATGTGCTTAAAAATAACTCTTTTTTTAATGTTTATAATAAAATATTTCCCCAAACAACTCTTTACTACTCGAAATCTTGTCCAAATATTAACCATTTTATTACCTAACCTGTTTACCTTTTAGCAATACATCCTAGCTTATTAAAATAAACCATAAAATCTTCCTAGATTTTCCTAATTACCTTTTAGAATTTTTCATTAAGTTTTCCTGCCGTTTCTCATTGACTCATTTAGCTCGTTCTCTTACCTTAGACCCCGCTAAGAAATCCCTAGTTTCCGCTAATCTCCTTTCCTTTCTCGGCCCACCAACAAGGCGGTCAATCACATGATGTTTCCATGGCTTTCTGCAAATTATCTGCCCGGTTCCGCCGTACTGCTGCTGCTGCTGCCTCGTTCCTGCCTCCGTTCTGTTGTCGTCGGTTGTCGCCTGCGAGGCACTAAGTATCTGCCAGATACATTTTCTTTGGCTGCAGATTTACGCTCTGCACCCTACACTAATTACAAATTGCAGCATGTTGTAGCCTCCTGCCGCCGACAGTGCCCAGTACCAGTGCCAGTACCTCTTCCACACGGAGCAACGAATTCTCGCGTCTCATAAATTAAGTAGGCCACCCATAGACAAGTGAATGCAGGCAGACGCCACCGCCATCGCCTCCACAGGCCACCTCCTCCCCCCCGGCTCACCTGGTGCAGCTCAGCGGGCTTAGGTCCAAGATGGAGGCGCATCTTTATTAACGCCGACGACGTCAACGGGGCGAAACATTACAAATGTTGCCACGCAAAGGGGGCAAAAAAAAAAAAGGAGAAGAGGAGAAAAAACAAACACAGACGGGAAGAACATATGGACATGCACCTGTGTGTGGCAGGTACACCTGTCTTGAGACATCGTCATCGTCTGCTTGAAGAAATCTTATTAAAAACAAGAGGAGGAAAACTACAGAGAAACTAGGAAAAAACTTGGAGAAAAATTTAGAGAAAAATGTCTAGAAAAGAAAACGTAGAGATATAGAAGAGGAAAAAACCCAACAACTGAGTGAAAATATGGCCCATGTTTGTTTTTTTTTTTGCGTTTTTCTTCGTGTTTCTTCTTGTTGTTGCAGTAGCGGAAGACACCGTTGCAAGTCGCATAAATTACACCCCCTTTTCCGCTCTTCAACCCGTTTCCTTGCACCTCTCCTCTTCAGGGGGCATTCGCCTTTTTAGCACCCAAAGATGATTATGCCAAAGCGTGAAATGCGATTTGCCGTGCCATCATCATCATTATCATTCATCTTCATCTTCATCCTCATCATCATCATCAGCCATCAAAGGCGGCGTTAATTTCTTAAACAAGAATCATTTGGGGGGAAAAAAGTAGAATTTTTGCTTTATCTGTATATAGGTGAAGTATAATGGAAATAGAATTGGAGTTTGCAAAAGAATAAAGAGCTATAGAAACTATAAAAACTTTTAATTGACGAAGATGAGTACGGTTTAATGGTTGGTGCTGAATAATAGGTTGAAGAAAGGTAGAGAGTATTCAAGTATTAAAGAATATCTTTACCTATGGATAATATCAAACCCAATTGTTATTATTTATAGTTATTATAATTAAGCTTCTTGCTGATTTAATCCAATAAATCAAATATTTAAAGATCTTCTACGAAACCAAGCAGTAATCTCTTGCCCCCTGAATTCGTACTTGAGAATTATAAGGTGCAATGCTTATTAGTTTATACCAAAACAAATAAAATCCTGAAATAAATCCTATTCCAAACTATAATCAACAATAAAACAATTATCTCTTAAAAGAATAAACCATTATTAAATTCTTAGAATGAAATCAAGTTCCTTTAGCTGGAAACGTAACACCAATCAGCACAGCAATCGGCAATGCAACCGCAAGCAATCTTCAATCGGTGATTGCAAAACCACAATCAATTTGAGTTAAAGGGGAAGCCCCGCCCTAAAACCCCGCAGGCTTTCCTTCGAGTCTGGTCATTAATTAGCTAATTGCATGTAACTGACCGATCTCGTTATCCTGGCGCTAATTAGAAGCACAACTTTGGGTCAGGAAACAGGATGTTGCAACCGAAATCCGTGTGCAGAGAAAACCAGCCTGCAGCTGAAATCGTTGCAACAAACACACCCACACACACACATATACCAAAGGGAAGCTACAGAAATATGTTTTTTTTTTTGGGGCCCCGAAATATCCGGACGAGCGGGAAGCATCTCAATCTCCCTGTGTTTGGACCCATCCATCTCCTCACCTTTGGTTACAAACATTTTGTCGGTCAAATGTCATCGGGATATACACTCTACTGTGGGGGCGTGGTCGAAAATGTTCAACTTTTTGCTGTCCACCAGCGTTAGTTTACATGGCAACTAACGGAAAAGCGGGTCGGTGGAAGGGGGTGGATGGGTGGTTGGGTTGATGGGTTGATGGGTGGAAATTTGAGGGGCTGCGAGAACGAAAGCTTTTCATTCTCGGCTTTTATGCAACAGTGCACTTCGAAAAGTATCTGTCAGTACAAGTCTAACACACAGGCAGACATACACACACCATACACACACGCTGTCACTAGTATGGTTTCGCAACAACAGAATCGAGAACATGAACCCAGTCAGCATATGAAAGTCGCTTTAAAAGGCATTAAAATTCATTTAGGTTGCCATCGCAAAGCCCCGGGGGCCACAAGCCAAGCGGGAGGGGGGGTTCGACGAAAGGATGGCATCGATATTGAAATTTATGCTACAGATTTAACTAATAATGCAGTTAAATCCTGTCAGACCAGACCAACTTGGAAGCGGAACTGTAAGTAAAGCAATCACACGCTTCATAAGCCAAGGCAGACGCGACTTTGTTGCCTGCGGGGGCTGTGTGGGTGTTGGGTTGGTTAGGTGGGTGTTGGGTGTAAGGCGGTGGGTGGGTGGTGCTGCTGACTGGTTTAGGACTGGTTTAGGTGTAGGTGTAGCTACAGGGGTTGGGTGGATGTACAACAAACACAATTGAATAAGCGAGGCAATCAATCAAAATACAAAATCTATTAAGGAGCAGGAAGACGCAGACATTCGCCCCGAAGCAAGTTTCTCCAATGCTAAATACAGTGGGGCTAAAATGGGGATTTTAGGAAAGGATATACATTTGGGAAGCATATCCTTTTGGACAAGTAAGAAAAAGCAAGCATTCACCTATACATATTTTAAGAAATAAATTCGTCTTATTACCGGTTTTATTAGATTTTTATGATTTATTTGATAATAAATCAAAGCTAGAAACAAAAAATAATATTAATACCACAAATCTCATAGCATTAACTCTTACCAAAACTATATAGAATCGAAATAACTTATATTCCACCGAATATTAGATAATTAATTGCTATATAATTTGAATTAGGTAATTAAAATATCATTTGTATATAAATAATCTATTCAAACCATTAATTTTTATTATATATTTTGTCTACATAAAAATTCAATGAATTTATTTACTGAAATACATTTCGAATTTCAATAAATAACAATTCATCATTTTTTTTGCTACCATGGTTTAATTGGACTCCAACTAACTTTAAGCCTTAATGAGCTTGGCACTGGGACACTCAATTCCAATTATAAGACGTTAGAAAATCTCCGTCATTCATTTTGATCGAACGTCGGGGCTAATTTAAAAACGTTGCAGCGCCAACTAAATGACATAAATTAATAATTTCATCGCTTTTGTTCGCAAAGAGAGTGAGCCAGAAATGGAGTCTGAAACAAAGTGCTTTCCATTTTAATTTATTAATTTAATGACGGGCCAGGCCACGCCAGGCCAGGCAGGGCAAAGGGAGCTGCATGATGCTGTCGAAGCTGTCGAGTGGGGAAAGAAATTGCCTTGCCAAAGCAAATTTTGAATTTTTAATTCAATAAAGCGACAAAAATGTTTGCCTATTGCCGAAGGAGCTGCCTCGCTCGCTTGCTGGCAGGAGTTGTGTGTGCCAGAAGCAAGGATATTTAGCGCGACAGTCGTTGAGGCCATAAAATTTAAGGCAGCCCAAAAAGTTTTGGCTCTTGGCTATTTTTAGAGACAAAATATGGGCAGTACATTAAATTTTCCGGGGGTTTCCCCCCTCCTTCACCGACAGCGACGAGTGTGAGCCGAATTTCAGGGGCGGAGGCCAGGACAAACGATGTCTTGGGGGCACGGCCAAAGCGGCAAGTCATAATGCTTATTGGATTTGAGCTGGCCAGAAATATAATTATGGCTTAGTGGAAAAAAAAAATAAAGAAGGAAATCTGTGGGGAAACGGAACGCAATGGCGGAAAAAGGAATTTCAATTAAAGCGGCAACAAAAATATATATACGAGAGTATATCAGGCTAAATGAATCAGAGCTGGGGCAAAGGAGAGCAATATAAATTCAGGATTTTTTGTGTGTTGCGGCAAATAAATGTTTAAAAATTTAATTAAAAAACGCAGAGCATAAATAACAAATTGGGTTTTAATAAAGAGCACTTTTAGGCGCTCGGGCCCGGGCTTGAGCTTGGGCTCTTCACATAATGGAAAGTATGGCTGGTGCCCACAGCCTTTGGGAAACCTTTTGTTACCTCTGCCTCTGCCCCCTTTATTTATTTATTTTTTTTCCCCCCTTTGCTGCTCTATATATAGTACTTTCCTGTGCTAAAAGTTTGCTTTGCTTAATGAAACTTGAGCGAAACGCTTAAGGAAATGCTTGAAAAATGCCTTTGTTGGAAGTTTACTTTTATTTTGTTGTATTCTTCGCCCTGTTTGAAGTGCCCATAAAGCGCCAGGGGCCGGCGAAAGATACAGCGTTTTGGCCTAGCCAAATGATACTTCTGTGATTGATGGTCGACAGAGACTTGACCAAGACCAAGACCGACAGACTCCAAGCTCTGAGCTCCGAGCTCCACTTGGTGGCTCAGTTTCGTCGTTGCAAATTGGTAAACAAACAAAAGCTGGACGACAAGAAGTCGCTGATGAAGTTGGCAGGCGAGAAAGAAAACATTTCGAGTGCCGTTCGGCGGCCCCGTTCAAAGCGGATAAATCTTACAAACGCAAACTCAATTTTCGGGGCCAGTGAAATGACCGAAATTCCGCATCTTAAAGGGTAGCTAAGCCTGCATTTGGAAACCATACAAAAGCAACTACTTCAGAAATACTTTTCTGAGCTTTTCCATGAAATTCATACATTTTTCCCCGAGCAAAACGAAAAAAAAAAGGAAATAAAAATCAAAACAAATACCGCAAAAAGTTTGCTTACAGCAGAACAGCAGCACACAGTGCACGGGGGAATACCCGAAAAACGTAAAATGGAAACCCAAACCAAAGCCCAACCCAACCCACACTCCACACCACTCAGACACACACACCCTGCACACTCACAGCCTCCCCCCTTTAGCAGTTATGCAATATTTTTGTATAACAAAAATCACTTTTTGAAATAATTGCCAGAGCCAAAATGCTGGTAATGTGTGGGTTGCTGCTGTGGAAGCTGCTGAAAATATGCCAAGCGGGGCACTCCAAAGGGAAATATAATATATATACATATATACCTATACCTATATAGTACACACGGTTGAGGGTTAGGCAGTGCTAACAAGGGAACAGTTTTTGGTTAGAGCACAATACCCTGCAAAGGTATTCATTGCAAAACAAATCATCTAACGGGTTTTATCTCCATTTATATTTAAATTAGAGTTCACTTCAGTTTCAATTCATTTTCCAGAAATTTGAAACTATATATAATTGATTTGAAAAACTTGAAATAAAATATACTTCACATACAAAATGCACTTAAGTGCAACTACAGGGAGAGCATTTTTAATTCGTTTATCCAACTTTTTATAAAGAGACACACATCCCAGTCCGGGAAACTTATGCTGCTTCACTGCCACACACACACACACTCAGACTCTAGTGGAATAAATAGCATTTAGTGCATATTTAGTACAAGCAACGACAACGTGAAAAGCCAGGCCAAAAAAGCGAGGAGAGCGAAAGAAAGCAAACCAGACCAGACCAGACCAGACCGGGCTAACAACACATACCTGCATGCTGGCCAGCTCTTCTCCTCCTTTTCCTCCTCCTCTTGGCCACAACTGACTGTTGTTAGCAAGAAAAATGCATCAATGCATGCTGAAGCGGGCAAAAAAATAAAACGACTAAAAAGAAAAGAAGCCAAAGCAGCATAAAATGCATAGGAAAATAGAAAGGCGCGGAAAGCTGGGGGCATAAGGGAAATGGGGAGACAGCCAGCAGAAAATGGCCAAACATGTTCTATGAATAAACGGGGAAACGGGGGACAGGAGCCGAGGCAGGTTGGCCAGGAAAACTTGGCGTGCCTGTTTGCCATCAGAGCGAGCTCTTGGAGTCAAAGTTGTGGAACCTGCAGGTTTTTCCTCCTCCTCCTCCCCTCCTTCTCCTCTTCACTTCATTCCGCAGTTTTCCAGCAGAGTTTTCATTGCCACAGAGCTGACTGGCTGGAAATTGCAAACATGTTTTCCTGGTTCAAGTTGAGTTGCAGTCGCAATCTTCGGCAAAGATATCCGGATTGGTAGCCTCCGCCGCAGCACACATCAGTCGGTCATTCATTCATTCTCAACTCTCTGCTCGCTCTGTCCCTGGGTTGCCGCAGAAAATCCTTCAAGGGTATTATGATGGCCACCGCACCAAGTCGAGAGCTGGGTTTGGGTTTTTGGTTTTCATTTGGTTTTGTTTCCTTTTTGACGCAAGGTGGTGGCAAGTAGCTTACATGCACCAGATGAACCCGAGAACATGCAACGTGCAACAGCAATTAGAAACAGGCAACGCGGGCGGGCTGACTCCCAAGAGAAACTCAAGACTTTCCCGCAGCAATCCCAAAAACTTCCTCAAGTTGAACTTTAAGTTGCGGTTGCTTCCCCGAAACTTCTTGTCAAAGTTTTCGCAGCAGCAGACTTTTTGGATGGATGGATGGATGGATGGATGGGTGGCTGCAACTTTGAATGGGGCGCTACTACTACGACTTGTGCTGCTGCTGCTGCTGCTGTTGCTGCTAGATACAATTCTGGGGAATCTGCTGATATAATGAACTTTCAATCAATATGCAAGCAGAGCAAAAACCCATCAGAGTCGAAATCTCCCCACGGCTGTAGTTGTACTTCACTTCATTTGTAGCGCCTTCTGGGCCAAAGTTGTTCAACGCGGCAAGGCTAATCTCGTGTTACCAATTCCATTAGCTTTTTTGCTACACTCAGCTTGTACTTAGAAAGAGCAAAGCCTTGGCAAGAACTTGGTTATCTTTTACCCTTTGTATAAGTCGATGTTATAAAGTCCTTTAGGCTTACTTCTACTAAATTATAACTCATCTTTCGATCCTAAGTGAAGCTTACTATATGAATAATCTAAATGTGCTCTAATATATTATGAAGTCTAGATTTTTTTATATTAAATCCAATAGAAATTCGTAAATTCTTAATATCACATTTTAATCTCTTTAATATTTAAACCTAAAGCATGCAACGAATTCTCTTCTCAACCTCCTTTTTCTCCTCCGCTAAATTGCAGTGCAGAAAATCGCAGCGAGAAACTTTAAAGAGGAATTTAATTATAGCCAAAGCTTGCCATCTCTCTCACACTCTCTCCTCCTTCTCTTTCTCGGCATTGCTTATCTTGTTCCCCTCTCCGAGGGAGTATGAAATAAAAATTAAAATCATCAGCGGCAAGCGGATGGGATGGATGATGGCTAGGAACAAGCACCAGGGCCGCTATGCGAGAGGAGTATCCCCTTTGGGGTCCCAATAGTCCGCCTACGGTTATTCTCCCATCTCTTTCTTACCGGCTATAGCCCCTCTCTTGTGCGCCTTCTATACTCCTCCTGACTCTGGTGCTGCTGCTGCTTCAGCGGCGGCGGCGGCTGCTGTCGGGTTTAATGAACGGAAATCTCTTGCAAATATTCAATTGCTATACAACTCTGAAGCGCAGACACAGTCGCAATATATACCCAGATATGTACACATCTGTATACGGAATGGAGTATGCCCGCTACAGGCACATATATCTCTATATACGTATGTATATATTTATATATGTGAGTTTATGTGCAGCACAACACAGATACTCACTCATACTTTGGCGAGTGGAAGTCAACAGACAAAAGAGGCGCATGTCGACGTTGCCCATGTGCAATGTGCAGTATGCAGTATGCAGTTTGCAGTGAGCAATGGCAATGTGCGATATGCGTCCTCTGCCAAGTTGATAATGAAGTTCTCATGCCGATAATGATGTTGCCCTACGGCCAAGAAAGAGAGAGAGAGAGATAGAGAGAGAGAGAGTGACTGCTAGAGGGGAATAGCAAGATTTGCAATTATTTCTAGCAGTCAGCGGATCATCTACTATCGTGATTGCTAGAAGAATCTACAGAATTAAATCTTTAAATGTAGATACACATTTTTATATGAAGTATCTTGTGCTGTTACTCTGCTTTATTAGGAGTAATTTTAAATGTAAATAAAATATAAATATATTAAATATATGAAAAAAAATTAAATATTAAAATATATAAATATATTTTTTCAAGGAATTTTTTCAAAGCTCTGTTAAAGCATCTCCATTAAGCAAGCACTACTTTTACTTGGATTAAATGGCCATATTTTTGAATTTGTTAAAATAAAACTATTCAATTCGATTTATAATCTTTTCAAAATAAAATTAAAATATATTTCTTATAGTGAATGACTCCGGTTAACTTGTAACCTTTTCAGTAATTATAGTTTTAATAATAATAATATAGTACATTGTTTATAGAAATGTAACCATTTAAAATTTTTTTCTTAGAAGATACATAAGTAGGTTATAAGTTTGAAAGCCTTATATTTTCCTACTTGACTCCAATTACTATATAACTTTTATACAGACTGTTGAGTTATAAAATAAACCATACAACAATCACATTTTTAAACTCCACGTTAAGAGGCTCGACTGGGGCCATAAGATACTAAATACAACATATATAACCAGTTCCATAAACAATCGATGCACTCCAACTGTAAAAACTGGCCTAATCCACCCAGATCTCCTGTCTTAAAGGCAGATAAGCCCGTGGTCCTAATGCCAAAACACATTTATAGGCTCGGATGCTCCGATCCACCCACCCCCTCACTCCCCCCGCACACACACACTCACACACATTTGCAATATTAATAATCTGCTTGCCATTGAAAGCCATACAAGGCGCGACTTCGTCGTACGTGTCAACATTCGACGTCGACTGCGACTGAGGCAGCGACTGCATGCGCGACGGCGCATATAAATTTTGTGCTCTTTTTATTTTTTATTTTATTTCTTTTTTTTTTTTATTTTTTTGAGTGGTCTAGGAACTTTTGCGCCGTTGCGAGTGGCATGCAACCTAGCAGCAGCAGCAGCAGCAGCAGCAACTACAAAACTCATTTGGCAGGCCGGCAGAGGCAGAGGCGGCGGCGGCATGGCGGAGTGGCTTGGGGGGAGTTGTGTTTCAGCACAAAGAGGAGAGATCCAGAGCCGGCACAGTGGAGGCCATAACCATAAACAATCAGGTGTGGGAAACTTTTTGTGGTTGGAACGGGAATAGCGGCGTAATTCCCAATCGTATCTAAATTATTTCTCTCCGCACACAAAATTGTGTCATGTCATGTGATGTGATGTGAAAGAAAGTTGAGAACTAGATCGGAATTATAAACAGACAGGCGTACTTCTATAGAGAAAATTAAGACTGAAATTGATAGGTTATAAAAAACAACACACTTTGCTGGGAAACTAAACTTTTAGATAGATAACAATTGTTTTAAATTTAATGTCATAATTTATTAAAACAATATATCTTTTATTTATTTATTATTTTGTAACTACCTTTATTTTAAATATATTTATTTTATTTTAAATATTTTTGGTACATTCTTCACCCACTGTAACCACAAAAAAGCTTGGGCTTCTTAGGTCTTGTGGCAGGAATACCGGACGGACGACTGCCTTCCCATTGGCCTTTGTCTGCTCCCCTACCCTACTACCCCCACCACATCTCTTGCCGCCAGTTTCGACGCCTCTGTGGATCCTGGTTACTCCACTCCCTGACACCTCTGCCTGCTCCTCCTCGATGTCGTTGTTCCTCTCCCGGCGGCTTTTGCGTCGAGTGCACAACAAATATTGTCGCCGGCTAGGTCGGGAAATCAACGCACTAAGCTCACCGCTCTGCTCTATTCTGGCCCCTCCCCCCTTTTGCCCCACCCATAATGCTTCCCTCTGCTCCCCTATCCACCGCGTGTAAATGCCGGCGGGGACAGTGAGCGACAACAACACAAAGTAAATAGTAAACAAAAATAGTTGGCAGGCCAAAGTAAAAATGCAAAAAAGGCAAAGCAGCACCAGCAGCAGCAACGGCAGCAACAGCAAAAACAAAGCGAAGCAGAGGCAAAATGCAAAGCAAAACGCATGGGCAAGTAAATAAAAATAGAATTTAAAATAAAATGCGAAACAGCTTTTATCGCCCCTTGCTTTTGTGCTTGAATTTCGATTTCGTCCAAGTTAAATTAAAGCTGCAAATTAAATACAAAAGGAATGACAAGACAAAAGAACTGATCACAAGTAAGTGAAGTACAGTAAAAGTTGTAAGTTCCAAAGATCTATAAATATAATATATGGCTAGACCATAAAATACTCGGTTATCAGTTGTCATAAAGCTTGAACATGAAATCTCTTTTGAAAGAAATCGGATTAAGTTAAGAAGAAACTGTTTTAAATCTCGTAATCTTCTTAAAGCATTAGTTTTTCTACTTTTATAGATCTATGTAAAGCTTATATATATCTTCCATACAGTTTAAAACAAAATTATATCATATAATACCCAAAAACCTCCAAATTCATTGGCATATGTTTATAAAACCTTTCCATTTCATTTCTATATTAAAACTACAATACCTTTTAAAGCAATATACCCTACATACCCTCAAGTACCCTGTAATAATAAAAAGCTCATTCATATATAGAGTTTACCAACTGATTAAGTGTCAGAATAACCGGCAAGTCATACGGACAGCAAAAACAACTGCGACTAGCCACCATAAACTGATAAGCAATCATCGGTTAGGGAGATTAATCAGCAATCAGAAAGTGGGAAAGGGAAAGGTGAACTACAATTGCGATAAATGTGTAGTAATAGTTCCCCTAAACTACCTCGATTATTACACTATGCAGCCAAGAAAGAAAAGGAAACAAGAATTTAATGGCAAGCTTAAGAATAGGAACAAGGATTAACGAAGGTAAGGAAGAGATCACATTTCCCCAGGAGATAATATTTGTGATTTTTTTATTGCTAAATTTGTTAAAATTCTAAATATATATAAAAATATTTGTACTATTGAACAGATCGTGAGTGTAAGCAAACTTGTAGAATGTAGTTCTATAATCGGTCATAAATAGTACCGATAACTGGCAACAAAAAGTTTCAATCAGAAAACGATTTTATCTGTAATACGACAAGTAATTATCTTAAATGACTTGTTCAAAATAGAAAAGGGAAAATAAAGCAAACATTCCTTGGAAGAGAAGAAAAAAAACTTTTAAAAATATTGTTATCACAGTTTAAAGTTTAGAAGTCAAACTATTACCTTAAAGAAAGCTTTTAAAAGACTTCTCTTTGGGAGAAAATTGTATAGGAACTTCAGTATAAGAACTTGTATAGGAACTAGTATCTTTAATATTAAGAAATACAAATTTCTTTCAGCTTTTATTCTCCCTAACATAGTCATGGCTATCAATTTCTATTCCAATCTATTCGTTTTATTCCCCGCCACTATTCAACCATGACAGAAGAATTATGCAAAAGAAGGTCAACATGCTGTGACCTTGGGGAGAGCGATATGCTCCACATGGAGTTCACAGGGCAATTGTTAACCCATTATCCCCTCCACCTCTATGCAAACCACACTAACCTCCTATTTTCCACCATTTTCACCCCATCTTCACATCGTCACAAATGCAAAGTTATGCGAATCCAAAAAAAGAACAGAGCAGAGAACGGAACGGAACAGAAAAAAAAGCAGATTAACAAATTGTGTGTACGTTAAAAATAAAATAAAATAAATTCAAAATGCAGCAAAGCCAAAGGCACACACACACACAGGGGCAAGGAAAAAGCAGGCACAGCAAATCGCGGGCAATGAACGCTTGATATACGCAAAAAAAAAATATATAAGAAAAAACAGCAAGCAGCTGAAGAAGAGCAAGAGAGCACAAGTAGCCAACGGAACGAGAAGCGAAGAAACACATATAGCAGATACGATTTTCCACTGCACATGCACTGAACAAAAAACAATATCAGTCTGGACAAAGGCAAAGGCAAGACAGTTAATTTCAGAGACTAAATAATGTGTCAATTGAAGACTTATTTACTGTATTTAACATTGCTGCAATGTTCCTTTTAATTTTAAACACTTTTTACCTGAAGATTAGTTAAGATTTATTTTAAAAACATATTTTCACAGCATTTATGCTCAAACCACGTGGGTTCTATCATTAAATTTGCTGAAAATGTGAGCTGTAATTTTTAAAATAGAATTACCAACTTGTTTTGAATAAGAGCTAACTTTAAATGATAATAAATTATAATAAATGCTTATAATAAAAACCAATTTAAGCTTATCCAGTTCAATTTTCAATATTTTATAAACTATTGTATCTATTACTATGAAAAGGTTTAAGAAATCACAGTTATTATTTCCAGTGCAATCCGGATAAGAAGCCAAGTTAAGCATTTGATTGAGCTCGCCATAGAGAACAATAGCAATAAAAACAAAATCCAAGCTGAAGAAGGAGAATGAACTTTTTTCCATTGCTTACACATTTGAAATGCACATAATTTAGCTTAGAACAGAGAGTGAGAGAAAGAGAGGCATAGAGAGAGGTGCTAATGTTCCACTTGGCGTATGAGTAATGTCTCTCCGCGTTGAGAAAACGGGTTTGCAACTATACAAAATAACAGAAAGGTTCAATGCTGAAAATATCACAGTTCAAGCTGCGATATAGTGGCTTCGGTGTCCCAAGTCTGGCTGAAGGTCTTTTGGTTGCACTATTTTCGTAGCTATCCAATTACCTTGTCACAAAAACAACTTGGAAGACACGTAAACAGAGCCCTTAACTAATGCACATTGCACTCACCCGCTCTTTCTTCTCTCTGTCTCTCTCTCTCAACATCTATCTCTATCCCTGGCTTTGCAAAAGTCAAACTATCAATTACAATTATGTGCACAAACGAGAGACAACAATGCACACTCACTGGCAAATAGTAGATACTCGATACTCGCAGATACATCCACTTACTCGCCCAGATAGATAGATAGGTAGATAGATACTGCAATAGCAAAAGGAAGGCAGCACTAACAAAAACAGCAGCAAACAATTAGCCAAAAGTCAGCAGAGCACAAAGCCTTAAACTCAAAACTAAATCGAAAGAGCGTCCGAAAGGGACAGATAAACAGAGAGAAATAGAGAAAGAGAGAGATATGGATAGAGAGTGAGAGAGATACTATACTCATGTGCCAATTTTGAAAAACGAGATACTCGGATAAACAGCTTCAGAGGGAGGAAGGGGGGGCTTAAGGGTTCAATACGGCCTGACCCAAGCCTCCAAATTGAGGGCTGGGAATTTAGCTCTAAGATGACTAAGCAGGTCACACAAGCTGCGAGGAAAGTTGATTAGCCGCCGGAGATATATAAAGATACAAATGTTGAAGCCAATCATTTAAATTGAACTGTAACCCAAGGCTAATAAATCAATTTTAAAGAATTAAAGATGAGCCTACTTTAAAGATTTGTAACTAAGAGAGTTTCTAAGCTGACTTAGAATAACTATTAAATCTGATTGCACTTCAAAGCGAACTAAAGAGAAACTGCTCAAGATTAAAGTTCTTCAAAGAAAAGACCCTGTAAACACCTCATATTTTCCGCATTTATAAATCCCCATCCCCATCCCCATCCCCATCCCCATCCATCTTTCATTAAAAGCAAAATCATTTTCCGCCGTTTACAAAGTAAAGAACATTGCCCCTTGTTTGATCCTCTATAAACTTCGTACGTACATAACGTAGTACAACCTTCAACGCTGGGTGCAGACAACAATTTTTCTTCAATATTATTAACAAGCTCAACGGGAGCGACAGAGATACAGAGAGACTGCAAGAGAGAGAGAGAGAGAGAGACGGAAGCTTGGGATAGGTAACAACAATTACGCTTGAATGCATCTATAAGATATTGTATCTACAGAGTGCATGTGCCGCCTGTGGGCTGTATCTATATCTGCAAAGCTTTTGTGTGTGCGCTCTCTCCGTGTATCTATTTAGATGACTCTTTGCCTGTACAAGTATCTGCAGTTGTGGCCGTATCTGAAACCGGACGAAACGCAGATGCATACCCGGCGCCCGGTCTATGCAAACGACAGGCAGCAGCAGCACCAGCAGCGGCATGTAGCAACTTTACCTCCCTCTGCCTTTTGGCACTGTGATAAGATAAGAACGGCTGACACATCCCCACTACCATTCCCGTCTAGCAGAAACATTGACAACTTTTCTATTAACGGTCCGCACGACGACTGCGAGTGCGAGTGCGACTGCGAATGCGAATACGAAAAGCGTAGGAAAAGTATCTATCTCGGTTCGTTTTGTATCTACACAAAGAAATCGCTGTGAAGAGGCTGTGTAAAATGCAATGAGGCGGCACAACGCTGCTGCAAAAGTCTGCAATTGATTGCAGCAAAAGTTAAGTAGATTATGATGGAAAAGTTTGAGACGAAAGACGAGCTGGTGCTGGCTGGCTCTCGGCCATGATACGAGTTTTTTTCTTTTCTTTTTTTTGCTACTGGATAACCACGAGCTCTTTTGCCGTAGAGCTGGGAAAACTTTTCTTTAACCCAAACAAAAAAAAAAAAGTGGGAAACTGTGACGCAGAGCCAGAGGATCTGCAGAAATAACTAGTTTTTCAACGGCAGCCGGAGAAAAATGAATTTTCAACAATTTCTCTGTTACTTATTTGTCAGCCATCAAACTTATGCCGCTCTTAAAATCTGAACTTATTGAATGGAGCGACTCACGAATGGAAAAGAAATCCGCAGTGGAAAATAAGCGACTTCCTCTCTGGGCCGGAAATTGTTAACCCCTCTTAGAGACACGCCTAAAGTCAGTCCATCATAAACCTGATTGTTCAAATATTGATTGCGCGCGTTGATTATTATTATTATTATCTGCTAAAATTGCCAAAAGTTCAGTAAACCTTAGTAGAAAAAAGTTTGTAAAGTATAAAGAATTATCTAAAACAGGGTAAGAAAATCTTATCAGTTTCCGTATATAATTAAAATTCTTTCGAGTAAGAATCCTATCATTATCCATGCCCATTATCACATGCTGCCTCTATTAAGGTAATCCCTAGTCGTTTATCTCCCTTGTCCAATCCAATAACCATTATTTTCCCATGATTAATCCCAATCTGTTGATGGCTAAATCACTTGCTAGCCAACTAGACTGATGAATGCCGTAATTACTAAAACATCTGCGCTACTGGAACGCAGTTCATTCCGAGAAATCTATTCCCAGCCAGACGTTTTATGGTCGGGGCACAAAAATCTTACACGACACGAGAGGAGATGTTTTTCTCAATATTCGTTGGCACAACAATTCAACAATATTCAATGCATGGATGGACACGTACCTGAAACGAGAGAGAAAACAGAAATATAGTAAATGCATGTTTTTAAGGCAACTAAAAATACATAAATGTATATGCGTATTTAAATAAATAAATCAAAATCTCCTCCACCGGAAACATTTGCATATGAAATGCAGCGAAGCACAAACTTCCAATTCACTAGCAACTAAGGCGAAGTGAATAAATTCTAGCTGTAGTTGGAGGCACACTAAATGAGCTACGGAAAGTATCTGTAGGATAAACAAACTTGGCCGCTAAAAGACGAATTTATTGGAATTTTCTCATGCGGTTCGTTGGGTTACTTTTCGCTTCGAACGACCGAACAACCAGCTGTTGGAAAACACATTTTAGAATGTTTAGATTAGAGGCCAGGAAACGGAAAATTACTCCTCGAACACTACAAAACAGTGCGTATATTAGAGACAAAATTACTTTACATTTCGATATAAGCTTTAAGCCAATGAACTTTGTATTTTGAGTCAGGTTAGAAGATAGTTTAATATATTTTTCTATATGATTACTATTATAGTATAAAATCACCTTCTTTATAGCCATGACCTATCCAGTTGTTTTGCCAGTTTAATTTCGATTAAATCAGCTTAAATCAAGGAAACTACTAATATAAGGCAGGTGGATTCGTTGTGCGGATCAGGTTCGTTTCTATGCTGATTTTATGGGACCGCTACTAACTATACCCTTGAACCGGACCGCCAAGACAGGCTATATGCATTTTCCCAGCCGTATTCGCATGATTATAAACCGATTTATGGCATAATCCGTTGTTGTCTCATATTCAGCTGGTTAACCAAGCCTCACCTCGGCTTGTTCAAGACATTTTGACGTCACGAAACGGAACTGGTACCGGTGGTAACCCCTAAACACACAGATGTTAAAAACTAAAGTAAACCAGCTCAGCAGGTAGCTAGTCATTCCGTCAGTCAGTCAGTCAGTCAGTCAAAGAGTCAGTCTCTTAGTCAGTTATTCAGTTAGTAAGTCCATCAAGTGGGCCAGCAGCAGTAGCAGCAGCTAATCAAAGACAACTCCAAAAATTAAAACCGGACACAACTTTGTCTGGAGCTTCTTAATTGCTTGGGCAAACTTTTATTTGGCAGCTCTCGCATGTCAAGCATAAATAGAGAATTATGGAGGAGAAATGCTCAGGCACACACACAACGCATGTGGGTCAGAGCTTGGGCAAAGAGAAATAAACAAAATATGGACGAATGAAATGAATGTGCACATAATTCGGGGCTATATAAAATAATAATTAAAAAATCGCATGTCTGACAGAATTTTTGACAAATTGTTGCCCCCGCGCACAATCCGAAAAGTTAATGAACTTGCCTGAGACTCCGAGTCCGAGTCCGAGGCAGAGGCAGAGAGCAAAATCCCAAGAGCTAATGATAATGCCATAACGCACACACACACACACCCAGCTGAGATACAGATACAACGTGTGAGTATATAAAAAATAGCGCGTGCTGCCTCTCGCATAAAAAGATTTATCATCTAAAACTGTCTGTCCGTCCGTCCGTTCCACTGACTATGAATGAAAATGCCGACACATAAACAAAACCCATACACACACACACACCACATTTAGTTTACTTGATCAAAAGCGAAAAAGCAACAGCGAAAAACAGAAAAAACATTTAAAACCAAATAAACAGAAACAGAAGGCGTTTTTAGAGAGCCATCATAATTGTTTATCAAGCTCCGAGCTGGAGAGCATTTCCACCGAGAGAGTAAAAACAACAAAGCCCTCTCTATTACTTTTTCAGCGATGCGTCACGTTTAAATAATTAATTGGCGAACAAAATGTTTACACAAAATCAAGCAAAGCATCAGTTGCCAAATAGAGAGAGAGAAAAAATAAAGGTAAAAGTGCAAATAAAGTGGGAAAAAAATCCAAAAATACACACGTTTAAAGTATTTCACTATTCAGCTATGTTAAATTTATCTAATCAGTCATTGATTAAAAGTTAGTTAGGGTTTAATGCCTTTTGAGAACTAACAGAAATATCCTATTGCTTAGTTTGCTAAAAAGCAAACTAGTTTCTACAAATATAAAACAAATTATACATAAAGATTATTTCAAATGAACTTTGGGTAAATATTAAATAAAAACAAAAATATTTTACAGAGAGAGATAGATTGATAAATACTTTCTTCCAAACATATTTTATAAGGTTTTATTAGAGTATTTATGACAAAAATGCATTTTAAAACCCTTCAAAACATAATTTTTTAAATCTGTTCGATTTTTTCTCAAATAGTATTAATAAATATTGGTATAAATACTAACATTAAAACTATTTCATCATTTCTATCATCATATACCTTCAAAAATATCACTGCTTATAAATAAAAAACATTTTAAAAATCTTAAAACAATTTAAATAATCTATTCGATATTTTCCCAATAAATATTAGTATAAATAATAACATCATTATCGTTTATCATTCTTATCATATACCTTCAAAAATATCACTGCTTATAACTTCAATCTCCCTGCAAAAAGTAAAGTACCCGCACGATCTACCTCCCTCCCGATACGCTTCCATTATTATTGTGAACTACAAGTATTAATCATCAAATTGCCTTAATAATCTTGTACGCCCCGCAATTGAAATGCCCCCTCCCCCCCCCCCCCCCACCCCCCGCCTATGTATCCCCTTATTATTCTTCTCTTTTCTCGGGTTCTCCTCGTTGAAAACATTTATAGGCCAGCCCACACATTGCAGGCAGTTTAACTCAATAAAAATGTTTTCATCATTTATTTTATTTTATAATTTGTATCTTTTTTTTGCGCGCTTTTGTATATTTTTGATCAACTTTTTGTATAGGAATTTGCAAACAAGATATTCTCGGCCCCTCGTCTGATTTGCATAAACAGGTCGAAGTCTCTGGCGATGTCGACCCGTTTAGAATTGTTTAATTTGCTGAGGTGCCCGAAGATTTGTGGCCATATCAGTGTATCTCTCAGATACACATTGTTTCGCACGGGGGAAGTGCGAATTGCGGAATTGATACGTTGACATTTGGCATGAGAGATCTGAGATATATAGAATAGATGCAGTTAACGACACAGGTGGTGGTGGTGTGCCAGGTGGAAAAAAACTGGAACAACGGAAATAAAGCGTTTTATTTTGTTTTATCTTCCCGGGATTACCTCACTGTCTTGTTAAATAAAGCTGTCTTATAATCATAATTTTAAATGATTCATGCCTTAATAGGGGAAAGAAATATAGTATTAATAATATTCGTCTTTAAATGTCAAAGTACCAACGACTTGAATTTACTCTTAAATGTTTCGATTTTGTTATGAAAATGTTTAACTTTATGTAAGATTATCTAACTAGCTTTTAAGCGGCATTAATATCTATTTTAAGGCTGTATATTATTATCTATTACAAATTATTTTCAAAATTATGGAACAAGTATTAATATTTAGGTATCTAAGAGAAATAATACCAAAGATAATAAGATGCACTACGCATCGTGTTATATCGTATTTTTCTATTGTTCTTGGAACACACTTTATTTACTAAACCCTATCGACAGTGTCACAACAACCGGATGGTTTTTGCCAGATTTAATAAGCATTGTGGTGACTCTGACAAATTGGGCATTTTTTGCCATTTCTTGGGAATGAAAAATCTTGAGCGTTTTTCGCTTCTCCCAAATATGGCCCATCAACGATACCAAATCGGTCGAGTGGTTAAAGCCGCTTCGACGTCTTTGGAAAAATCAATGCTTATTGCAGTTTGCCGCTGCTGTGGCGTTGCCTTTTTGCGGCTTGCTATTTGGTTGTGTGGTAATTAGCAACAACAGCAACGAAAGACAGCTGCTACTGCTGCTACTGTGTTGGGCTTACAAAATTCCTAGAAATGGTCGTGCCACTGATTTAGTAGATGGACCACTAGCTCTCTGACTGGATGGATCGGAGAAAAAGTAATGGAGGAGCGAATGGATGATGGTCCGTGTCTCCGGATGCGTTTTTGATTAGAGCAAACGATTGCCTGCTGCCCTGGCTCTACTCTGCTCTGCTGCAGTTGCATTTCTCCAGGCCGAGATGCAATTTGGCCAACTTTGCAAATACATTTTTGCAAATACATTTTCGCAACTGTCAGCAGCAGTGGCAGCATTGATGAAATCTCAGCTATTTTCGGTCTTAATGTGTGCCAACCCAACTGGTTTCCCCCACTGCAGATACATTTCGAGATGCAAATCAAACTGGTTGAACTGAAACGATTGCGCATATTTTGCAGATTGACCAGATATCATTTTGAATTGATAAATACTTCCTTGACTGCCGGAGACAAAAAAAGAAATCGAAAAAGAACAAGCTATCCGGGATGTCAAACGTCAAAACTATGGAATACTTTCTGCTTTTGAGACACTTTTCATATTCAATTTATGGGAATTTGCAAGACAATCTCAACTTTAGTGCTGGAATAATGTTTGTACTTCGAGAAATTTGACATGTTGCTTGGAAACTGATAAAAGCATTCTTTTTGGCAAAAAAATATATATACTTTTGCAACTGCCACAAACATCGACTAAGTGAATCAACCTTGCTGCTTGAGATACATTTTTTATAAACAATTTGGAAGATTGACAGAAAGTTTTCCTTCCAGCACGCTTAGTTATTTTTCCTTTCTGAGAATAATGGCTGTACTGCAGGAAATTCGAAAAGTATTTGCCATTTGCAGAGTGAAAAATACTTGCATTTTTCTAGAGCTTTACCCTTCGCTTGCAATTATGAAGATTGATAGATACATTCCCAACAAATCCAGATACGTTTTTTCTTTTTCTTGCCTCCCCGAAGAAACCTCGTGCATTTCCTGTACTCCTGAGCTGCCGCCGCCGCTGTTGCCGTCGCCGCCACAGTAACTTCCTGCCACACAAGCTGCCCCAAGTCGCTCGAGTCCTTCACTCCTTTGACAAATCTGACAGCTGGCCCGAAAAAAGAAACGAGCTCTTCTCCAACCCCCAAAAGGAGCTCAACAACATAAAGCTTATGCTGGCACAAAGGGGGTGCGAACGGGTATGGGATTGGGACGAGGACGAGGACGAGGATGAGGATGAGGATGGGCATGAGCCTGGGCATGGGGTGGTTAAAGAGGAGAGGCAGCAGTCATTATCAAAGCCCTTCAAGGTCTCTCAAGGCAAGCGTCTGTTTTACAGATTTTTATGTTCACGACACGCACACGCTGTCGAGTGTGCGAGTCCTGGCTGACAGGGTAACAGGGTAGAGAGGGTGTAGCGGTGTTGCCTCATATATTTTATGAAAATTAGGAGAACCCAACGGAGTCAGAATGTGGCCATAAATAAATGGTCTCGTTTACGACTTTGGACATTAACCTGTTAAATTTCTAATGTGTGTGTGAGTGTGTGTGACGGGTCCTTGGTCTCCTTAAGCACCCCCATCATGCCGCCATATCTACCTCCGACCCCAAAGGATCGTCAACGTTTTGCATATTTAAGCAGCCTCAGCAGCAACGACTTGGATAATCTAACATACTAATGTGTGCGAATGCCCAGTCTCACCCTACCAGCAGGCACCAGGCGGCAGCCCGGTTCAGTTCTCAGTTCCAGTGAGACCACAAAATCAATAATGATTACATTTGCCTTGCATATTTCACCAGCCAAGAGAGCGGACAGACGGACGGATAGACGAACGGACAGGAGTGGGCCGCTCGAGTGGGTGGCTGCGGGTGGGTTAAATGACATTTGGTGGCATACGGCAATTGGTTGTCAGGTCAGGTGGTTGCTCCTCCTACACCCCCAGACCGCTCGCTCCACCTCTTGGGGAGAGTGTCAAAAGACAAAAGACGGAAAAGCGGTTAAGTGGCGAGGTAGCAGTAGCACCACCAGCCAAAAGCCCTTACAGAAAGAGCCTATGCCCACTTCTAACCAACAGTAGAAGCTCGATATGTGAAGCCACACACACACACAACCAGGGGGAAATCCTTGTGGTAAAAGAAACAATCAATATAATGGATGCATTCATTACGAACTCTAGAAGAATGATTTATTACCAGCATTAATGGATGGGTTTGTAGAGGCTTTAAATGATCTGCTATAAAAAAAGACAGGTTCTGTTATAATTTCTGCAGATGAGTTGTTAAATAAATGTAAAAAAAAACGATTAACAAGAGCTAAAAAGTTTTCTGATTTTTCAAGTCAAAAACACAACAAAAAGCGGGAAGTTGGCGAAGAAATTCAGAAAAATCTTTCTAGAATATTAATTTTTAACATGTTCTAATGAAAAATTCATAAAAACAAATAATTTAATTCTTAAATAATCTTTATTCCAGACTCTGTCCTTGCATAGAGCGTCCACTGTTCCAAACCACTGAAACGGGTTGAGTACTTGGCTCTGGTGGGGCTTCGAAGCCAAAAGAAATGCAATGCACACTGTGGCACCACTGGCGGCGTCGGCGGCGGCGGCGGCACCACCATCATCATCATACCATTACCACCAGCTACGAGCACCACCAAAAGCAGGAGAAGATGCCGGCAAAGAGAAATGCAGCAATAAGTGGCGCGCAGGGTCAACGATAAAAGGCGGGACACAAGGGGTTGGGATGGGCGTTGCAGGGGCTAGGGAAGGCGACGCCACTCAATGCAGTCAACGGCCTACAGTCTACAGTTTACAGGCTAGAGACTACAGTCTAAAGACTACAGACTTGCCACACTACAAGCAGAGGCAGAGGCAGAGGCAGAAGCAGAAGCAGACTGGCAGCGACGACGACTTAGCGTCGATGGGTCCTAGACCAACCAGTTAGAAAATGCAGGCGGGCAGCAAGGCAAAGGCAAAAGCAAAGTCGAGGCAGAGGCACAGCCAAAGGCAAATGCAAAAGGCAAGAAAGTGCAACAAAGTACAGGCCTCAATCTGCTGCAGTGCACAAGCACACACTCACACTCGCACAACACCACCCACCGCCCCCCTCTGGCGCCCGCCTGACAGGTTGAAATCCAACGCAGCAGAACGAAAGAAGCGAAAAGAAACGAAACGAAACGCAACGCAACGAAACGAACGAAGCGACCGAGCAAAGTAAATGGAAAATGGCAAGGAAAATGCACACAACAAAGAAAGCAACGTAAACGCGCTGATGACGTTGACGAGTGCGAAAAAAAAGAGCGCAGATTGCTGAGAAGGTGCAAATACACGCAGGCCTAAGAGGAAAATTAAGCCAACAAGCAAAGAGAATAAAAGGTAAAGCCAAAAGCCGTACAGCTAAAGAAGTCCAGACCAAAATCGGTGGGGAAATACCAAAGAAAATGGTTGAGATTAAGTCGGAGAAATTCTTTCATTTTCCAAATCTTGAGAAATTTTGTGTTTTTTAAGTGTTATTCCTTCTTTAAATCCTTAAGTAATTTTTTTCTTTGTTAGATGATTTACTATCAAGGGTTATTCCTAACTGCTTGCCAGATTTATTACAAACTTTTTAGTAGTCTTTTTATTCATGATTTTATAATCAATCATAGTTTTCTAATAATATAATTTTATACAATATCATTTTATAGACTTTAATATACAAATACTAAGCCTACAAATGACGCTACAATTGATTGGTGTTTGAGTATAGCCAAAAATTCCTTACTGATCTATCCCAAAAGTCATATAATAACATATAAATTAACAAAACCTGAACTTTAGACCTTAGTTGTATTGTATTTGTTGTACTTATTTACTTCATTTATCAGCAAACCTCTAACTATAAATATACGATCTGGTTAGTCATAAAAAGTTATGGTTAAATAAGTGTTATAAGTAGAGCAATAGAGCAAATTAATAATATATCATTAGAGACCTCATTATTCATCAATTAATAGACTGCCCATTTTTTTAAGGAGAAATGTAGAATATATTTAAAAATTGGCTTAGCTCATGGGAACAATGAATTGTATTCCTTATTACAATACAAATAATTAAATAAATATTTATAACCTAGTAAACTTGCCTTAAAAATTTGTGTGTCAACTGTCATTAACAACTTATCTTATTTTTTAGTTTAGGGATAAAAGTAAGAGTAATAAAATCATTTCTCGTGTCAGTTACTTTTCGTTCAAGCATCACCGACATCAACCCAATTCGTGCTAATTTAATTAGTAACTTTCAATATAAATTTGCTAATTGAATCTAGATGATATAACTTTTACTTTCAAGTCTCTCATTTCTCCACTAATTGAAATGAAAATGAAATTCTTGCGAATACAATTAGTGAGAAATAATAGTTACGATATTTTTCTATCAGATCAACTTGAATTCCTGTTGAGTAATGGCTCAGCCGATTTCGTGTAATGCCATTAATTCAGCACTAATTGGCGGCTATGAATAATCGAACGGAATAATTGCAGCTGAGCTTAACTCCCAGAAGAGAAGTCAAAGCATCTCCCGTAATGATATTTCCCAACAACAATAAATGGAGATATAGGGGGAGAGTGAGTAGGGTTTTTGGAGAAGCTGCACGGGGGAAATAATGTTTATATATAAGTAAATGATTTCCCTTTTTCAATGAAAACTAATTCTAGTTTCAACTTCTAATATAATGCAAAAGAAATATTATATTTAAGTATAGATTTGTTTTCTGTGTAGCACAGCGGCAGATTCAAATCCGTCTTCGGGTGCAGCGAGCGAAAAGTAATCACTGTTGAGTTTCCCCAGCTGCAGGCAGCAACAATAACAATGGTCAAGTGCGGGGAAAAAGCTGCGAAAAGTTGCCTTTTTCTCTTTCTTTATTATTTTATATATATTTTCTTTTTATTGCTCGTGATGAATTTGTTGCCCTGACAGGGTCTCTGATAAGACTTATGTACATATAATTTGTGTGTGCAAATATGTGGCAAAAAGGAGCGATGGCAACGCCTTTTTTTTTGTCGTTTGACGAAGCGGAAGTGATTAAACACAGCGCCGAAAATGCGCGAACGGGAAAAGGGCCTGATGCCAGGAATTGATTCTTATAAGCCGAGCGGAGACGGGAGAATGGAGAATATGCGAAACAACAAAGCAAAGCGGCGGCCAAAAGGAAGCAATGAAAAACGCGCGCTTTGCCCAATTAGAAATTATAAATCCAACTGGACGGCGCTTTGCAACACTGCATGGCGACGCCACACACACGCACACTAGTGCACTCAGAGCCAGTTTGTCTGGCAGCGCAATTGAACAATTGAGCGTAAAGAGCGACTTGCGCTCAGAGAGCTAGTGAGAGAGAGAGAGCAAGCAAAAGAGCGGCCGATAAAGACGCGCGTAAAACAGAGACGCGTTTTTTCTTCTTTCAACCTTTTTGTATGGCCAGGGTATAGAGAGCATGTCGGGACTGGTTTTTAGGTGGAACAAAATCCCAGACCTCGTTAAGGAAATGCGCGTGAAACGCCTACCGTTTGTACCCACAACTCGGGGCTTACACCCCCAATAAGGGCGGCAAGCTGGCACTAGGGCTTATCAGGCCGCTTTTACAGCTTTTACAGGGTATCACAGCACGAATGCAGGCGCACAAAGGGAATCAGCAATAACAACAAAGAACAGCAAAACAACAGAGCGAGAACGCGACAAGGCGAATAAGAATAAGAATAGCGACGGCGTAGAGCAAAGGAGGCGGGGGAGAAGGAGAAGGGATGCAGCGGGAAGGAGAGCGGAGGACAGGAGAACAAAAATCAATTTGAGTGGATGTTGTTATTGTTGGGATGCTGGCTGCTGCTGCTGCTGCTGCTGGAGATTCTGGATTCTCGACTTATTCGTTCCTCTTTTCGCACAAAGTGTAAAAAAAGCTGTATACAATACACACACACATACACTCGCTCTCACACCCTCGCACAAACACACGCAAACACGAACACAGACAGACAGCAACACGCGACGGCTTTTTGCCGGTTGGGGTAAAATACACAGAAAATACAGAGAAACTGAGAAACAGAGAGAAAGAGTGAGAGAGAGAGGATAGTAGGGGAGAGAACGCTTTAATTATGCTTAATTTGTTGTTAATCAAACACAAAACACCGCTTTGAAAAACTCAAAAAATTAAGGGAAGCTCACGTTTTTCTGCCGTTGATCGGAATCGGAATTCGTACTGTTATTACACGTTTTTTTTTTTTGATATTCTTTTTCTTTCTTGTGTTCCTTGTATTCACACTTTCCGCTGGTTTCTCGCCTCCTTTTTCCTCTTTCGCCTTCGCACACTATTTAGATTTGCATATGCAATTCGCCAATTGCCAATTGCTTTAATTCAAATTGCGATATTTGCGTATATTCAGCGGCTTAACTCTGCTTTAGTTAGCTTTATGTCGTTTCGGATACTCAACACACCGAGAACTGATAGATCTTGCTTCCGGAATCCGGATATAATATCTTCACTGGCGAACGTACACCACCATTAATTTTCCTGATTCTTGTTATTTGTCCGCGACACAACCGCCTTCGCTGAAATTTTTTTCGAATTTGCTTCTACGGCATTTACCCTCCAACAGATTTTTACTCTCACTGAGCCGATATTTCTTCGAATTTCGAACTCTTTTTAGCTATAGTATGCCGTTTCCGCTTTTTTTCCGTCAAACTCACCTATTTTTGGACTGATTGCGGGGATAATGGCATCGCTGACTTCGAACTGTTTCTCTGTTTTCAGCTGCAGAACACGTTTTCACTCACACCCTGAGTTCCACTCGAGAGCGGCAGATCGACCATCTCTTTCTCTCTCTCGCAAATACAGTCTCTTTCACGCGTGTACCGGGACAGGGGTGGCACTTTCTGAGCAGAAAAAGCTGAATGAACTAAATAAAAGGATGAAATAGCTATTTTCGGCCTTTAAGAGTCTCTAATGAATTTGGTATAGTATTGAATAAGATATCATATTAAAGTGTTATAGTTAAATGTTAAGAATATAATATTACTTAGGCCAAAATATTAGTAATTTGAATTGGGACTATGGAAATTATTGTACCATCAATTGAAGTTAAAAAGTCACAAATCCATATAAATATGGCTAAAAAAAGATACACCCAAGTGCAATAAACCATATAGATTAAGCCATTTGCTACTTTTATTTGCTTATCAATTTTCACATATTGTAAATTTAGCCTTAAACAAGCTAGGCCTGGCAACACTGACGCCGCTAAAGTCGAGCAAATAATATCTCTCACTCATTTGAGCTCTCCGAAAATTCTCTCTCTCATTTGCGCAAAATCAAAGTAAGTTTTGCGGTCTCGAGAAATTCTCTCACACTTATGCAAAATTGGCTTCACTGCGCATGATCGTCTTTGAGTGCATTTGCCAGAGAGCAAGTTCGAAATTCGAAATTGAGTGGAAAATAACAGGGCGCTGTAAAAGTTAACAGTTGAAATTGTATTGAAAACTGAGATTTTTCGATCGCTGCCGGTTTCCAATTGGATGTTTTCAAAGGGAATGAGAAATGGAAAGACGGCGAAATATGGGTTAAATTGGGCAGACAGTAAAGGGGAGAATAATAGGTATTTAATTTTTACAAACATAAATTTAACTAAAGGCAAAATAATAAGAAATAAGCAAAAAAAAGGGTTAAAAACACTTATTTCGAAATAAAATTTAAACCCAAATCATATTTTAATTCTATTTCTAAACCTTCCCCACTTTCTTGGCGACTGCTGTTGCATATTAATTTGTTCTCCATTTTCCACCTCGTCATTTCGGATGCAAATTAATGAAAGGGATTAAAATATAACGCGCTGAAATCGATGGCAACAACAAATAAATAATTGGTGGATGTAATGAATTGCTTTTAAATTAAATTATGCAATTAATATTATGCCAAACAGCGGCAAAAACAACAAAGGATTACACAAATATTTTCAGTTCATTATAAATAACTGAGCCCCAGTACAAAAAAAAACAATAACAAAAACACCAAAGATAACAACAACAGCGGCATGAGGAAAATCAACATTTTCAATTAGATCCAAATGCGGTGGAATTTCAGAGTTTCTGGCTGCAGCAGGTTTTTCCCCCATTTCCCATTGCTTTTCCCCCAAAAGTGACCTTCGGAGCAGCAGTGAAAATTAGTGGAAAATTGCAGCGGCAAACGAGAAGTTTTCCCTTCCAAGGCTTCAAAAAGAACATTTCGGTTTCACCTGTGTGGGTTGAAAAGGGTCGAGGGAATTCGGGGAAAATCTAGCTGAGAAAATGCAGCTTTTCCAGGCTAAGATATATGTACTTAAAGTCCTTTAATAAATTCTTCGAAATTAAGAATACGCTTTTAATTTGTTCAAATGAGGATTCTGTGTTTCAATTACATTGTTTGCTTCTAAATTCATAATTGTTTTGAATACATGGAAAGGAAGGAAACAGATTATTTTAATTTAACATTAAAATGTAATTATTTTATAACAAATGAACCAGAATTATTGTCTCAAAATAAATCTAAAACTACATAATTTTTTACTTGTAATTATACAAAAATCAATTATTTTAAAATGTTATTATTAAATTGGGAAAAGATATGTAACAAAAGAAAGGTAACTACTTAAGTTTACTGTAAGTACAATAAAATTATTTTCTATTGGTTTTTAGTTGCAATTTTAGAATATATACATATATATTTTCGGAATGTATTTTGCAAATTACTATTACATTATGTAAAGTTTAAGACTAAATAAAATAATAACAATAAATCTACAATAGATTGTAATTTAATTTTTATACAACTTTATTTATTTATTTTTGGTTTGTAACTCTTAATAAGAAAATATTTGTAATTTTGTGAATTTGTATTATTTTTTATTTTACTTTTTAAAGTTAAATGAGTTATTTTTGTGCTCATTTATGTTCATATGTATTTATGATCAGCATCAAGAGCCGAGTTTATCTATACATATCCAATGGAAAAATATTTATAGCGTTTTTAAAAAACTAACAACTTAAAACTGCAAGTGCATACAAACTTCTACTTTCCAAGTTATTTTCTCAATAATAAAATTTATTTAAAATAATATTTTGTCAATGTTTAGAAGCTTTATTCTGTCTGTTACAATCAATTATGATCATAAAACAAAGCTTTCCTGAGCTTTAATAATTTTAGGCTTTTCCTCTTGAGGAAGAAAATATTAATAATTTAAAGAGTTTAAATCAATAAATGTATAATTTGAAAATTTTGACTTCTAAAAAATACGATGTGCGACGATATGATCCCTATTTTTAAATAAACAAAATATTAAAAAAATTTCTAGAGATTCCATTAAAATTTATTTGTAATTATTTAGAATGTATTTTATTTATTTTTAAATATTTATTGCTCTTGAAAATAACCTTTTTTAATCACAAAAATAAGATTTAAATAAAGCAAACGCAACGTGAAAAATATGAAACTCTTTTCAGCAAGTCCTCGGCTTTAATTTAAATACAAACATATGTATATTTAAATATTTCTTTTGTTTTATATGAACATGTTTTACACACACATATGTATAGGGGCAGCAGCTGCCGGACACAAAGGTAAAGTCAATTAATTGATTCAAAAAATAAAAAGGAAACCGAAAGCAAAACATTCCGAGTTAAAAATGGCAGAAAAAGCGAGCGAAAAAAATTAAAAAAAAAACCGTAGAGCTCACTTGGTGCAAAAATATTTGTGGGCGTTGGTTAACGTTGGTCAATGGGGTGGGCGTGGCACTTGCATTCAAATGTGGCACTCGGCCGTAGTTCAAAAGGGTTTTCCCCCTCTGTGTGCGATGTGTAAAAACGATAAGTGCAAAACTTAATTAAATTTCATTTCAGAAACAAAAAAAAAGCACACAAAAAAAAAAGGACGAAAGAGAGCATCGCTCTGAGTCCTGGCTTCAGCCGAGTCTCTCCCATTGAAGTCCGTTACAAGCGAAATGCATTAAGCCCACGAGTTTTAATTAAATTATTATTAATCTCATTTGACTGCCGCATGTGTGAGCTTAATCCTCGTCCTGCACCTGGAGGAGCACAAATTTCAGTTTCATAAATAAACAAACCGAAATGAAGGAAAAATCAAGTGGGGGGGTAAAAGTAAAAAACTTTGACATATCCCCACAAAATGGCTTCTATCTGTGCGAAAAAGTTAACTGCCAGCTGCGGTTTGGCTTAAAAAAAAAAGGCTAAAAAGGTGAAGCCGCCGAGCGAGTGAGCCGCTTGACAGGCGAAATTAGGTCGCCTGAATTTTGAATGAACTCTAATTGTCATGAAAATGCGGCTAAAATTGTCAATATTGTAGAATTCGATTGCCACCGATTCAGAGTCCTGCCAGGACACACACATACACGCCCCCGCCCCACTCCCACACACTTATCAGCCACACAATCCACACTCATTATCGATTCGGATTATGCAAATCGACATACTGGTCCAGTTCATAATCAATTTGCATTTACATTGACACAATTCCTGGCTGGATAAACTTTGTTTTTCTTTTGGTTTGCTGAGATAATTGTGGGGAAAGTCAACCGGAGTTGAGGGGAGAAGGTATCTTGCCAGTAGAAGCATTAATTTAATAAATAAAATAATCGGATAATTGCAACTATTTTACTTTACTTAGTTAAGCAGGCCAAGAAAGGGGTATGATTTATATAATGAGATTTCAAGTACTATTTTTCGTACTCTTTTAATAAGTTATTTTAGAATTCAAAAAGAAAAGATACAATTATCCTTATAAAGTTTACATATGTATATAGTAAAATTTTTTATATTATTTATTAGCATCACCAAACAAACCATTATAAATATTTTTACTCTCACAAAAAAGTTCAAGATTTTTGGTCATTTTTCGTGACTTTTGGTTACGAAAGTAGCGTTAGTAACTTTAAGTATCTTTAAAGATTTTATTTTTATTTTTTTTAATTTTATTTTGTATTGAAAAGAAGCCTAAAATATCGTACTTTAAGAATTTTCAGTCTTAATTCTAGATTTTTCAGTCTTACATTAAGATTTTTGATTTTATATTAATATATTTTATATATTTATTAAATTTAAGAATGCACAAAATCTTGAAAAAAGATTGTTTTTGGTCAGTTTAGTTTTGTTTAAGTTTTCATTTTCAAATTTTAAAATCTTGCCAAACGAAAAATTCTTGCAAAGAGTGCACTAAAATTCTCAAGTGTGATTTCTGAAAGTTATTTGTTAAAGTCCAAACGTCAATATAAAAGAAGAAGATATTTATGAAGATATTTATGAAGAATCCAAATAGTAGTATATTGCTTGTATAAAATTATATTTGCTTTAATTTGGCATAAAGTCCAGTACCTATTTATGTTAATTAAATCAAGCCAATTTAAACTTGAGTTAAAATACGCTCATTAATAAAAATAAGATAAAATAAAAGATAACATTAATTAAATGTTGCAAACATTTTTTTTTACAACCTTTTCTTTAATTAAAAAAAAAAAAGTATAATTTTTTGAAGCGTTCAATAGAAATTTAATAACTAAATGAAAAGGGAAAAACAGAAGTATTATGTGACCAAAAGGAAACTACGTAAAAACAGGGAAAACAAAATTTAAATAAAAATAATTGCGTGTAAGAGCTTGCAATTTAAAAAAAAACTGACACTTTATTAGAAAAAAAGTAAACAGTAGTAATCAGTTTAAAATTGTTCACCTTTTTGTTAAAGCCAAATGAAACGTAAACTAAATAAATTAAAGATTTAAGAGAGTTGAAATTTTCCTTAAAGTGTGCATTTAGTTTAGCAAATAAACTAAAATATATAAAAATAATATAAATATAAATAAAAAACAAGAAAGGAAGCTAACTTCGGCACGCTGAAGTTGGTATACCCTTGCAGAATCCAATTGTGTGAATTATAATCTATCCCAATATAATATAATATGAACTATTTTCATATTCATACAATTTTTACAGTTTTACATTTTTGTTACATTTTTACATGTAAAGTAAAATTTTTTTTTCTCCACATTTACTGATCGTTTGTATGGCAGCTATATGATATAGTCGTCCGATTTTTATGAAATTTACAACAAAATTCTGAAAAAATATGAACTACTAGTATCTAAAAGTAGAAGAAATTATGTTGAAAACTGACAGAGCTATAATTTTTTTACTGAAAATTTCACGACCGTTCGTATGGCAGCTATATGATATAGTAGTCCGATTTTTATAAAATTTAATCTAAAAATCTGAATCAATGTATAAAGCTTATAACCGAGAGTTGATCAAGATATGTTAAAAAACAGTGAAGTTATAATTTTTTTTCAACAAATTTACGGATCGGTTGTATGGCAGCTATATGATATAGTTGACCGATCCGGCTCTTTCCGACTTATGTACGAGTGAGAGTATATAGAAGACTATCTGCAAAGTTTCATTCAGATAGCTTCAAAACTGAGGGACTAGTTTGCGTAGAAACGGACAGACAGACAGACGGACAGACGGACAGACGGACATGGCTAGATC